>VZTH01019718.1:30996-66612 GCA_013397815.1 Aleadryas rufinucha
TCTCACACGAGTGCACGGGGGTGAACCGCGGGGGGGGGGTGTCGGGCTCTGCTCCCAGGGAACAGGGACAGGAGGAGAGGAAATGGCCTCAAGTTGCACGGAGGGAGTGTTTAGATTGGATATTCTAGAAAATCTTTTCACTGAAAGGTTTGTCCAGCTCTGGCACAGCTGCCCAAACTAATGGTGGAGTCCCCATCCCTGGAGGGATTTAAAAGCTGTGTAGATGTGGCACCTGGGGACATGGGTTAGTGCTGGGTTAATTGGTTGGACTTAAAGATCTTAGAGGCCTTTTCCAATGATTCTGTGATTCCAAGGCAGCGGGGAATGGTAACTCGGGGCAGGGCCTGTCAGTACAGGGATGCTGTGGCAGTTCCCATACTTTGTAGCTCTGTTGTGTTTGGAGCTGAGCAGGGCATTACCTGCCTGAGGGCAGGGACCTGTGACTGTCCCTGTCTGAACTGGGCACACTGGGAGCTGCGTGCTCCCAGTGACCCAGACTGGGTGCTGAGGGGATGCTGATGCCCTGCTGTTGATGGCAGTGAGTCATTGCAGCACGTGTATGCCCAGTTCCCAGCCTGGAGGACACCCAGGAACCCACAGGCCCAGCAATCCTTTTCCCTCCCTGCCTGCAGAGAGCTGCCTTTCTGAGCCATGCCCAATGTTTCCCACAGAACTGCCTCCTACTACTGGGGCTCGCAGCAGCAGCTCTACCGAAACTTGCTGAAGCTCTATGGGATCCGCTTTGACGTCTCCGTGCACGGCCAGGTACCGTGAGCGCCTCAGCCCCAGGGCTGACTCCTCGCACCACTGCTCCCACTCTACCCCCATGGCTTTCTGCTACCACCGCTTCTCCCCGCCTCTTGACCTCTTTCCAGAGTTTTCTAAGCAGAGCAGAAGAAAACCATCTCTCCCATTTGAAGAAAAACCTTTTGGTAATGCCCTGAGGAGGGAGATTTCCCTCACTGAGTGTCTGACATGGGGGCTGTGAAGTGTTCTGTAGGCAAGGTGAGATGGTTTGGGCCTGTGGGCGTCTCTCTCTGAGGGTCTTATGGTGGACCCTGACAAAGATCAACCTGAAGTCTTCTGAACCTGGACAATTAATCCCTTCTTGATTAGAAGTACCCTCAGGGGGAAAAGGTGTGGTGTGATCAAGGCTGGGCATACCCCAGCCACTTGCACTGAGCCCAGAAACCCCCTGTCCTGGACTCATCCCCAGCAGTGTGGGCGGGTGGTAAGGGGGGATTCTGCCCCTCTGCCCTGCTCAGGTGCAGTGCTGCCTCCAGCTCTGGTGTCCCCAACACCAGAAGGATTTCGAGCTGCTGGAGTGAGCCCAGAGGAGGCCACAGAGATGCTCCAAGGGCTGGAGCCCCTCTGCTCTGGAGCCAGGCTGGGTGAGCTGGGGGTGTTTGCCTGGAGAAGAGAAGCCTCCAGGAAAACCTCAGAGCCCCTTCCAGGGTCTAAAGGGGCTCCAGGAAAGCTGGAGAGGGACTGGGGGAAAGGGATGGAGGGACAGGACACAGGGAATGGCTTCCCAGTGCCAGAGGGCAGGGTTAGATGGGATATTGGGAAGGAATTGTTCCCTGGGAGGATGATGATGCCCAGGCCCAGGGTGCCCAGAGAAGCTGTGGCTGCCCCTGGATCCCTGGGAAGTGTCCAAGGCCAGGCTGGCCGGGGCTTGGAGCAGCCTGGGATAGTGGAAGGTGTCCCTGCCCATGGCAAGGGTGGGATGAGATGAGCTTTAAGGTCCCTTTCAACCCAAACTATTCCATGTTTCCATGATTGTTGATGCTACTCTGTGCAGCACCACTCACAAACTCAGTGCTTATCTTTCCAGAGAGGGAGCCTGTGCTGAGAGCATTTCCCACATTGAGAGATGTCCACTGCTGGTCTTTCATACCCAGCAGTGCTCTTTGCACCTGAAGGTGAAGCACAGAGTGAAGGACAGGGTGCATCACTTCTAGGCAGAGAGAGCAGGTCCAGGAGCTGTGGAGCAGGAGAGAACAGCCAGAAGATAAACCACCAGACTAATTTGTGCAGGGAGGGACACATCACATCACATCACGGCCGTGTTTGCTGGGATGTGGTTCCATGGGTGGCAGCTGCAGCAAGAGGGAGGTTCCTGCTGTGCCTGCAGGAGCAGGGGGGTCACAGTAACCTCTGCTGCCTCCAGGTCATCAGGCACCTCAGTCCCTTCTTTGACAGCCAGAGGGGGTTGGAGTCAGCACAACAGCATTTCCTACGAATGGGCATGGGGAAATATCCCTGGATCCTTCTGACTTTGAGCACGCTGCCCCACAAGGCTCAGCCCATACCCTTCTCACTCCTCTGACCACTCTCCACCCGCTCTCTTACCCCTCCATTGTTTCTCACCAGGCTGGGAAGTTCAGCATTGTTCCTACTGCCGTGAGCTTCGGCACCAGCATCGCCTTCTTTGGTGCCGTGAGTACTCCAGATATGCTCTTTTCTTTTGATCTGTGGCTTGGTATTTGCCACTTCTTGGTTTCCCTGCCTGCCTGGGCACAAGGCTTCCTTAGTGCCAGCCAGCACAGAGGGGAGATGGTCTGGCAGGGTGTCAGCTCAGGTTTCCCTGTGACTGGATCAGGATCCTGAATGCTGTCAGGGTCACGTCTCATGGAGGTCAGGTTTTTGTGTGGATCCTGGGGTGCTGCTGGCAGGAGAGAGGAGCTGCTCTCTGCTTCTCCTCTGACTCTGAAGGGACCCAGTGTCCTGTCACTATGGTAGGGCAGCCCCTTGTAGAGCTCTCCTGTGGCTCTTCCCTTCCAGCAGAGTAACAGGGAGGTCCCCCACTTGCCCCCCTTTCCTCCCTGACATGCTCATCCCAGTCCATATGTGACTGTGAGGGTGCTGAAACAGCCCTCCTGGTCCATCCATTGCAGCCCGGGGATCCTGTCTGACCTTCTGTGTAGCTCCTGGGACCAGGCTGGGTCAGAGAGGAGCCAGTGGAGCTGGCTGGAGGCAGGACTGGTTCGCTGCCCCAGCAAATGCCCATAGCTGGCTGCAGGGCTCAGTGGGAGCCAGGATGGAAGGCCAGGCATTCCTGAGGGAAGTTTCCCATCTTCAAATTTTGTCTGTCTCCAGGCTACAATGGTCTGTGACCTGGTTCTGCTCTACCTGGATGCAAAGGCTGACCTTTATTGGAAGGAGAAGTTTGAGGAGGTAAGGATAGGGCCACATGGGAGAGAGGAGGTTTTGAAGTGAATCATTTTGGATTTAATGATTTTCTTCCCTTTGGTTAAAACTCAGTTCCCAAGATCAGGAAAAAACCTGGTGGAGCAGTTCTTAGTCTCCAACTTTTGGGCTTGGTTGCCGGTCTGAACTGGGAGAGGGATCCATCTGGTGCCAAGAGTCAGGGAAAGTTGCACTGTGACCTCAGCTACTGTTAAGACATCAATGGATCTCCATGGGGACCTTACCTGGAAAACTGACCTGGCTCTATGTTTATTCACCCTCTTCCAAATGGAATCTGTTGGGACTCTGTGCAGAGAGAGGCCAGCTCTTCAGAGCACATCCTGTTGTGTGGTTCATTGTCAGGTTTATGTGCCAAGCATGACTCCATTGTGGGAATTCACTGCCCTGGTGAATCAGGGAGTCACAGGGAGGCCCCTACAGACCAAGAGAGCTGGCAGGCCTGCCTTAGGTCATCTCCAGCTTTGTCCGGCCAAGTCTTTGGAGCCTCTGAGGACTGAGATCCCCCATCTCCTGGTGAACTGTCCCCAAGCTGCACCATCCTATGGGGGGGGGAAATGTTCCTAATGCCTGATCCCAAATCCAGACTGGAGTGGGGGTCCTGGACAGTGAATCTGGTTGCGTGGGACCAAGCAGAGTAGCCCTGGGCTGTCTCCATGCCTGTTGTACACTGATGTCCCTGTTCATTTTGCAGGCAAAACCCCCTAAAGGTAAGCCTGAGGCTGCAGCTTAGGGACATCGGGAATGCTCCACTGCAAACACCCTTCCCTCCAGAGCCACCTCCAGGTAGATGTGATGGGGGCACAGCTGCAGCCCCGGTGGAGGTGGGCCAGTCCTGGCCCAGGTGGGCACTGCTGGGGTCAGGGTCTGCCTTTCCTGGAGAAGCACTGGCATCAGCAGCAGCAGTTCTTGGCCCCTGGAGCACAAAGCCATCCCAGGGGCAGCTTCCAGCACTGACAGCCGGTGCTGGAGCAGAGCTGCCCATGGAGCTGCCCCAGAACCAGAGCATGCTGGGGAGCAGCTGCTCCTGCTTGGCACAGGAGGCTTAAAGCATTTTTCATTTCTCCATGTTCCAATGGCCATGGGCCTTGATTTCCCTTGAAAAACAGCGATGCAATGGAATAAAGCTGTTCTGGAAGCAGGAGGAGGCTCTGCTCTGTCTCTAGCCCTGGAGGGACTGTAAGGTTGTGGGGTGCTGCTCTTGCACCTCACGGCACCCTGCATGCTCCCAGCTGAGATGGCTTCATGTGGGCCACCTGGATTGTCAGAAGCTCCCTGGGAAGCTCAGGGAGGGTTTAGGAGCTGAGCTTAAGGTTCCAGCCCTGGGCTGGTACTTCCTAGGGGCGTGCAGTGGTTCCTGCACTCTGGTTCCTGCCTCCTGCCAGGGCTGATGCTCAGCGAGGACAGGCACAACCCTGGGGTGAGCCGGAACGTTTCAGAGGTGCTGACCCCTCACTCCCACTTTCCCAGGGTGTGTTGGCTGGTGCAGGGCAGGGACCAGCTGGGCTATGCCTGGGTGCTGTTCTGGGGGCTCCACAAGGCTCAAAAACAGTGTCTGTGGGTTCGAGCACCGTTTAATGCTCCCAGCCAGGACCAGCTGTGTGGGGTGGAGTGGTCCTGCAGCATCACCCCATCTCAGCTGCCTGTCCCCCTGTGCCCCCCAGCTCTGGCCAGCCCCTCCCACCGCCTTGGAACTGCTGCAGGTAGAACTGTGCTGCCAGCTGCTTGGTCATGGTCCTCAGCGCCAGGAAGGCAGCCACGATCTCGATGAGGAGGAAGGCCAGGAACAAGCTGTGCATGGGCACCTCCAGCGGCAGATGGATGACCTGGCTGTCCGTCAGCAGGAAGAGCAGGAGGGGCAGCTGGATCAGAAAGGAGAGGAGCAGGAACCCAGCCAGCTCGGGCACCTGCAGGAGCAGAACCTGCTGAGACAGGGCAAGGAGGTAGCGGTGGGCTGGGGGGACCCTCTGTGCCCCTGGAGTTCCCTGCATCAGGCACTGCTGGCCTGGGCAGCCAGGGACCGGGGATGTCCCTGCCACATGGAGCTGTGGTCAGATGCTGTCAAATCCCCCCAGTGCTGAAGGGTTACACAGGAGGGATACAGCAGGAGGGCAAGTGAGTCCCCTTCATTCTCTCTCTCCAGGTCCTGCCTGCACCCACGATTCTCTTCTGGGACAGCTCCAGGTAGAACTCCAGAGGAAGGACAGTAATAGGCACTTGGGTCCCAAGTGAGGGGGCATCCAGCTTTCCCAGCTGGGCTGATCCTCACTGAGCACAGGGGGCTTTGTGGCCAGGGCAGGCAGTGCTTACCTTCTCCTGGAGGTTCCCCAGGTAGCCCAGGTAGAGGCGGGAGCCCTCAGCCAGTGAGAGGATGAGGAAGGCTGTGACCAGCAGGAACTGGTAGTGCCAAGGCAGCAGGTGGTACTGTAATGGGGGCACAGCCTTGTCCCAGTCCAGCTGTCCATGCCCAGTTTCCCTTTCCCTGTGCACCATTCCCTGCTCTCCATGCCCAGCTCCCTGTGCCCTCCTCCCCATACCCAGCTGTCCAAGCTCTGCCAGCTCTCACCATGCTGGTGCCCAGCTCTGCCTACTCTTCCCCCTCAGTTTAACCATTCCTGCCTGGAAAGTTCAAGATTTCCGTCTCTGGCAGACAGAGATGAGCAATTTTGTCTCATGAGGATCAGGGCATTTTGGGGAATCCATTAATTCTGAAGAAGCTCCTCTGTCCCCTGCCCACTTTGTCCCCCACCCACGCCCAGGGAGACTTGGCAGGAGCAGCTCCCCCCATCGCCACGTGCCCCATGGGATGGTACCTTCAGGTGCAGCATAATCCCCTCAGCCAGGCACCAGACCAGGGAGTAGTAGACGTTGAAGTAGAGCATCACCTGGAGGGGCAGGCTGGACAGCATCTCGTGAGCTAGGCAGGATGGGCAGGGATGGGCAGGCTGCTCACCAGCACCAGGGTCCCCCTGCCCAGAGGGACCCCCCTCACAGCTTGCAGAGGGGAGCAACAGCCCCTGGGTCCCACAAACAGCTGATTGCAGCAAATGTTCTTATTTTGCTCCCCTCCTTGGTGGGTGGGTTCAGGGACCCTTTGGGTGCTCCTGGCTCAGAGGCACCCAGGTGCTTTGGTGATGTGCTGAGCAGGGTCACAGTGATGCACAGCCCCTGTCCCCAAGCCCCCTCTGCAGAGCCCCTCTGCCCATACCTGGCTGATAGCTGTGGGTAGTGCTGCTGTCCCACGTCTTGTTGTTGATGAAGAGGGAGCCGCTGAAGGCCACCAAGCCCCGGCGCAAGCTGGGGGGCAGCGGGGTGGGCACAGCCATGGATGGCAGCCGAGCCCTGCTTGCCCCAGCCCGGCTCAGCCGGGATTAGTCAGGAGGGAATCAATGGGATGACAAGCCAGGCTAATGCGCAGGGCCGCACAGCCATTGGCTCCCTGGGGACAGGGTTGCTGAGCTGGAAGGGGGATCTGGGGAAGGAGAATTCCCACCTTGGGACACCAAGCCTACACAGGAATCAAAGGTGGAGTTGCAAGGAAGTCACAAGTCACAGAGCATCTCCCTTCTGCAGCGTCTTCAGGGGGTGACAGCAGGTTGTACCTGTCACTGCGACTTGCAGCAACTGTACTCTCTCCCAGCCAGGCTCTATCAACACAAATACTGCTCAAAGACCCCTGACAGACCAGGATGCCTCATGAGAGGATGGTGCTTTTCACCTGAAATGCTTCTTCATGGAACATTTACCCATCAGTGTGAGTTCCCCAAGCCCCATCCAGGCTCAGGGGTGCTGGGGAGGGCAGTGAGGGATGATGTGTGAGGGGGTAGTTGAGCCAGAGGTGAATGGCAGGGAAAGGGGATGGTCCTTCAGGAACTTGAAGTTTAAAATCACAGCATTATTAAGGTGGGAAAAGCCCTCTAAGATCATCAGGTCAAATCATTAACTCAGCACTGCCAGGGCCACAACTAACCTATGTCCCCAAGTGCCACATCTAGATGTTTTTTGAACGCTTCCAGGGATCCTCCACTGCCCTGGGAAGCCTGTGTAAGAGCTGGACAAACCTTTCCATGAAGAAATATTCCCCAATATCCAACCTGAGCCTCCCCTGGCCCAGCCTGAGGCCGTTCCCTCTCCTCCTGTCCCTGTTCCCTGCAAGCAGAGCCCGACCCCCCCCCCCGGCTGCCCCCTCCTGTCAGGGAGTTGTGCAGAGCCACAAGGTCCCCCCTGAGCCTCCTTTTCTCCAGGCTGAGCCCCTTTCCCAGCTCCCTCAGCTCTCCTGGGGCTCCAGCCCCTTCCCCAGCTCCATTCCCTTCCCTGGACACACTCTGTAAGTGTCAGTCAGTTCTACCCAATAGATCTGGTCTCACCTCATGATCTTCAGCCTCCAACTCACCCCTTAAGGTGCATCAGAGAAGCTGCCTCACATAGTGGGAGCAAGTACTATAAATGGGGTCCTTAAGGACCAGGAACTGTCAAGAAGGAACACAAGAAACCAAAGAAAGAGATGATTCTTTTCCTTGATAAAGCTAAAATGAAATTGCAGAGCTCATTACCATATGCTGCCAAAGCCAAACCATCTGGGGCTGAAAGCATGGTTAGACCAACACCTGACTGGCTGAAGCTGTAGGATCACAGAATCACAATGGTTTGGGTTGGAAGAGACCTTAAAGCTCATCTCATCCCACCCCTGCCATGGGCAGGGACACCTTCCACTATCCCAGGCTGCTCCAAGCCCCATCCAGCCTGGCCTTGGACACTTCCAGGGATCCAAGGGTAGCCCCAGCTTCTCTGGGTAACCTGTGCCAGGGCCTCCCCACCTCCCAGGGAACAATTTATTCACTATATCCCATTGGGATATTCACTATATCCCAATATCCTAACCTGCCCTTGTCCCCAGTCCCTCCATCCCTTGTCCCAAGTCCCTCTCCAGCTCTCCTGGAGCCCCTTCAGGCCCTGGAAGGGGCTCTGAGCTCTCCCTGGAGCCTTCTCCTCTCCAGCTGAACACCCCCAGCTGTCCCAGCCTGGCTCCAGAGCAGAGGGGCTCCAGCCCTTGGAGCATCTCTGTGGCTTCTTCTTGACTCTCTCCAGCAGCTCCAGTTCCTTCCTGTGCTGGGACCCTAGAGCTAGGTGCAGTTCTCCAGGTGGGATCTCACCTGAGTGGGGCAGAGGCAAAGCCCCAGCTGTCCCCCAGGTCCTGCCAGCACACAGGCGAGACAGGGGCAGGGTGACAGGCACGGCCCAGAATCCGAGGAGCAGGAGCTGGTGGAGAGCTCAGGATCTGGGGGCATCAAGTCTGCATGGGCAGGCAAGGTGAACAACCAAGATGATACCTGGGCAGTCTGGTGAAGGTAACTGAGATGGGGCAGTGCAGCTGGGGGTCACTGCATGTGCCCCAGCTGTGCTCTCATTCCTCATGGGAACAGGCAGTTTCTTAAGAAGAGATGGAAGCTTCCTGTCCTGGCACAAGAGGTTGCAAGATGTGCCTGGAGAGGTGGCAGAGAACACAACCCAGCCTTGCCCAGTTCCAGGACAGACTCACCACCGGGAAGCATTTGCCAAGGCACTGGATGAGGGGTCCCAGGTTCAACACCACCCCACTCCTGTGCAGAGGAGCAACACCCATCTGAGCCAGCAGCCCTGCCTCATGACCTGGCACATGTCCCAAGGAAAGCTGCAGTCATGGCTGGGGTTTCTTGTGTCATGGGTGATGTTACCAGCCCTGGTTGAAACAACTCCTCTGTAAAAAGCAGGGAATGGGACCTGTTACCCCCACTGCAGCTGTAAACTGGGGCAGAAGGTCCTCCCTGAGCCCTGTGAACACAGGGGTGATACCCATTTTATGCAGCTCATGCCCAGTACTGGATGAGGCACCGTCAGAGGCAAAGGAGGTCAAAAAGCATCTTCCTGAAAAACAAAGCACTCTGCCAGTGTGTCCCCAGTGTAGCCCAGTTGTGCTGAGGGAGCTTCCAGTCTCACCCAGCACGGAGAATATGCCAGAGAGCGTGGGGAAAACACAGAGCTCCAGGGAATGCCACCTTGTGGTGCCCCAGAGTCCCCTGGCACTCCAGCTGGGTCCCCTAGGGAGCTGCCAAAGCCGAGTCCAACTGTCCCACCAGCAGGACATGGGATACAAAGCCAGATCTTTGTGGGTAGTGGGCAGAGCTGAAGCACCACCTGGGCAGCTGCCTCCACCTGGGCCCATGGCCCCAGCGAAGAGAATTTGGAAAGGAGCATGAAAGAGCCCTGCCTGTGGCACTGGGAGCTGAGCAGCCCCAGCCATTCCTGCCCTCAGAGGAGGACCTGGGAACAGAAACACTGACATTTGTCTTTTGGAACCTGAGATGAGACTTGCAAGTTCCCATCACTTTGTGGATCCAGCAGACACGCAATGGTCCCTGTTCATCACTGTGTGCTGGAGTGTGCACATCCTGCTACCATCCCTCCTGATCATTCCACCCGGGAATAGCTTTGCAGTGAAACCAGAGATGAGATAGACACTGGTGCACTTCTACCCAGGTGAAATCTGAAAGACTGCAAGTAAATACAGGTGAGCTGGACACAGGTGGGAAGTCTCCAGAGAAGAGGTGCTTGAACAACCTGGCCAACCTGCAGAGGTGACCCAACGTCTTGGAAGGAATCAGAAATTACTCAGATCCCAAGAACAGTATTGCTTTAATTCATAGGGGGTGAATCAAATTAAAAATATAAATCCTCTTGTTTGGGACTCGGGGTAAAACACTGACTGCCGGGGAAGGAGTTGCCCCCAGAACAACGCACTAGAGTCTCTCCAAGGGGGACCCTCAACCCCCACTCTGCTGGGTGATGGACACAGGGCTGTGGCTGGCCAGGTCCACTCCTGAGCTGGAGACATGGCTCTTCTTCAGCACGGGGCAGGGAAGAGGACAGCAGAGCACTGGCATGGTGGGCTGAGAAATGCAGCCTTGTCACTATACCGGACAAGTGACACAGGATGGACAGCTAGAAATGTTCCTCCAGCTACTTTTCCTCGAATAACACCTCAGCAGCAGCACTGATCCCATGATAGTATTAAGGAGAGATATCCCAAGGCTGGCTGGAAAGGTGGCCACCCAGCCCAGGGCTGCAGCTGAGCCATCACAGCTCTCAGGTACCCCTGCTACACACCCTGGGAATGGACCAAGAGCTGCCAGTTCCCCAGCCCAAGCTGAGCCCCCAGAGACAGGGAACGCACCCCAGCCCCTTGGCTGCTCCAGGACAGGAGATACTGGGATGGGGACCAATGAGCTCCAGAGCCCTCAGCATGGTCAGGACCCACCTCTGCTTGAGGGCTGCACAGGACCAGCCTGGACAACACAAGCACCAGCTGCACAGAGATCACCCAGTGTGACCCCATCTCCTGGCCCACTCAGATGCCCCCTGGGGTGGGTGGGCACAGGGAGAGCTGTGGCAAATGCTGCAGCCATGCAGGGAGGGAGCAGATGTCAGGCTCCGCAGGGATGCACGTTGGAGCTCTGCTGGGAGCGAAGAGAATTTGGAAAGGAGCATCATGCATGAAAGCACAGGAGCAACCAAAGGCACTCATGCTGCCGGGGTGAGGGACACGCATGGGGCAGACCCACCTGGGGACCCTCAGCCCAATGTCAGCATCTGGAGCCACACAGTGCCTGTGCCCACTGCCAGTGCCAAACCCTATGCTCTCTGGGGGCTGCTTTTCTAGCATTCCACAGTAATTGCAACAGCAGAGCCCCAGCTCAGCAGGCACAGGGGCAGAGGAGCTGTGGGAGATCCTCCTGAGAAGGTCAGTGCACAATGCCAGGCGTGGGTTCATCCAGGTCTCAAAGGGAAATGGCTGAGCCATGGGGTTTCCACCGGGCCGTGGAGTTGCCATCCCATCTCCCCACGGCGAGTGCAGCATCAGGAGGGCTCAGCCATCAGCAGCGTTAGGAGCCTTTCCCTGTTAGCCAGGACATGTCTCCAGTTCTAAAAGAGAGAAAAACCACAGTGCTGTGAAGGGTTTCTCAATGTGCCCAAGGAAATGCTTTTGGTGTGCCTCGGTGCTAGTCCAGTACTTGGTGTCCATCTCAGCACCCTGCTCCCTCCTCTGCCCTCACTCACCTGTCACTAAACTATCCAAAAAGTCACCTGCAGATCCTCAATTCTGTGTAAAAGTAAGCTCAAACATTTTGTTTATTTATACTTAAAAGCAGCCCTTCAGCTGAAAATCCATGGAAAGCCACCAAACCCCCAGCCAAGCAAGGTCCCAGCCAACAGGCAGCTGCCCATTCCCCATGGATCTGTGCCTGATGTGGCTCCTGATAGTCCCAGCCCTACCACCCAGCATTGCCCCCATGCGAGGGGGACACAAAACAAGGACACCTGCCATGTAACCAATGTCCCCACATGGGAATTAGGGACATGGCCCAGTCAGGGGGCTGGCTGTCCCTCCTGCCAGCCCCTCATATCCAGCACACTCAAGACCCCAAACTGAACGTACTTGCCATGACGGACAAACAGCCTGAAGTTGTGAAAGCAGCAGGAGACAGAGAGAGAAAAGACATTCAGGTTTAATCTGGCTTCCTCCAGCCCCCGAGCCCCACCACAGGGTCAGCAGCTCCTCCCCACCCCTGGGATGCCCACAAGATACCACCTTCCTCCCAGCCACAAAGTGGGACACTAGCAACCATTTCCCGATGTACTGGGGTGATGGCACAAGAAATTCTTCCCTGTGAGGGTGGTGAGGCCCTGGCACAGGCTGCCCAGAGAAGCTGTGGCTGCCCCTGGATCCCTGGAAGTGTCCAAGGCGAGACTGGACAGGGCTTGGATCAGCCTGGGACAGTGGAAGGCATCCCTGACCATGGCAGGGGTGGAACTGGTTGGGCTTTAAGGTCTCTTCCAACCCAAACTATTCTGTCATTTTACGAACCCTGTCTCAGCTGGGTGGGCCCATGACATGCTCCCCTTCCCAGGGGTGCTCAGGGAGTCTGAGCTGGCTCAGAGCTGCCTGGGGGTTGGAAGTGCTCCTCTCCCTGAGCTTTTGAAAAGATCTTCTTTTATTCTAGATATGGAAACACCCCTGGGACAGGGACCCACATTCCCTCAGCAGTTCTGATTCCCACTCTAAAGGCTTCTTCCAGCTGTTATCACCTCCCTGGCATTTGCCTTCCAGCACCCACCCTCAGCACAAAGCTATGCTCTTTCCTCTGCACGGTCTTAAAAATAAAGTGAAGGGAGAAAAATGCCCTTTGCCTATGAGCTCTGCTCCAAGGAACTGGAGGCTGAGACACCCTGGGCCGGCATCCTGGCAATACCAGCTCTCTGGGCTGGGTTGTGCATAGGGGGTTGTGCACAGGCTACACACCCAGTCCCTCTCTACAGGTCTCCTTGACTGACTAGGTGCCCAGGCCCACCCCAGCATCAGGCATTGCTTCGTTGATGATGTGCCAGTGCCTGAAGGCAGGGAGTATCCCCATCCCATCCTGTCTGTGCAAGGATTTGGGTCCTGGTGTTTAAGATAAACCCCATGTGTGTGGGATGCCAGACCTGGAGGCAGCCAGGAGAAGGCAGCACAGGGGGAATGGAGGAAGCAGAACAGGAAGGGAGATGAAAGAAGAGTATGGAGAGGGATCAGTGGGAAAGGCTCAGCTCTGCCCAGCACCCCACGGCTGTGCTTAGCCAGTGCCCTGGCACTGCCACTTCCTACTGCCTGTCTACTTACTCCACATCACGCTTCCGGATGGTCCTGCCAGCAGCCAGGACCTCAGCCACCTTGGAGACGATTGGGTCATAGTTCATGCTGGCCACAGCCACCACCTCATCGCTCCTAGGGCCGGGCAGAGTAGAGCAGTTAGGGCAGCCTGGATGGCCACAGCTCCATCACCCAAAACCCACCGTGACGGAGAAAAGAGGGAGGCAAAGAGGAACACCCACTCCAGAGCCAGGCCCGATCCCAAGGTAGGAGCACCACAGGGACTGTGCTACTGGCTGGAACAAGGATCAGGAGAGGGCACAGAGTGGCATAACAGGCTGGCCCTACTGGTCCCACCCATGTTATTGTGCTGATGTGGTGAGCATCACTAGGGTGCCTAGGTGATGGAGACAGCTCTGGCACCCTGGCATCTGTGGGAAAGCACCACCAAAGGTAGATCTGATGGTGTATAAAAACCTGGACACCAGGAAGGATGCCCAGCTGTGATCCCTGCACTGCTGCCCTGTGCTGAAGGAGTGGAGAGGCAGGTGGTCAGGATTTCCCTGTGGAACACTCAGTTGGGATGCTCAACATCTCCTTCTTGATCTCCACCTCCAAACGGGCAGAGTGGCCCGCTCTGAGCTGCTCCACAGGCACTGGGACAGCTTGGTGTCCAACCACTGGGTCCCACAGCCCCAGCAAGGAAGTCCCCATGTATATGGGATGTCCAGGTTGGCTGACTGTTCCCTTAGCAGGATCCCAGTGCAGCTGGGATCAAAGGTGTAGTGGAAAACAAATGAAGCAGAAGGAAGAGGATGTAAAACTGCTAGAGGAGCTTTGGCTAAAGGTCACAGGCAAACGAGAAGGGCTCTTCTCATTTGAGGTTTGCCAAGGTCAATCCAAGCATAAACTTTCAAAGTCTGACTCATGAAGAGATAACTGAATGCACGATGTGAGATCAGGGAAGATGTGTGGGTAAGATATTAAACTCTGGTGATATTGCTGAATAAAGTGAAGAGTAGAAGCACCCACTACCCAAACCAAGATCTGCTCTTATATCCACTGCCCAAGAGCTCTGTGATCAACAGAGCAAAGAGCAGCTGGGCTGGGGAGGGATGTGTGCCTAATTCCCAGGATGAGGAGAGCAAAGCAGTGTTTCAGAGGACACTTCAGCCCTGTGCAGCCATGGGAGTTAAAGCTATCTCCCACATCTGTCCACAGAGCCATGGGGCAGCTCCATCACAGACTGTCTGTTTCAAAAAACTCCCATTCCTAAATAAGCTCATGGCAAATAAAGGAGAGCAGTTTCCTGAGCAGAGCCAGCTCCCAGCTGGGAAACACAAAGTGGTTGGAGAGACCTATCCATCAAAACCAGGGGGAGATGTGCTATTCCAAGCAATGAATAACCAAGGTGTGCAAGGGAACCAGAAGACGTACTGCCACCAGCTGCCCACCGGCTCAGCCTCAAGCCCAGACAGTGCCCAAAGGGGCCAGCCAGGAAGGCAGATGCAGCCCAAACGTTTCTGTCAGCAGGACATGGGGTAGCTGCCCCTTTTGCAAAATAACTCATGGGGTGCTGGTGAGCTGGAGCATCCTGCATCAGCAGTGGCTTTTGAACACTTTGTCAGACAGAAGGGGAAGCCAGGAGGAATCCCTCTTTCTCAAAAGGTCTTCAAAGGCAACAAGAATTCCCTTCCTGAACCTGAGATTTGGAGCAATCAGAAGTCTTTGTGAAGACTGAGGGAAGAGGGAAGCACAGTGGATGTGTCTACATGGTCCTCCCTTCCTTTGCAGGGTTCAGTGTAACAGAGGTGGGCGACTGTGAAGAAGACAGCCACAGCAATTCCCTGATCGCCAAGGTCTTAGGGGCAGGATGACATCAGTCTGTTGTGAAGGCAGTGTCCCACAGGGACATCTGCAGAGTGCTGTCCCCTACACCTCCTAGCACAGGGCCTTTTACTGACCTCTACGCAGCTCTGACAAAACAGCTTTCATCTTCAAACTCTGGGGCAAAAGAAGCCTTATTGTAAAAGCCAACGCTGAGGACAGGCTGTAGGAGTGGGAACCACAAGTGGTTCCTGCAACAACCAAGGAGGACCAAGAGGAGAGTCCAAACCACAGGGTGGGCACAGCAGAAGGAAGCAGGAGGAAATGGTCAGCTTGGGACTGTCCTCAGTCCAAAAGCATTAGCACCAACTAGAAGAACCACCACCAAAAAAGAAAGAGGAAGAAATGTTCCAGTGGCCTCTCACAGACAGGGAGCCAAGCAGCAGGGGACACACTGGCTGAGCCCCGCCAGCCAGTGCTTCCCAGTACCTCCGGCTCTCAGCATGGAATGCCGTCCTGGTACCCACACACCATCTCCGGGAGCCCCTCCTGGGTGGCAGAACAACACAATGCTCAGCAGGGACCCCCAGTGCTGCCCACCAAGCCCAGTTTCCCTGGCAGCCCCTGTCCCCTGCAGCCACCATGGCACACGGAGTGTGGGGCCCTGGCATGGAGCAGGGATTATGCACCTTGCTCGGGGGGTTCGCTTTGAACAGCCTCCTCAGATGTTTAATTAAAGCAACCTGACCTTTCCTTTCTAATTAGGGTTGGGATAAAGAGATAAAATGCTCTCATATGGAAAGGCTGCAGGAGGGGAACATCCCCTCCTCACAGCAGCTCTCCCCAGCACAGGGGAGACCACCCCTTCAGGCAATTTTGGCCGAGGTTCCAGCACGCTCTGAGCTGTATCCAATGTGCAAAAGGCCCTGGGTGCCAGTTGGAGCCCCATCCCTGCAGCAGGTGTTTACCCAAGGTGTGCAGGTATCAGGGGGAGGAGGGTGAGCATCAGGGATACCTGGGGTGATGCAGTGAGCCCCATGCCTCTCCAAGCCCAATGCACACATCCAACCACCAGGCTCCATTCTGGAGTGACATGGGCAAGTGGGCCACCCTCAGGGAGGGAGAAGGCATGGGGTACATTGGAGAGGGGACAGAGGGGCAGTGAGGTGATATCTGCAGAGCCAGAGCTGGCTCCTGTCCAGAGCTCCCTCCTGATCCCTGCCTGGATGCTTCTGCTAAGTGGTTTGACGGCTGAGCTGGGCAGCCCTTTGCTTCCCTGGTTTCCCTCTCCTCATCATTAATATCAGAAAGCACCCAGAGAAACCCCTCTGGTTCCAGCATGAGGATGTTCTGTGGCCAGTGGTTTCAGACTGGGATGGACAAAGGCAAGAGAAGAATAAACAGCAGCAAATATTTTTGGGATAAATTCATGGTGCACTGTCTTTCCAGTCTAAACAGCCAGCATGGCTCCAGAACAGATGAGGCAACATCCCAGCTGACAACACATCTCAAGAACGCATACCCAGGTAGGTTCCCAACCTGGGGGAGAGCTGGGTTTCACTACAGATGTAACAAAGTTCCTGAGTTCCTTTAAACCTTCGCAGCTTGTGATAGACAGAAGAGCTTTTTGAGATCAATTTGTCAAACCAGAAGCAGAAACAGGGGTGCCTGAGCACCCTGTCCAGCACTGCTCACAAATCATTAACATGGTGATGAGATGGGAAGGAAATATTTGATAGGAATTGCCAGTAGAAGCCATCATCTGCTCCCAGAGATTATGACGACAAAGGGCTTACATCTGGCAGAGACACCAGGTCCAAAGATCAGCTTAACTTGTACAATCAGCACATCATTGCTCCAGGGCCTTGTATAAGTGTCCCATAAGCTCAGTGTCCAGAGGTGAACAAAACCGACTGGCAAAAGCTCTGGCAGAACCATCTTCCAGCCTAGCAGAGTAATCTCAGATGAATGCCTGTGTAGGAACATGGACAAGAGAAACACTTACTTGGTATAAAATGCCACAAACTTCAGTTCATCTAAATCTCCCTGAATGACAACATCATCGAATCCTTCCCCATGGCCTGGAAAGCAAAGAAGAAGTGGATTCAGCAGCAATTCCTCTGGATTCAGCTCTAAGACAGGGTATTTCATTTCAGCACTACATGGAGAACATCCTGCAGTGACCAAGAGACCAGCACCAGGAGATGCAGGTACCAAAAATCACAGAATCACAGGAGGGTTTTGGGTGGGAAGAGGCCTTGAAAAGCATCTTGTTCCCACCCTATACCATGGGCAGGGACACCTTCCACTATCCCAGGTTGCTCCAAGCTCTGTCCAGCCTGGTCTTAAACACTTCCAGGGATGGGGCAGCCACAGCTTCTCTGGGCAAGCTGTGCCAGGGCCTCATCACCCTCACAGGGAAGAATTTCTTCCCAGGATCTAATTTAAGTCAATCCTCCATCATGTTTAGAGAAGTGCACTTCATGGCAGACGGGTTTCAGAGGAGACACTGAACCCCCTCGGAAGCCAGGCAGGGCAGCAGCCCTGTGGCAGAGGTTGGTGTGGAGGGTTCACAGTGACGAAGGTGACCCTGGCTTCTCTATCCTAGGACACCTCCACCAGCACAAACTCTCAGCAGCTCCAGGGAGCCTCTTACCTGCATATCGGATACTCTTCCCGAACATAGCTGTCCACAGGTAGGGGACAGTGCTGATCTCTGTGCCATGGGCCAGCATGTTCAGCGCAGCAATGCGGCCTGCAAGAGAGCACAGGGATAGGGGAATTGCCACTCCAGGGCAAGCTCTGTGCTCTGCCCTCAGGTCACAACATCAACATCCACAGTCACAGAGAACAGGGAAACCAAGAACTGCTGCTGAGAAAACCCACACAGCAACAAAGACAAAGCAGGAAGCACCCGAGGGTGGGCTCAGACTCCTTCCCATGGTGCAGCTCCTACTCGTCACCTCCACTGCCATGAGCCATGCACCCATGAGACTCCTTCCCCCTAACTTGTGCAACCAGGGTTGGGAGTGTGTTGAGCTCCTACCCAGGTGGGGATAGGATGGACAAACCCTTGGAGGGCATGGAGACTGTTGGGTTATGGTCCCTGCTGCAGAAACATGTCTGGACGTGGGGAATGTGTCCAAAGGCTGAATTTGGAGCTGTGGTTCCAAAACTTCTCACCCAGGGCACAGGAAACCTCACTGTGGGACTGTGGCCATGAGGGCAGCCCATCACACCAGGGGTTCCAGGCTGACAAGAGGGGAGAAGGGTCGGAGCTCTGCTGAACACTCCTGGGCCAGCCTGGCAGTGCGGGAAGCCCAGCTGGGAACCTGAGCCCAGGTTGGCATTAGGATGTGAGCTCCGAAGTGTCCTGGGGCAAGGAGAAGAGCAGGCTCCCACAGCAATGTGTGTTGGTTTAACACAGCCTGATTTTTTGGTGGTGGGGCGGGGGGAAGCCACAGAGGTGGTTTCTGTGAGAAGCTGCTAGAAACTTCCACTGTGTCTGACAGAGCCAATCTCCGATGGTTCTGAAGATGGACATGCTGCTGGCCCAATTAGAGAAGTTGGTAATGCCTCTGTGATGACGTATTTAAGAAGGAAATCAAAACTGCGCGCAGCTTTTTTTTTCCAAGGGTGGCGAGGCACAGCCACTGGGACCATCCCAGTGTGGCCATGCGGCTGCAGCTGATGCCTTTCCTTGTCTCAAAATCAAGAGCCAAACACAGTTAGAAGGGAAAAAAGGGATTTTACCTCGGTATTTTTTTTTTAAGGATCCTTGGTGCACCTCATCCAGGTGAAGCATGCTGGAATGCACATCAAAATGCACACTGAAATGCACACCGAAATGCACCCTCGTGAGCACCCCCGAAATGCCCACACACACTCGTTCGGGTATATCATTATAGGCCTTACCAATTAGCATGTCTATCGAAGATTCCCCAATGAGAGGCTGAGTGAACCCCCCTCCCCGAGGAATTTTCCCCACCTATCTTAGTTTACAAAATGTTTCCAGAGAAGACCTTGGTGTCTGAGGCTTCTGAGATGTTTGGTCTCCTGGCTTAATGAATATTGGGTTTATGCTGGTTATCAAACCTGAAGAATTAGAAGTGTGTGGGCTAAAAGGCCCTTAAGAATACATAAAAGTTGTATAAAAGAGTATATAAAGGGGGTATATATAAAAAGCTAAAAAGCATTATGGCATCACAGCCATCTTGGCACAGCCCGCAGGGAACTTTGCCTGCTTGGCCAATTTTAGCCAGCCGTGCTGTGAGCAGAAGGGCAGGGGGGCAGCAGCGGCTTCTCCTTTTCAGCGCCCCGCATGAAGAGGGGCATTGAATGGTGCCGGTGTTGCAGCAGCCGCAACCGCCCGCACAGTGGCGGCGGGGACCACGTGGCCAGTGACAAAAACATGGCAAATGATTCCCCGCTATGGAACTTAGATGAGATCAACTTCTCAGCACTGCAAAATCTTGCAAAAATCTTTGAACTGGTGGAATTTGTTGGCAGTGGTGCTTACGAGCAGCAAATTTTTTTCTTCCTAGTCGGAGAAAGAGGAGGAAGTGAGGATGTGTGGAGGAAAACAATATAGTGACACCAAGGTCAGTAGAAAGAAATAGGGAGAGGAGGTGCTCTAAATGTCAGAGTTGAGATTTCTCTGCAAGCAGTGGTGAGGACTATAATAAACAAATTGTCTCCCTGTAATTCATGAAGTCCATGGGGGGATGCAGAGATCCACTCGCAGCCCGTGGGAAAAGGTACTCACACCGGAGTGGGTGAATGCTAAAAAAAGCTGTAATCCAGTGGGAGACCTGAACAGAGAGAGAGGGCCCTTGCTTCCAGAGATAAAGAGGACTCTTGCTTCCAAACTAGAGCAGCTTATCTTTAAAAGACTACATCCCATGGACTAAATGACCCACACCATGCAGTTTTGGGAAGACTGTTTTGTCCGTGGGAGGGACTCACGTTACAGCAGGTTGGGTGGGACTGCTACTCGTGAAATTAGAACCATGCTGGAGAAGTTCACAGAAAATTGTTTCCCGTGGAAGGACCCCACAGCATAGCAGGAAAAAGAGACTCCTTTCCCTAAGCGAACTGAAGAAAGATTTCGAGTGAAGAACTGACCAAAACCCTCACGCCCTGTCTCCCTGCACTGTCGGTGGGAAGGACTGATGGGCTGGGAGGTAAAAAGATTTTTAAAGGCTTATTTTATTCCTCATTATCCTCCTCTGACTCTGTTAATAATAAATTTACTTTATACCTTTAAGTTTGAGCCTGTTTTTCCCTTAGAGTGTTTTCTCCTAATTCTTATCTCAACTCATGAACCTTTCGTTACAATTTTCGTGAGTACCTGATATTTTAAGCAATATCAAACCACGACACAATGCCAGGGAGCAGAGGGAATATGGGAAAGCCTGTCCCTGGACTCCTCTGTGCTGGTGATGAGGCATTGTTAGGCAAAACTTGGCAAGAATACTGACAGATGAAGGCACAACAGGCAGCATAAGATATACACGCTTCAAAATGTTCAATACAACCACCCAGTCTCTCTGTTGGCAGTTGTCTCATTCTTGCCCTGGAGGGTTTGAAAATCTCCTGAAAATCTGGAAAAGGCTCTTTTCTGCAAAATACTTACCATGCATGTGGGCCATCTGCCAGTGGGGGACATTCACCTTCTTGTTATTCCTCAAGGCCAGTGGAAACATGACAGCATCTCCAGCAGCAAAGACCCCTGGGATGTTGGTCTGCATCATCTGCAGGGGGTAACAGAGGTGGGCATTAGTGGGGTTTGCACTCTACATGAACAGAAACTCCAGAGCTGGAGTGGTCCAGAGCTGCCACGATCCTCTGAAACACAGGGAAAACCTCTGCCTGGCTGTGGGACCCCCAGGGGAGGTTTCATTCAGCCTTCTTCACTTTCAAATGAGAACACACAGGCACAGACCTACAGTATTCCTCAGCCAGTGGGTTATCCAGTAAAAAGAGATATGGACTGGTGTCCTGGAGCCCCTCTCAGAAGTCTGAGGTTTGTTGGTGTTTGCAGATAGAGCCCAGCTTATTGCAGGGATGAGCATAACCACCAAGTGCGTGGCACTGAGCCCTACCTCCCAACACGCTCCTTTGCCCATGGCACCAACACCCACCAGCTCCAACACTGCTCCCATCACAGTCACTGGTGGTGGGGAGGAAGGATGAGATCCTTTAGGATCCTTGAAAAGATGGATCTTTCTCAGTTTTTTCCCCTCTAAATATCTACACCACTCCAGGACAGCTCAAAGGCACCAGAGCATCCAGGTCTCGGGTTTGCACACCCCCACTTGCAGAGGGGGGTCCCAGGCACTCCTGGTGATGCTCTCAGAATCTTAGCATCTCACAGAATATCCTGAGATGAAAGGGACCCAAAAGGGTGATCAAGTCCAGTTCCTGGCCCTGTACAGGCCAACCCAAAAAATTTGTAAATCCCAATTCTGCCAATCTTGGCAAATAAAAGGCCATGAAAAGCCCCTGTGGCAGCAGTTTGGAGCCCCAGGGAAGGTCATCCATCAGAAGAGCTGGCCCTGCTCCTCTTGCTCTCCCTCCTGTGGGGGCTGCCCCTGGGCTCACCTTGTTGACCACGATGAAGCCCTTGGAGTCAATGTTGATGCCACTCTGCTTGAGGAAGCCCGTCGCTGGGACTGCACCTGGCGGGGAAGCCAAACACTGCTGCTTTGGCTCCAGTGTTCCACAGCCCTGGGGGCTGACCCCAAAGCTAGCAAGTCCCCTCCTGGCAGGACAGTGGGGCTGCCCCCAGGGACAGGCAGCAGCTGCTCTGAGAGTGTGGAGCAGGGCCAGGTACCCTACAGAGCCTCCACTGCATCAGCCTCTGGTCCCCCAGGATCCCTGTCCTGCCCAAGCCATCAGTGTAACCTGCCCACTGCCCTTTTCCTTTTCTAGTGCTTGGAGACAATTTTCAATTTAATTCTCTTTTATAGATATTTTGAAAAAAATTATACTTAAAAGGGAACCTTCGAGTTTCCAGCCAGGGCTCCTCAGCCTCCCATAAGTCTGTACATTTCCTTCCTCCTCCTTTTTCCATCTTTTTTTTACCTCCAGCCTTTTCACAAATCAGAGTAGTCAACAAAAACAACAAAACCAGAATTAAATTAGTTCTGTGATTCTTCCAGTCCACAGCATTTTGAAAAGAGGGAAGGAAAGGGAATTTCATCCCCCCCCCCACATGTAAAGGAGAAAAATATCATATTCTATGGGGTATTTTATTTTATTTTATAGTATGAGATACATTTTTGACTGCTGTCAGCAGCAATTAAAAAGAAAAAAACATTAAAAAAATTATGTTTGGGGAAGCTTTAATAAAAAACAACTTGAGAAGATGAAACTGCTTTAAATGGTTTTTTTTTCTGGAAAAAACAAACCCATTATTACTTCCAAAATATATTTTCAGTTGCATTTTGTGGTGAGGGCTCCAGAAGCGCCTCTTTTAGATATGCAGACTCATGCATCCAGCAGGGCTGGCAGACCACTGCCAGTACCCCTGACCACCCAGCCCCAGGGACCTCCTGCTGCCATGTCCCCTCCAGCTCCTTCTCTGCCAAGCAGAGCCCCCCCCTCCCTGGCTGTGCACCCACACAACCCTTACCAACACCCACGACACAGACATCAGCACGCAGGACCTTCCCACTCTTCAGCACAACCTCCTTCAGCTGCAGGAGACACAGGGGGCGAGGGGCACATCAGAGTTATTTTAGGGACAAAATCCCTCTGTAGCAGTAGGAAGGCAAGCTGGCAGTTTGCCTCGTGAAATGCAAATTGACCATAATTCCTTAGAAAAGCAGCAGGAGGTGAGTGGGAGCAACGGAGCCCCCACACACACCATACTGGCGCACATTTGCTCGTGGGGGCTAAATCCAGGAACATGAATTTCAGGGGTAGGAAAGAGGGGAGAGCAAAACCCCACCAGGGAAAGGAATGGCAGCTCTGGAAGATGCCACAGCAGTTCCCCTAGGGAGCCCCTGCCCAACCCTTACCTTCCCCTCCTGCTCCCGCAGCTCCGACACCTCTGTCTGCATGTAGAACTTCACCCTGTTGTTCTCAAACATCTGGAGGGGGGACAAGGGACAGAGCAGGGGACATCGGGAGTCTGAACCACCCCTGGTCCTGATGTCCTGCTGCCCCCAGCACTGCCTTGCCCACCCTGCAGGCTTGCCTCGAGCTGCACTGCTAAGGGGGTCACCATCCCCACATCCCCAACACGGCTCTAGAAAAAGGTGCTCCTTAGCACGTGGACCATGGCAGGGAAGACACAGCCCATTCTCACTGACCGCTGCCATCACAGCTTTGTCAATAAATGTGAAGTCAATTAATTAGTACAATAAGTGAAACAAGCAGAACCTGCTCTGATACCAACCCCCCCAGATGGGAAAGCAAGGTCACCTTCATGACAGCACGGCCAACCCTCTCCCCAAAGAACTTCTTGAAGGGGACATGCTCCAGCTCCACCAGGGACACCGAGTGGGCCCTCTCTGCAAGGTAGGCAGCCACCTCCATCCCTGGGGAAGAGAAGCAGGTCCAAGCAGCCATGTTAATCCACCCAGCACTGCCCTGTGTCCCTGGCTGCAGCTGAGGAGCAGCCTCACCCACTCCGACTGGGGAGGCTGGAAGAGCACTCCTGGCTGAACTGGGGAGCCACCAGACCTGGTCACACTAGGGATCACACCAGGGATCACACCGATTTAGGTGTTCTTAGATGTAGGTTTTAAAGAGGCAAGAACTGGCCATGAAACCCCAAAGTGCCCTGGGAAGAACGTGGAACAAGGGACCTCAGCCAAGGGAAACCTTCCTCCTATGGCTGGGACCACCTCAGCTGTGGTCTGAAAACAGCTCTTGGGAGCAGCTGTTTTCTCCCATCAGAATGGTAGAATTTTGGTGTTGGGAATTGCATGGGAACCTCTACCAAGACATTTTCTGTCTCTGGGTTTTTTTTGGAAAGGAATCTTTTTGATGACCTGCAGTTTGCAATTGGCTCCCCACACCACACACTTTTCTGTAGATCATATTGATTCAACCATTAAAACAGGTTTATCTTTTATAAAAGAAGAAAAACAAATAATTAACATTTTATAATAAATTCCCTGACCAATAACCATTTATGCTTAAGGCTTGCAGGACCCACTCTTATTTTGTTAGGACCCACAATAACTTTGTTGGAACCATATCAAGCAAAAAGAATAGCCATCAGAGAAACTACAAGATTTGTCCTGTGCATTTTAAAAATTCACCACACTGCTAAAATATAAAAGAGAATAAGCCCACAGGCTCCCACCCACCAACAAGGCTCTCCTGACTGAAGCCAACTCTAGACACATCAGATTTGGACCCACATGAGCACCAGTACTGGCCTTACCATGTGCTTTTCAGACTGGGACAGCAATATCCGTGCCCATGGCAGCCCAGCCTCTTTGGAAAATCAATTTCTTCAGCATGTATATGTCCTTACACACACCTGGGCTGGAGGTTGGACTATCCCAGGCCCAATTTTGTGGGGGTATTTCCTCTAACTGGGCAGTGACAAACTGGGCAAGGGACTTTACCCATCTGCAGGCAGAGGTGGAGAGCTGGGACAGGGACACGGGCCAGGCAAGCGCTCACCCAGGAAGGATGCTCCCACAATCACCACATTCTTGCTCGTGGCCAGCTTCACCACACGATTGGCATCTTCGGGTGTCCGGATGTTGAAAACATTTTCCATCTCCTTGCCTTTGCAGCTGAGAGTTTTGGGCCTGAAAAACACTGAGGGTGATACAGCTGCTTTTCTCAACTCCGTGTGGCTTCAGTCTCCAGTGACTGCAGATACCCCTGCTGGGGCTCCAAGAGCATTCCCAACTTGCCTTTTTTCACCTTTCTCCGGGCTGGAGACATAACATGGAAAAACCCAAATGCTGGTGGCCAGTGGTGGAGCAGGGGATGCTGAGCAGCCACCCCAGACCCCTGGGTCCAGGGGAGCTCCTTCCTGGGGCAGCCAGCACAGGACAGGCATTGCTTTACAAGCCTATGCTCAATTGCTGGCACATCATTAAATTGTCAGAAGCTTAATGGGACACAGAAAACTGACTCTGTCCTCCAGAAGTGCTTAGGAGCCAGATATTGAAAGTTTGATAAGGCTCTGCATATGCTGGCTCCACTCTCCACTCCCAGAGGCACACTGCTGACGCTATAGCAGCTTACCTGTGCCCTCCCCAGGCACTTACTGGAGCCCATATATTTTTAAAAATCTGGCCTCTGCATACCTGTCTCACATCTGGAAACAAGACAGAAGATCCTAAATAATTTAGGTACCCTAAAAAACATCTGCCCAGCGTACCTGGAGCTTGTGCATGAGGATTTTGAAATTATTGCCAAAGGCTTAATCCTCTTTTGAACCTAATTGAGTGGCCACATGGCATTTTGGCTGTGGTGCTGTACACCCTAGTACCAGCCATTCACACCTTGAGGCACTGGCTATGACTGGTGGCACTTTGGTTTCCAGTGTGAGTCCCTGCTTTGGCTGTTCTACAGCATCCCTTCCCCAGATGATAAATGATGCAGGGGCTGCATTTGTTGTACTTCATTTTATGGCTTGATGTAAGGAATGCAAGTAAAGAGAGCCAGGATGCTTCATTTTCAGCTTAAACTGACAATTTTGACAAACCTCCAATTGAAAACGAACTGACCCACTACTTCCAGGGCACAAGTGACAACAGCAGTCTGGGGTGATGCTCAGCATCCCAGCACATCAATACCACCTTTCCCTATGGCTGGACCAGGTTCAGTCCTGAAAATTCCTATCCTGGGGCCAAGGCTCCCAAAGGGCCTGTTAGAATGGGGCAACAGCAACATCTAATTAAGGCTGCAACAGCAAAGTGTTAAGCCTTAATTGATGAGAAAGATCTTAAAGGTTGGCAGAAAATGAAAGATGAAAATTCAGAGGGATAAATTATCTGGTTGTCAGGGTTGTGTTATCAATGAGTGAAAAGAAGAGCAATGTGGCAAAAATGCCCCCTAAAAAAAATTAGGATTCTTCCACTTTGGAGCTGTTGTTAAAGAAAATGTGTTCAAGATCCTGGTACCACCCCTGGAAGTGTCCAAGGCCAGGTTAGATGGGGCTTGGAGCAACTTGGGATAGTGGAAAGTGTTCCCTGTCCACAGCAGGGATGGGTCTGGATGAATTTTGAGATCCCTTCCAACACAAACCATCCTGTGATTCTATAATATATGATGTAGATATATATGAAATAGATGATGATATATAGATGTAGATACATACAGACATTTCAGTATCTTTTGTGTTCCTTGACTTTTCCATACTCAAACAAATTCAGTGTTCAAATTCACCTGCCACATTTCATCCCTTATCCCCAGGCACAAGGATCCTTATCCTCACATTCTCAGATAAAACAGTTTCTCTTGATCTTTAAGATGTTTGTCCATAGCTTACGTGTTTCCCGTTGCTATCAGCAGCTTGTTGTATTCCATCTTAAACCCATCCTTGAACACAGCTATCTTGCTCTTGACATCCACAGCCGCCACCTAAAATCATTCCTAAATAATGTTAAGGGAAGAAATCCCAGATTTTCACTGAGCTCCCAGCCCAACCAACTTGTCTGTCAGGTTTTAGTCCTCCATGTTAGTTTTAGTTAGTTAGCTAGTTGTTTTTAGTTAGTCTGTTAGTTTTAGTCCCCCCTGTCCACAGCTTGGCCAACCCACACCTTAAATATTTTTAGTTGCCTTTTCACAAATCCTTGAAGGTCTCCCAATATAAATGAAATAATGGGGAGAAATATTTAGCCCTCATTGTCTGCACTGTTTGAAGGCTGATTAATTATCCTTATCAGATGGCGCCTGGTTCCCCAGATCCACATGAGGAATGGCAGGTAACAAATGATGGTCACCACAGATGGCCACACCATGGTCACACCCAGGCTGTTCTTCCTGCCACAGGAGAATTGCATTAACTGTGTTTTGAACAACCACAGGCAACCTGCACTCTGGGGCACAAAGCGGGAGGCTGGGGGAGACTCAACATTCACACAGGGGCATCCAGTGAGCCAAGAACAGACACAGCAGCCACATTCCCTAAATAAAGCCTTTGCATACTGGCACTTTCCTTCAGGCACACACAGGACTCTCCTTACCTGCATTTCAGTCAGGACTTCGATGTCATAGGTGCAGAAGAACTCCTTCGGGCGCAGGGCAATCTGCTCAGGGTGGGAATCCATTGACTGCAAAAAAAGTCACATTTTTCTGACCTTTTTCTGTCAGCTGCCGTGGGTTGAACAGGTAAGTGGAGAAACGACTGCTATCAGCACAAGTCAGCACCTGTTGCATGGAATGGCCCTACAGGGCTGGAATGAAAGCCTGTTCGAGTTGTCACAAGAGGCTGGTCTGGGCTCTAGTGCCTTCTCTGCCGGTTCAGCGTGGGGCTGGTGCTGAGTGGCTGAGGAAGGACCACAGCAAGTGCTTCTGAGAGTCAGCAAAGCAGCCACAACTGCAGCCCCTCCCAGCACACACAGGTTCACAGGAGCAAGAGAAAAGCCTCATTTTACAATACAGGTGGTGAGGCCCTGGAACAGGTTGCACAGGAAAGCTGTGGCTGCCCCATCCCTGGAAGTGCTGGACTGGAGCAACTTGGTCTAATAAAAGGAGTCCCTGCCTATGGCAGGGGGTGGCACTTTAGGGATGACCTTTAGAAGTCCCTTCCAATTCAAACCATTTTATGATTATCTGGAAAACAGCCGGTTACCAGGGCAAATGGAAGCTAGAAGAGCAGTAAGAACAAGCAGCATTAACACACAAGGATACACTTTCAAAAGCACCGAAGTTATGCTGCACAAGTTCCATCGAATGCTGAAGCAAGGGGTGGAGCCCATATCAGCACATCTTCAGCTGCAAGATAAAGGTTCTTGCTTTTCCCAGCCTTTCCTGGTCATTAGGGTGAGATGTACATCTTCTTTACACACAGGGTTGAGCCCGAGCTCATCTGTCCTCCTGACTGTGGACACAAGCTTAGGCTGAGGACAAGCTGAGCATCAAGTGACCTGTTGCATATGCAGGCTGCTCCCCGCTCCAGTGCATCTCTCCCTGCCTGCAGCGTAGCAGGAACAGGCATGGATGCCATGGTCAAGCCCTGCAGTAGATCAGCACAGTGCTCAGCAGCAGCATCTACTCATGCCACACAGGGATGATGTTTGGGCTTGACCCAAGAGCAACAGGGGATGCAGAAATCAAAGGCTTTCCCATTCGCCCACGGGGATGGATGTCCTTCTCCCTGGACATGGCCTGGTCAGGGGCTGGAATGAGCCCTACAGGATACTCCCTTACTCTGACTTCAGACAATGCTCTGCTCAGGAGAGACTGGTGTCACAGGACTTGAGGCAGGGACACAATCATATCGGTTTTACTGCAAATTCTTTAAATACTCCACGTTCACAGAGAGAAACACCTGACCCCTCTGTGCCAGTGTGCAGGGAGAGCAGAGCACAGCAGTGCATAACCGCCACGGCTTTTGCTGCTGCTTGGTGCCCTGGGGACAGTAACAGAGACGTGGCAACACACAGGGAGTAAGTCATGGTGTACAGGTTTGAAAGCAAACCAGTGAGAGGCTCCAAGTCAAAAATACAATTTAATAGGGAAAAGGTAAAATAAATGCAATAGTACAAAAGCGAACCACTGACAAAGTCAGAATACAACCTGGCACCCTGTCAGTCAGGGTGCTGGTAGCAGTTCAGATGAAGTGGTCCTGTTGAAAAAGAGTCTGGTCTTCGTCTGAAAGTCCAGTGGTAGCTCTTGTCCTCTGGAAATCCAGTGGGAAAAGGCTGTCTGTGGTGTTTGGAATCCCAGATTATATCCAGGATGGAATGCTTGGTTTCTCCCTCTGGGTGGAGCTTCTCACAATGGGATGATAAGGCATTGATGGGCCCATTAACAAAAGATTGTCCAGAGGCAGTTATCTATGAGCCATGGGCAGGGTCCTTGATTGCCCATTAAACAAAGATAACTCCTGGAGGGAGGAGGCAAGGAAAACATTGCCCCACCTGGATTCAATATTTTATGAAGATGGTAAAAGAATAAATGCTTTTGGGCACGTCTTACACTGTAACCTAGGACACATGGTCCAAAGGGGACAAAGAGAAACAGTCCAGAGGGACCTGGGGACAGACTGGTAATAGGCGTTCAGCAGGGCAGAGGAAGAGCAATGCTGCAGTTTCAGGGAGCAAGAGCTCTGCTGCTTGCAGAGTTAGCACTCCTTCTCCAGTGGCTTGTACAGGTTTAGTCCCACTCACAACAGGATTAAGAAAAACTCCATTTTTTTCCTACCATCTTCCCAAAAATTCTGCCTTCCCTTCCATGGGCTTTGTGCACCTTCCAAAAGCAACTACAGCCAGAGGTGTTTAGTGGAGGATTTAACAAACCATGTACAACATCTCTGGTATGTGAAATGTTCTTACTATTTAACAGAGAGAAGAAGAGCCAATCTAAGACTCCTACATGGGAATAAGTGTTTGGAAGAGCTGTCTGGCTGGGACAGGGACTCTCAGATTCTCCAAGCTCCCCAGCACAACCCCTGTGATGCTTGGATGCAGGTACCAGGCAGCTGCTCCTCACCCCAGGCAGGACTTGCAGAAGCACAGAAATGGCCTGAATGCTCCCAAACAGCCGTGTGCATGTTTGCCTGTCTGAAAATCCCTCTTTTAGGTGCTAGATTGGGGTAGATGAAATAGGAAAGCCTTATAAATATGATTACGTGGCAAAAGATGCTGAGAATGTAGAAACTACAAGCGAGATTGAAATAAAAACAAGCTTTGAGTTACCAAACCCCAGTTACTGAACAACTGGGAAACAATGACATGGCAAGCTGAAGGTAATCCCCCCTTTGATTAAACAATGCCCTCGCTTGCAGACAAGTCCAAGGGTCAGAGCAGACCCTGCCAACTTGACAGAAGATACAAAAGTAGATTTTAGAGTTTAAAATATAACGCCGTATGGTAATGCAATGATTCGTATAGGCTGTATGTAAATGTTATAGGATTTGTGGCCCATACCAGATTGCTTAATGAAAATTAGAATATTCAGCAGAGAAGATGATTTATTGTATTGTAACGGGAACCGTGATCACTTTTTACTACTTTTCTCATCACTTTTTACTACTTCTTCTTTTCTCACCCTCTCTCACTTCTCTGACCCACTTCGAGCTGAGCCTGCAGCTCCAAGTGGGTCCCCCATACCCACGACCTTGGTAATAAACCTCATGCTCTAAGACCTGACTTCAGAGATCTCTCTTTGTTTGTCCCGACCGTCCGAACAGCCAGGAAAACCCTACAGTGCTGGAAGCAGTTAGATACTGTGATTGTAGAGTACCAGTCCCCATGGATAAGCATTAGTGACATGAGGAGGAACACAGTTCACCTTATGTTATCTCGCTGTCCAACTTGAGCTGCTGCCTGACATCAAGGAAAGCTCAGGAATCAGCAGCAAAAGATCTGATTAAAGATCATCCTGTGTCTATAAACTGGAATGCAAAATGGAACGTGTGCCAGAAAAAGTGACCTTTGCACAAATATCAATCAAGTTGTGATGACAGCTGAGAATCATCATAATTACAGCACAGAGCATCCCTGGGCAGCAAGAAACAAGCACTAATAAAAAACCTGGCAGACAACACCGTTTTTTCACATTCCCCATTTCATTGCCTTAAAGATTTTGATCCAGAAACACATTAAGAAGAGCCATCCAGAGTAGGTGCCTGTGAGCCCACGGCACCAGGGAACACAGGCACCCCTTGGAGAAAGGTGCCCTAGGAGGATAAACACTCCCCAGGTCAGGGTGACCAAAAAGGCCTCTCCCAGGATGCCCTGTTCTACTATGTAAATGTACCCTCGTTCTGTTCCCCCAATTGGCCCATTGGCCTCCTTGCCCCTTTCTGCCCTACATGTCCCTGATCTAGAAAGTTCTCCTCTCCCTGTTTCCCCATTGGCCCTTGTTCCCCTGCTCCTCCCTCAGGATTTCCCCATTGGCTCCCGTGCCCTGCCCCGCCTGTGCTCTGCCCCTGTGCCCTCAGATCATTGGCCCTGATGCTCTCTCCACCCCTGTCCGGCCCCATATATAATCCTAGACCCGCCTATGTTCTTTGTTCTTGTCTCTGGACCTCTTCACCTGCGTGGCTTCAATAAATCTCCCTGTGGGACTCCATACGAGAACCTTTCCCGCCTCCTTACTGCCAGTAGATTTATCAAGCTGTCCGGCATTGTGTGATTGTGTGTGTACGTGTGTACAGCGGTCTTGCCGAGCGGTTCCACGAGGGGTGTTTTCGGGAAGGTCGCAGCACCTCACCACCCATACCCGCTGCGATAATCCAGATACAAGCTGGCTAAGACAGCTACCATTACATCTGTGAAGAATCATGGAATGGTTTGGGTTGGAAGGGACTAAAGGCTCATCTCATTCCAATTCGCTGGGACATCTTCCACTATTCCAGGCTGCTCCAAGCCCTGTCCAACCTGGCCTTGGACACTTCCCAGGGATCCAGGGGCAGCCACAGCTTGTCTGGGCAGCCTGTGCCAGGGCCTCACCACCCACACAAGGAAGAATGCCCTTGTTTTTCTGCTGGACTACTCTTAATTCAGAGCTTGAACAACACCTTTTTCGTATTTCAGATTTCAGTCACAAAGAGGGAAGAAAATTGAAGGGAGACAGAGACAGGATGACTAAGGAAACAGAACCTTGCTGCAGCAATGAATAATAGCGGGGAAAGGTCCTAGAGCAAATTTTAAAACTGGGGAGGAATGTGGCTTACCCAGAGTGATACAAACCTTACTGAGCTTTGGTCTGTCATAGGGCAAGTGTCTGTCCATGGTGCACATCACAATCCGGTCAGAGAAACCTTCCTGGCGCAAGGTCTCTGCACAGACCAGCCCAGCTGCCCCTACGGGAGAAGGAGATCAGTGACAGCCATGTGTATGTGGCCTCGGGAGGTCTGTGCCCTTTACTGCTAAACCCACTGGGGCTGACTCCAAAATCACCATCTCCACCAGCCCTGGCCTCACTTGACAGCCTTTCCTAACTCAAACAGCTCATGTGGGAAGCCGCTTGGAGCAGATGCGTGAGGCAGGAGAAGGGCCGCTCTGTCTATGGACCGTGACATTAATCCTCTTGTCTGTTCCTAAACTGTCACAAACCTACAAAGAGCACCTGAGGAGTGCTGCTAATGCCTACACACCTCTCACAAACTCCAGGGCACCCTTGGACTTCTCTAGTCAGGGAATGGTCTGCACACCCAGCTCCTGGTGAATTTATGGCCAGGCACAGAGGGCAGGGAGTCCTCCTTTTTCCATGGCCAAGGTGTTGGTTGTGTGACTCACTGCAGAGCATTTTCCATGCTATTTCTTTAAGGGTTTTTCGTTCACTTGTTTCAATCACAGAAAAAAAAAGCTTAAATCAAACAAAAAGCTGCCTTGGGACATGCTGTCCCGCTGCAGCCAGGCAGTCTGGCTGGCATGTCCCTTTTTCCCTGGCTGAACTGGTGAGACTGGAGAACTCAGGTGAGAAGTCTGGAGTCTCTTCTCAGCCAAGGAAGCCTCACTCCATGATAAGTGTTTTTAGGGCCACAGATTCTGTAACACCACTGAGAGAAGATGGACCTGGACCATATCATGGTTTGGTCCGTCAACAAGACACTCCCACTGATGGAGCTGGGGGACAGTGGAAGAAGAGACAGGTGGGTGGACATCCTGTGCATGCTGCCTGGAGCATCCTGAGCCAGAGCTGACGCTGTGCTGATGTTAGGATGACCCTCACATGAGCAAGGGGCTGCAGTCAATTGCTCTCAGTTCTGCTGGGCATGGCTGGATCTCGGTCCCTGCCATAGGGCTGGATGGGCAGTCTTTCCCCAACACTTCTTCCCCACAATTCCAGCTTTGAAATCTGCTTTGGTGTCTACCAGAATAGACTTTGGTCTTTAACAGACCTGTAAATTTATCTGGTAAAGCCTGAGAAAGTTTCTTCAGCAGTGGCTAATGTTGTCTGTGGAGTGACCTCACTGAGGATTGTGATGACTGTCCAGACCTGCCACACACCAGGACATTCCAGCTGACCTCAGAGAGCAGCATATCCCATCCTGGCATTCAGTCAACAAACAGCAAGGGCACAAGGAAGGGAAAAATGTCACCCAGCAGCATGGGAAAAGCCAGTCAGGCTGGTTTTCCCCTCTACTCAGACTGTGAGACACAACTTAGATGAACCTGATCTCCACAGGTTGGATCTGGTGACCTTGGGCTCAAGTAAGAACAACCCATGAGCCAGGAGCAGATGTTTCCCCCAAGTCCCAGGCACAGAAGCTCCTGTCCTCCTCCCACCCTCCATTTCACCACAATATGGCCCAGCTTTGGCATCTAACCCATTCCAGAAGCTTGGTAGGTGGGCTTCACCCCATCAGGCTTTCTACAAAAATGGCAATACAAAAAGGGAAAGGNTTATTTTTGGCAGGGATCTGGTATTTGCTGGGAAGGTGGAAGAACTTATCTTCAGAGAAGCTTCATGAGGTAAGAACTTTGGAGCTGCAATGGGAGGAGATGGTGATGTGCAAGGTGCAAGAGAAAAAGGTGTAACAACATCTCAGTGACCTGAAAAGACTTCACACTTATCATCTGTGGAAATCAGGGGTTGCTGATGTAACTGGGAAGGGAGTAGCAGGAAGAGGGTTCAAGGTTCACTCCAAAGCATGGCAACAGGGAACTACAAAGCTCCACAGACTGGACCACAGGGCACCTTTGGATCATTAGCATGTAGGACAAAAAGGTTCAGGAACACCCTCTGGTCTGACCCTTTGCACGGGGAGGAACACAGGAGGAGTGACAGAAGGTGCAGGGCACACAGACACCCCCTCCCTGCATCCCTGCCTGGGAGGGGACACACATGGTAATCCCAACACATGCCACCCTTACCTGCACCAATGATCAGCACGTTGGTGCTGCTCAGGTTGTAGTTGCTCAAGGAGATGCACTTTGCCATCATCTTTGTCCTCCTCTGTGTCTGAAGAGCCTGTGTCACCACCAAGAAGAAGAAAAGTAATTATCTTTACTCACCATTACCCTGGGCAGCCAGGCAGGGATGAGGACAACTGCAGCAGTGTCATAAACCAGCTTGGATAGGAAGGGAACAACCACATCCTTGTACTGAACAAGGACTCCAAACCCTTGCTCATCCAAATACAATTCCAATGTCCAGTGCACTACCCCTTACAAGGCATAAAAGAAAAATAAATCCATCATCTTCTGCAAAGCCATCCAGCTACTCAGAGGTGGGGTGGTGGTGGAGCAATAGAAAAAGGCAGGTGTGTCCTTGCGCAATTCTGCACCAAAGGTGAGACAAGAATGGAGAAGCTCTGTCAGGAATTTTATCCTGAATCTGAGCAGAGCTTGTGCACCTGATAACCAAAGCTAATGGACTTGTTCAATCCACCAGAGCACAGCCATGGACCTGTGCCAGTGTAGCCCTGCTGCACAGACCCCCTGTTCTCAGGCATTAGAGGCCAAAATCTGTTCCTGGTAGAGCAAATAGACTCAGCTTCCCCTCATCACCTCCCCAAATCAGATGGAGTTGAAGTGCTGCCATTCAGGTGACATCTCTGGATCTAACCCAAGTGCTGTAAGGGCCCACTGGGGCTCTGAGCCACTGGATTTGCACATGTGTACATACAACCATGCATCAAAAGAAGGCTTTTCATGGAAAAAAAGATGGCAGTGGCCTGAATGGGCTTCATTCTGCACCCCATCAGGGCATGAGAGCCCTTTCTACCCCTGCATCAGGTTCCTCTCCAGCAGGAGCTGAGGTGTGGGCTCAAGAGGGAGCACAGGTGGCCTCTGTCATCACCATGCCTCATTCCGACAAGGCCAAAAGGCTGGTGGAAGAGGTCTCTTTCCATGAGCCAACTAAATTAAAAGTTGCTCTGAGCTTAAGAAAACATAGGACAAGTGCAGGACAAACAGCTGTATGACCTGAAAGCATGGACAGCCCAGGCCAGGTGTCCAGCAGCTGCAGGGAGGCTGGGTGGGAGGGGGACACAACACCTCTGCCCTGCTCCACTTGCACCTCCATATAAACTGGATACTTACAGATCCCTCTGCCCAGGCCAGAGGATCAAAGATAAGCATTTCTCCCCACTCCCATGCACATACAGCAAAAACCAAAAGTATTGGCCTTGATTTTTTGATGCCAGTGGCCCCTCACCTGCTTGCTTGCTCGGATGTATACCTTCTCCTTCTCAATCTTCACCTGAGGGTGACAGAACAGTGCTGGTTTGTAGGGCAGCAAGGGCTCCCTCTGGGCAACAGCTAAGGAATGAGGGGTGGTGGCACCAGGTTCCCTGTAGTAGCAGCTCAGGCCATGGCAGGGCTCATCCCAGCTCGAGGCTGTGGGATCTCCTGCCTCGTATCAACCATGCACCAATGCTCAGTGTACAACCTGATTTCTATCCCAGGCTTACGTATGGTTTCTCATTCTCACCCCACTCCTGCTCCAGAGACCTCCCAGACTGGGCACTCCCAGGTTCCCAGGAGGTGTCTGATGCCTGTGGGTGGATGCAAGGGAGCTGCAGGGAGGAAGGAGTTGGGTGAGGAGCTGCTCTCCACTGGCAACACCAGCACATCCTTGGAAAATGTTTGCTCGGTGCCATATAGAACATTGCTTATCCCAATAAAAAGAGACATCTTGTGGGTGACACCAAGCTGAGTGGTGTGGTTGATGCTCTGGAGGGAAGGGATCCATGCGGAAGAATGTGGGCAGGCTGGAGAAGTGGCCCAATGGGAATCTCTTGAGGTTCAACAAGGCCAAATGCAAGGTGCTGCACCAGGGTGTGACCAATTCACCTTATCAGTCCAGGCTGGGGGATG
>VZTH01019720.1:0-15233 GCA_013397815.1 Aleadryas rufinucha
TTCCTATGGGATCTCCCAGGTGGATTCACCACCTTTCTCCCCTCCCTGTGGCCCGGAGCGTTCTGAGCTGCTCTTGCCCCACCTGCTCCTTGGCAGGGGCTGTGTCCCAGCTGGGAACTCCGCTGCGTCCCCCCCGCGGCACGTCCCCGCGGCACCGCACGTCCTCCCCGCGTGTGCCTGAGCAACAGGCAGTGGGGAAAGCCCCCGGGCTGGAATGTGGCTGCTGGCAGCCCCGGGAGCACAGCCACGTGCCAGCAGGGCGAGCCCGGCCGCCTCCTCCAGAATCCCAGCCGGGGCCGGGAGCTCCCGGAGCGGCACCGTGGCCGAGCGGGATTTCCCATCCCCAGCTCCTCCGTGAGCAGAGCCTGGCTGTGGATGCTGCAAACCCCTTTCCTGCAGCACCCCAAAACTTTAACTGTGACCTTCCAGGGAGCCTGAAGGAAAAGCCTGAGCGGCACAGACCTGCTGGGAAATTGGGATGTACTGGGAGCACTGGAATCCCGGTAATGAGGGAGCACACGGATCCTGTTCCGCAGCTCTGCACAGACACGTGGCCCCTCATTAAGTCCCACGAGGTGTGGGGAGCAGGGACGTGGTCCCTGCCCTCCCTGTGGAGGTCAGAGCCCTGGGGGCAGCCAGGTGTGGCATGGGACAGCCAGATGTGGCAAGGGACAGCCAGGTGTGGCAAGGGACAGCCAATCCCTGGCTGGGCACGTCCAGCATCCTTTGATCCTAATTACAACCCGATGCCTTCCTTTGGATTTGGGAGCTGAGGGCTAAGACAGCTGCTAAAATTCAAGGTCCCTGTTCCTCCAGGCATAGCCAAACCCATCCTCAGGGAGCTGAAGGAGAGCTGGGCACAGATCCCAAGGAGGCTGGCTGCTCCATCCCTAAAAATCGCTGTGGGTGCTGCCCTGGGTTCTCCAGGCTTGGCACACCTGGAGGCAGAGCTGGTGGGATCACAGCCCAGCCTGTGCCAGGGCACAAGTCCTCTCCAGTCTGGCATGAGTCCTCTTTTCCCTGCTGGTGTTTTATCTGGGAGAAAAGGCTTTGCAGGTGTCCCAGCCCCTCCATCCCGACTGGAAGCGCACGGAGAGGGCGGCGTATCTGACACCTGCAGTGTGCACTCCTCATTTCCCCCAACTCACAGCTGTGATAAAGCCCTGGGAACTCTCCCCTCCTGCTCTTAGCTCAGCCACTCCAGTTTTTAGGTTCCTGCAAATCCCTGCCTCTGCTACTTCCTCTGAATAATGGGAATAATATTTATCAGCTCCCACTGAGAATGTGAAGGGTATGTGGCAACCCTCCTGGAGAAAGCACAGACTTCAAAGGCACTTATAATAATGCTAATTATCTTTACACCACATCTATAATTACAGCCAAGTACAGTCTGTCTTGAGAAACTGGAAAATCTCTCACATCTCGGGGTTATTTCGTGCTTTAAAGCACTCCCAGCTCCAGCACGGCTCCGAAATCCAAGCAGGAGCAGCTTTGGAAAGGCTTTTGGATCTTTTTTTTTTTATCATTATTAGTAGGAAAAGCAGGAGAGGCTTTGTTCAGGTGCCCAAACAGGATCCCCAGGGATCCTGCAGCCCGTCATTATCCGCTTATCCGGCACTGCGAGTCAGCTCCAGCCGAGCTGCTCTGGGCCTCGTCCCAAAAGCCGTGTCAGAGGAAAAGCTGCCACATCCAGTGCCAAAGGTCCCACTGGCCAGCTCAGCTCGGCTGTCCCCACCCAGCTCAGCCCAGTTTGTGCCTGGTCCCTTCACTGGGGAGCAGTGTCACAGCCCTCGAGCTGCTGGGGTCGGGGGGTAGGGATGTGGGACAGCTCCTGCTCCAAGCACAGAGCCGGCACATGCCAACGGGGAATCAGAGCTGGACAAGGATCCAGGGGCAGGGAACTGCCAGTCCCAGTTCTGCAGGGGCAGGGAACTGCCAGTCCCAGCTCTGCAGGGGCAGGGAACTGCCAGTCCCAGCTCTGCAGGGGCAGAGCAGCCTGGGCTCCACCTCACCGGGCACCTCCCTGCAGGACGGATGACTACTGGCTTCCCAAAGGTTTCCCACCTGGCTCAAAGCAGCACCTCGCTCCAACCCCCAAATTCCAAGAGTCTCTCAAGCCCGCCCATCTCCCAGACACAGGCAGAACATTGGGATTTCATTCCTTAGCAAGGCCCGAATCGTTCCTGTCCTCCTCCATGAACTCCCAGGTGTGTTAAAAACGTGTGAACCCTCCACTGCAGTGCCAGCCCAGTTACCGAGCAGCACGAGGCTCTGGACACCGGCCCCTGAGCCACATCCCCATCCAACCTCACTCTTCCCTCCCGGACAGGATTCCCGCGGCTTGGCACCGCGGGCCGTGCCTTCCCCCGGGGTTAACCAGGGCCCTGCCTCACACACGCCCGGCCCCACAGGGGTCAGGAGCGAGGCAGGCTCGCTTCCAGCAGGGAATTCCCGTCTCCTCCTCCCCCCAGCTCACCTCGTTCCCGTCTCTCCCGGCTGCAGCTGTGAGTACTACGTGAACGACGCTCCGCGCGTGGTCCTGGACAAGCTGGAGAGCCTCGGCTACCGCGTGGTCAGCATGACCGGCGTGGGCCAGACCCTGGTCTGGTGCCTCCACAGGGAATAGCCGGGGACAATCCGGCGTTCCATCCGGACAGCGTCCCGCTGGACATCGTCTTCTAGGACTGGCAGCCAATTTTTCCCCCCTTAATTCCTTCCTGTGCCGGACTCCAGGCACCGGGGCAGGGGGAGGAAGGGAGCAGAGGCAGAGCTGGACCCAGTGGAATTTTGCCATCCCTGTCGTTTCCCGAGAGCAGAGGGGGAGGAAGGTGTGCCCAGAAGCAGGCAGAGGGAACAGATGGCTCCAGCTCTGCCTCCAGCGGGATGGCAGTCTGGCAAATCCCAGCTTTTTACATTTTAATCGTGGATTCAGCGTGCCCTGCAGGAAGCTCAAGAACAGACCTGTCTGCCTCCTCCTGGGGCTGCTCCAGAGAGCTCTGTGCCTTCTCCCGGGCCAGGGGCTTAGGGAGGGACACCAAGCATGGACACCATCCCACCTCATCCCCAAAATCCAAGGGGGAGCCACTAAACCTACCCCCAGTGCTCTGAGAATCCCTTCCCTCAGCAGCAAGGCCTGTTTCCATCCCAGCAGCACCACCAGCCCTCCTGCTCCCACAGACTGCCCTCCAAGCCTAACACGGGGTTCCCAAAATATCACAGAAAGGCTGGGTGACTATTCCAGGTGCAGGCTCTAATCCCAGCACTGCTGGAATGTTTGGGGCTGCGTATGGATCCTGCTGTGGGGGTAACACCAATAAAACACTGCTCCCAAGAGACCAGCGTCCTCCTGTGGGTCGTTTAAAGCTGTTGCCAAACCCCTCTGGATGCACGGCTCCCCAACAAGCTTTCAGGGGTTAGAAGATCCAAGGTTTGGTGTCCTGATGGCACCTCTCACACCCTGTCCCATGGGATGGGGCAGCTGCTCTGGGCACACACACTGACAGGGTAACACCTGCACTCTGTGAAGCTCAGGCAGCCATTCCTTCCCCAAACCTGGAAAGGGATAAGGGCTGCAGTCCCTGGGAGTTTCTATTCCCACAACACCCTTACAAAAAAGAGGTTTATTGACTTAAATTAAGAAACAGCTCTGAGGTGGGGACAGAGGGGTGGGGAGAATCCATACTCCCATGCTAAGTGTGGGACTTCTCCTCCTCGTCCTCCCGCTGGAGCTGCTCGATGAGCTGCTGCCTCTCGGCCGCCTGGCGCATCCTCATCATCACCAGGCTCTCGTAGTCCCGCTCCGACACCACCGACGCCTGGGAAGGAGCAGGAGACACACACACACACACAGAGCCCGTCAGGACAGCACAGACTCCCCCAAATTCGGGACCCTCCCCACATCCCCCTCACGACACCGGTGTTGCGGGCAGGAATGGGTTTGATCCCACAGGAATCGGGGCGGGGTGGGTGAAAGCTGCCTGGCTACGGGAAATAACCGGGAATCGTTATTAAAATGATTGTTAGAAATAAGAAGCAACAAGTGTGGTTGGTGAGGAAAGCAGGACAGACACGGGGCCAGCATTCCATGAGGCTGGATGGGGCAATATTTGGGGTGGCGAGCTCACCCTGCACCTACAACGTTGGTGCCCGAAGTCCAGCGTACACTTCACCAGCTATAAAGGCTAATGCCATAAAAAAATCGAACCTTTGTGGATTAGTCATGGAAGTGACAAAGTCTGATGGTGCTGAGGCCCTGGCACAGGGTGCCCAGAGAAGCTGTGGCTGCCCCTGGATCCCTGGAAGTGTTCCAGGCCAGGTTGGGTGGAGTTTGGAACAACCTGGGACAGTGGGAGGTGTCCCTGCCTAGGACAGGGGGTGGCACTGGATGGGCTTTAAGGTCCCTTCCCACCCAAACCATTCCACGATTCCAACAGCTGCAATCAATGACCCTCAGAGGTATTTTCCAACAGGAGCAATCCCGTGGTACTAAGGAGCTGCAGAAAGAAAACCACCAGGGGTGTTCCCAAACCTGACAGAGGAATGGAACAGCTCCCGGAGCCTTCCTGCTGCGTGTGTGGAAGGAACTGTCACGTCGAGGCTGCTGATTGCAGACTCTGCCTAATGGACGTGGGCAGCAGATGACAGCTGCTGCGGGGCTTTGGCACCGCTCCCGAAGCCACTCCACACTGGTAGGTGGCCGTGCTATTTTGGATGTATGAAAGCACTGCGAGGCTTGGAAACATCCAGCTCGTTCCTTGACAGTTCAGGTGGAAACGAAAGCGTCTTGACAGAAGGTGAATGGGGAAAAAAAACCCAAACCCTTCATATTAATTTTTCTAGGAAGCGATGATGGCAGGGAATCACGGAATCCCAGAATGGCTTGGGGGGGAAGGGATCTTATTAAACATCAGTCTGCTTCCAACCTCGTGCCATGGGCAGGGACACCTTCCACCAGCCCAGGCTGCTCCAACCTGGCTTTGGACACTTCCAGGGATGGGGCAGCCACAGCTCCCCAGATATTAAGGGGAGATATTATTATTACCTCTCCAGATATTTAAGGATTTCTTAGGGAGCAGAAGGGATACGAAGGCAACAGAATAGAAGGCTGAATAAGTCTCTGCATGGAAACACGGGTGAGTGCAATTCCTTAGCCCGTGCCAGCAAAGCTGTTCCTCCAGCTGCGAGGACACGACGAGAGCCCACAACAGATAAAGGAACATCAAGTGGGAAATTAAAGGTCTAATTGGTGTCTTGGGAGCCACCTGAGCGAAATGACCTTTGGGTACTGGCAGCAGCAGTGTCTGAGAAAGCACCAATGGTATCAGCCCTCAGCCGGGATCCTTCCAAATCCCATCCACCAGCCCCAGGAATCCGCTGGGCTGGAGGGAAGAGGCTGCGTGAGACTCGATGCAGATGAATCACCCACACAAACCTGAAGCCCCACCTCGCACTGGGATTGAAATTTCAAACAGCCAGGAGATTACTTGCAGCCTGGAGTGGGAGCTGTGCCGACACGGGGAGCCCTCGGAGCAGCAGGAGGGAGGACAGCCTGACCCAGGTGGGCTCCCAGCACGTGCTCCCGGGTGCCTGAGCGTGGGCTGAGGCTCAGCCGCTCCACACACCTACTTCCTGCAATCCCGGCAATTACCAATCGAGTGAAACGCGGTTTGTGACGTGGCTGACTCAGCAAGGGCTTGGCTCAAAACAAACACATCCACGCAGGGAGCCGCAGCCCGGGCAGCAGCGACGGGTGCCACATGAAGGGACGGCGGCGGCAGCGCTGCGGAGCTTCGGCACTCCGGGTCCAACCTGGCTGAATTCCTGGGCTCCTGGCTGAGTTTTTCCCTGGACTTGCTGCTTCATCCCGGTGAGCGTGGCAGGCCCGGTTCTCCGAGTGCTCCGGCAGCTTCTCCTCTCCACTCCCGGACTCCGGGCAGCTCCAGCAGGGCGTGAGTCTCCTTTCACCCCGTTCCCCCAGCGCTTTTTCCATCCCCCTTCTCCCGTACTGCCCGGGTTCCTGCGGTGGGACTGAGTCACCGTCTCGTTCCCAGCCACCCACCCACGGCGCTTTTCCGGCGGTGCCCCTCCGCGGAAGGTGCCCGGTTACCATGGCACCCGAGTGCCCTTCTGTTCTAGATGCCAGATTAGATCTGTTCTCATGGTGACTGTGCCTCTGCTGTTCCCTGCCAGCCCGGAGCCGCGGCGCGCGTTTAACGAGCTCGCTCGCGCACCGCCGCTCCTCTCCTCTCCTCTCCGCTCCAGGAGGAGACTCCTTGAGATCCAGGCTGCTCCTTGCCGCGGCGTGGAGTTTGCATTTCCTGCGCTACCGGCCTCTCCGTTTCCCTCGCAGCTCCGAGGCTGGTCCTGTGGCGGGGCTCGCCGCTGATCCCGCGGCTCCCGCCCGCGAGGAGCCGGCACTCCTGCTCCGCGCCGCCTCCCCTCAGCATGGATACCTGGCGCAGGGGCTCCATCAAGTCCACCACCTTCTTCCGACGCTTCTCCCTCAGGAGGCACAAAAAGCTGGGCAACCAAGTCATCATCCTGAACCAGAACAGCCACACGCTGGACGCGGACGGCCAGAAGAGGGATCTGAAGGACAAGTCCGAGTACCTGTCCTGTCAGAGCGAGCAGAACCTGGCCAAGGCACAAGCCCCTCCCAAGCCTCCCCGGCTGTACCTGGACAGTTCCAGCTGCCCCAACATCATCGATCGCACGGATTCCCGCTCCGACCTCTCCTTCTCCGACGCTGCTCTGCACCACAAAGCCTCCCCAACGCACACGGACCAGGCTACGGACCACGGCCCCTCGGAGGCGGGTCTCCAGAGCAGCACCACTCTCCCCGACCTGGCTGACCCCTTCCTGTCCTTCAAAGTGGATTTGGGGCTGTCGCTGCTCGAGGACGTGCTGCAGACCCTCAGGAAACAGAACCCGAGGGATTACGCCATTTGAAGGTGCTCGTTGTCCGTCACTCACATCCCGGTTACTCGCTGCTGCCGCTTCCTCCGAGCCCGGCAGGAGGAAGGATGCTGGAGCATGCCTGCTGTGTGTGGCCCCTTTTGCTGTCCTCGCCTCACCCACCACAGACCATCCCTGCCCTCGCCAAGGAGCCCTCTGGAGCGGAGCTCACGGGCTCTGCGCTCGGGTGAGAGCGCTGCCTGCTGTCCCGTGGGCAACTTCCCCCTCTGCACCCCGGGGATTCCCCGCTCCGGACTGCGCGCCCCCTCCTCGGGGAAGACTGGCATCCCTTGGGAAAGACTTATTTTGGGGATGTGACGCTGTGGGGCAGGGACACAGAGGGGGATTTGGCAGGGATCACTGGTGGAACAGCAGGCACAGCCTGCAAGGAGGCAGCAGCACGGCACCCCGAAGGCAAAGCTCTGAGGGCTGAGAGAGACGGGAACCGGGGCTTCTCCCCGCACCGTGTTTGGATGTGGAAGCTCAAAGCTGTTCCTCCGTTTTTTTCCTCCTCCTCCTCGTGGGTTTCTTCTCCCCTAACTCCAGTGCAGGTGGCACTCCCAGCCTGGAAACAGGTAAGCATCCCTGTGGGCTCCTGGTACAGCACCAGCAGTGGATTTACCCTCCTGGCAGGAGAAGAGCTGTCTCTGACACTGCTGCCTCACGCATGCCCTGAGCTCCCAGCTGTACAGACATGGAAGAATAAATGTATCTGTGACTGCAAGTGTCTGCTTGCCTCATTTCTTTGGGAACAAGCCACAGAAATCCCAGGCACCAGGAGCACAGGGTATATCTGGAGTGGCCCAGATCCATCCCCCCTGGCACTGCAGGGTTTTATGAGGGGAGGGGAACCAGTGGGGCTCTGCTTCTCTGGGCTGGGGGGAAGGACAGAGCTGCTGGGACTTCATTTTCCCCCAAGGAGAGCTCACACAGCTCAGGGCAAGACAGGAACAGTTCCCCACCCTGAGCTGGACACTGGGAAAGGCTCTGCCAGGCTGAGAACATTTTGGGCAGCATCAGGACAAACTGTTGAAAGAAAGTACTGGTTCTTAGCTTTTTGACTGTTAGGGCTCTTCTAAAAAATAACAATAATAAAACCTCCACGCCCCCAGATAAACCAGGAGCTTTGGAAGTGGCCACAGCAAAGTGCAGGGACGTTGCAGGGAAGGCACAGCTGCCTCTCACCCTGCGAGATTCACCTCCCAAAGTCAGATGATAGGAAATAAACCCTCTGAAACCTCCAAGGAGCTTAGAACAGGTGCAAGAGTGCCAGGCAGGAGGCTTTTCTCAGGGCTGAACGGCTGAGGAGCACTGGCAGGGAGATCCCACTGCAGGAGCAGGGAGAACATTCCCAAAACCGAGTGTTCCACGCTGCTGGAGTGGCAAAACAAGCTCTGCACTTGTTCGGTTCTCTGCTTTGAACCATCACACACACAGCCACTGCTCTCAACAGCCTGCAGTAACACTGGCCAAGCCACAGCTTTTGAATTCCAAGGGGAACTGGAGCCTGCTTGGCTCCAGCAGCTCTCCAGGAACTGCTGGATGATGTGTACCTGTTGCTGTGGGACACAACGAGGCTGTGGGAGCAGAGCAGCCTCCTCCCAGCACAGCTTCCACCTGGGAACTGCTTCCAACCCCCCTGGCTGGGGCCTGGCTGGGGCCTGGCTGCCCTTCACCTGCGGATTTTGGCACCCAGGTCCTGGCTGGCTCTCCCAGGCAGGGAGCACCTGGCTGCCTGTCCCAGACAGGGAGCAGAGGATGAGTAGTGAGCGCGTTGCCATGAGAACGCTGCAGGTTTGGGCTGTTTCCTGGAGCAGAGCAGGCAAGGAGCTGCTTTTGCACGCAGTGGGGGTGGATTCAGACAAAAACAGAGTGGGGAAGCGAGCAGGAAGCAAGGGCAGCTTAAATCCAAATGAGGTAAGTGCAGCCTGGAAGCAGGAACGTGGAGCCTGGTGGCTGGGGAGGCAGGCTGGGTGTGAAAGGAGCAGGCAGAGGGAGCAGGGATCTGGGAGTGTCACTCTGCACAGTCTCAAACCAGAGAGCACAAGCTAAGGCAGCTGGGAGCAGATCAGCCCAGAGGAGCTGCTCACACATTACAGGCTTTAGAAGCATCCTAGTGGGTGCAGCAGGAGGATTTGGGGAGGGTCTGGAGTAGGAACAAGGTAAAAGAGGAAGGAGAGCAGCTTGGAGGATCCAGTGACATCCCAGAAATCGCAGCTTCTCACAGATGAAAGCAGCAGAAAGGACAGCCAAGCACCAGCAGTGCAGCTCCTGGGAAGGATGCAGGTCCCTGGCAGCAGCTCCTCACCGTTCCCAGAGGCAGGTGGGATGGAGGAGGCTGTGCAGGGCACAGCTGAGTCACCAGCAGCGTTGTGCTGCTTTCCTGCTCTCCCTGCTGCCCCACCACGCTAATCCTGCACCGCAGGCAGACGCTGCACTTCCTCACCAACAAGCTTTGGGCATGGAAACAGGCCAAGACAAACGCAGGGATCTGAACCCACGGAGGCTGGAATCCACTACCAAGCTCCAACCGCACCAGCAACCCCCTTTGGTGAGAACGAGCCAGTTCTCACCCTCTGCTAGTGAGAAATTCTCAGATAACGTGGTTTGATTCTGCTTTTGGCCCCAGTTCCCTTCCTAACGCTCTGGTGAATCTCCTGTGGCTGCAGGACTCTCCCTGCTCCTACATGGACAGTCTAACCACCAGGCATTCTGATGTATAATCACAAATAACATAAATAAAGTGCTTAATGAAACATCAAGAGAGTCAATGCACTGAACAATCTCACAAGCTTAAATTATTCAGGGAGTGAACACACAAAAGGGTGTTCAGTTTGATATTGCTTTCCTGCAGACCCTAAGAATAGGGGTTTGCTTCCAGCACTGAAATTTCCTCCTCCTGTGAATGCAGTGAGTAACCAAGGCTCTCTAAAGAAACCTTTCAGCAGCTCTCACCCAGAGGATTCCAACAGTCAACACATCTTTAAAAAATCCCCTCAGAATGGCACTGGAAGCTCTGGGCTGAGCAAGGAACATCCTTGCTCTTCACTTGGGACAGAGGGAATGTGTGAAGACCCAGCCATCCAAATAGCTCCAGTTCCCAGTGTGCTGCTGCCCAGGCAGGAGGTCCTTTAGAAAGCCACTGACCCAGCACAGAGAGGCTGCTGGGAAAGCCAGGGCTGGCACCACGAGCTTCTATCTGACCACAGCCACAGAGCACACTGAGATTTGGGATGCTATAGCACCACATTCCCACCCCACAGCCCACTGTCCTTACCTGGGAGGTCCTGGTGCTGTCAGGGAGGACGGTGCTGGGGCGGCTCTGGGGCTGGCCCTCCAGCCAGGAAATCTTCAGGGGGTTATTTAGCAGGCCAACTTCATTCTGCACAGCCATCTCCTGGCAGGGAAAAACATCCTTCCATCAGCACCTGCATTTCAGACCCCGTTCCCTCACAGGTCACCAAGAATCGTGTTCCCATCTCAGGCTGGCCTCAAGGCCAAGGAGGGCACAAACAAGACCCACCCCTGGAAGTGTCCCAGGCCAGGTTGGACAGGGCTTGCAGCAAGCTGGGGTAGTGGAAGGTGTCCCTGCCCACGGACAAATGGATGATCTTTTAAGGTCCCTTCAAACCCAAACCATTCCATGATTCCATTCTGTAAGATTTGAAGGATCCTTCCAACCCAAACCATTCCATGACTCCCAGATTTCACAGCTGCCCTACATGGGAAGCACCTTGATAGTCCATACCCCTGCCAGTACTTTTGATAAACAGGTCACACACAATTCTCTGTGTGAAATTGATAATAATCAAATTATTATTTGGATAGGAGTGAAAGAACAGCTAACAAGGAAACTCTTGTACAGCCCAAGCTGGTGGAACTACTAAAATTTAGGGTAACTGATGACTTCTGCTCCCACAGCCACATGAATTATTATAACCCACAGTGACATTTGTGGTTTATAATAATTCATGTTATTATATATATCTTGTATATTAGATATACAAAACATATGTGTCTTGTATAACCCAAGACCTTCTGGGTTGTTCTTCACTGCAAATGCCTGGTACCACCTCCAAACCACAAAAGCCCAGCTGCAGGGTACTTCCCCTCCAGAGAGAGCTGAGCAAGTGCTCAGTGCCTGATTTTTAAGGCAGTGCCTCTTCCCTCAGCCTGCTCCACGCACAACCTGTTTGTGTGCCTGATCCCCGGGTTTGTGCCTCCAGCTGTGCCACTCCCTTCGTGCCTCTGTGCCTTCAGACTCTCATCACCCTTCTCCAGTGCCTTAATGACAGGGCAGCGTCCTGCCTGTCACCCCGTGCCACCCCCAGCACACCCAGCAGGGGCCCTGCACACTCACAGCCGCCTTCACCGTGGCGAATTCCACCACTGCACTCCCAGCCTTCCTGCTGGAGACCAACAAATTGAGCACATCTCCGTACTGTGGAAACAAAGGAAGGAAGGAAAGTTAATTACAGAGCCAGGAGAGGTGGCAAGTTCATTCAGCAAACGAACACAAAGAGAAAACATGTGTTTTCACAGACACCAGGCTGGAGCTGGCACCGTTTCTGCCCTGCTCCCACTGATCCCACCGTTTCTGTCCCTCTTCCCAGGAAATAATCTGGGAAGGCATGGAGCTGCACACTGGGCTCCCAGCAAGCCCCAGTGCAGGAGGGCTGCTGAGCTCAGAGCCAGAGCTTAGAGGGCAAACAGAGATGCCAGGCTGGGACTGATCGGATCAAAGGCTCTGCCCTTCCCACAGCAGGGATGGGACATGCTTGAGGAGAAGGAAGAGTGCAGCACAGCCACAGAGCCAGACTAAGTGGGCAGCAAGCACCCAGTGGGAAGAGCCTGCAGCTGCTCTGCTTCAGCAGGAGTCCCTGCTGGGAGCCAGGCAGAGCTGCGAGCTGGGAAAATAGCTCCCAGCTCACGGATCAAAGGATCCGACTTGGTTCAAAGGTTGGATTCGATGCTTTAAGAGATCTTTTCCAACCTTAACGACTCCACGATCCTGCTGGTGAGCTCTGAAAACTGCATGAGGAAGAAAACGAGCCACCCCAGTTTATGGCTTACAAGGGAGTGGAGTGACAGGACACAGGGAATGGCTTCAAACCGGCTGTTTGGATCAGATTATCTGTTTAGATAAAATTATTAAGATAAAATCCTTCCCTGTGAGGGTGGGGAGGCCCTGGCACAGGGTGCCCAGAGAAGCTGTGGCTGCCCTTCGATCCCTGGAAGTGTCCAAGGCCAGGTTGGACAGGGCTTGGAGCAACCTGGGATAGTGGGAGGTGTCCCTGCCCACGGCAAGGGGTGGAACTGAATCATTTTTAAGGTCCCTTCCAACCCAAACCATCCATGGTTCTGTGATGTGCAGCTTCCCAGAATTCACTGTCCTTACAGCACGGAGAGCAGGGGAAGACCCAGGGATAAACGGGGCAGAGTGTCAGACAGGACCTTCTGCAGGATCTGCAGCAGCACATCTTTGGAGTATCCCCCTCCCGTCTCATCTTCCTTCCTGCATTTCCACCTGAGCTGGGAAACAAACGCCAGGGGTTAATTTTTCCCTTTTTTTCCCCGTTTGGATGCTGCTGCCTGCTCGAGCAGCTCCCACCCCCCTGCACATTCACCACGTCTGCTATTTACAGGCACGCTCCCGGGCCTGCCAAGACGGTGATCTCAGCCTGGGAGTGAGCACAGGGAACAAACTGTTTGGGGAACAGGGAGAAACGCTGCTCGCTGGAATAAAAAAAGATCGCGCTTGAAAAGGTGCTAATGGCTCTGCCAGGGTAATTAGCACATGTTTCCCTGAGCTTGAAGCACGGACGACTCAATCCCAGGCTCAGAAACGTGGAGCAGACAAAGGAAAGGTGAGGGAGGGAGGAATTCTAACAGCAAGGGCAGGAGCTGTTCACCTGATGAGGCACATTCCATGGAGGATTTTCATCTCCAGTGTAAAAAGGGATGTGCCAGCTCAGCAGGGTTGATGTGTCCCTTCTGTTTTCCACCATGCTCTGCCAGTTTTCACCAAAACCCAGCTTTTTAAGGATGTCTTACCTTGAGCTTAGGAGTTACTTTGCCTTCTGCTCCGTTTCTTTCCTGCTTGCCTGAAGAGAGAACAAGCAAAAAAACCAGAACAAGATGGAGAGGACACGGGTGAAAACTCCTCAGCATTTAGCACAACATCTTCCCTGAGAACAGGGAAACACTTCGGGATTTCCACTGCACCATTCCAGCCCCAAAAACCTCGTGCAACAGGAACTGCAGCACGGACTGAACATTCCCTGGCAGCATTTTTTTCTCTTCTAGGAAGCCCAGACTTGCCAGCAGAAACAGGTCAGCCAAATACACAAGTGATTTATTAAAATATGGATNCTAGAAACGGGTCAGCCAAATCCACAAGCAGCAGACCCGTTCTGAGGCATTTTTTTCCCTGCGAGAGGGTTGTGCTGGGACAGCTGGAAAAGCTGAGGGTAGGCAGGTGCCAAAGAGCCCAGTGGCACCTGCAGGCTTCCCCGTGCTCACCTCGGCTGTGCTGCTCCCTCTCCAGGCGGATCTGCTCCCTGATGAGCCTCTGCTGCTCCTCCAGCTGCCGGGAGCCCTCCTCGCGCAGGCGGATGATCTACGGCACAGGGGACACGGCACGGACACCTGAGGCACGGATCCAGGGCTGGAATGCCAGCTGGACACTTCCAAGGACACCTGGGGGTCCCACTCCCATCTCCTGGGACACCCCTCCTGCCAGCTCCACTGGGACAGCTCCAAAGGAGCGGCCTGGGATGGTGGAAGGCGGCCCTGAGCATGGCAGGGGGTGGAAGTGGATGGGCTTTAAGGTCCCTTCCAACTCAAACCATTCCAGGATCCTCTGGTTCACAGAGCCTTTCAATCCCAAAGGTTGAAGGGACTGCTGTCCAGAGGTTTGCTGCACCTCATCCCATGGGTTTCATCAGGAATGGAAATAGTTCCAGCAATTCTTCTCGAAACCAGCAGAGGGAACTAAAAATGTCTCCTTACTTCTTCTTCTAACGATCTCGTTATCCTGACCTCCTCCTCTTCGTTCTCCTGGGACTGGGCTTCCCGTTCTCTGGCTTCAAGGTCTGCAGAGAAAGAAGCAAAATTAAAAACAACCCCAAGAGAATCTGAATTTCCCCTGCTGACCAGAGGGAGGTGGAAAGACCACAAACTTGGCTACAGCCACACCAACGTCCTGAGAGCTCTCCTCTGGCCCCACACACCAAAGGAGGCTTAACAGTCCTCAACCCCCCTAATTCCCACAGCAGGACCTAATTCCCTCCTTCCCAGAGCAGGACCACCCCAGCTATGGCTGTGGGAGGAGATTCCAGGTGGCTCCTGCACTGTACTGGGCACAAAGGAACCAGAGTCATCCCACATAGATTGGCTGATCCCTGGGGAAGTCCTGTGGAAGGAGGAATGCAAACACCCAGCCAAGGGAGACGTGGGGAGAATGTGAGGGCTCAATTTCCTTACCAAGCTTCACTTTCTTCCTCTTCTCATCGAGTTTCTGTGTCCTTGCTGCTGCCTCCTTCTTCGCCCTCCTCACCCTGTCGTAGGCTGCCTGCCAAGGAACCAGCACAACAGTGGGGAACCACAGAAATCAGGGGAGAAACTGGAAAGCAGGGAACACAACAACATCAGGGATGGAAACCCTGCCAGCAGGGGTGAAGCTTCTTGGATTACAAGCTTTGCCAGCATCTGAAAAGAGGAGTTTAGTTCAAGGTTTTAGCTCTTATCACCTGGAATCAGCACTTTGTATCCTACTGAGCTTATCTGGAGAGAGCTCCTTGCTTGTTTTTGGTTTGTTTTTATTCTTTCCTGGGACATTTCCAGGTTCTTTCAGGCCTTGGGCAGTGGGTTCTCAGCCACTTCCTCACAGCTCCAGAGGGATCCGAGCTCTCCTGTGTCCCAGGGACAGCAAAGCTTGGAGCCTCAGGAATTGCATCCAGGTATCACTCGTTTGTCAGCCCCTGGATCGATGGGAATGGCAGATACACCACTGCCATGGGAATTGGGTGTTCCTGAACCAGGGATGGTTATCAGTGCTGTTATCACATGGGACATGCACGTTATCAGAGGCAGAAGCTCAGGGCAGAGCTGCTCCCAGCAGCAAATCACAAACACAGCACTTCTCCAAGCTCTGAGCTGGCACCTGAGATTGGATCTCATGGAGAATTACTGGGAGTGACAGCTGAGATGTGTATCCATGGAGTCTTTATGGGAGCAGTGAGCAGGAATACAGCCCCCAGCAACTCCCCAAAATCCCA
>VZTH01019725.1:0-25949 GCA_013397815.1 Aleadryas rufinucha
GGTGTATGACACCCGGGGGTTGTGACATCCGGGGGTTGTGAGTGACTCCATTGCTGCCAGATTAAGAATAATCTTCTCATAGGAAGGAATTCTCCCCTGGGAGGGTGGGGAGGCCCTGGCACAGGGTGCCTAGAGCAGCTGTGGCTGCCCCTGGACCCCTGGCAGTGCCCAAGGCCAGGCTGGACATTGGGGCTGCAGTGGAACAGATGCAGAGCAAGGTCTGGCAGGGAGAGCTTCTCCCGTTCCTGGGGGATTGTCACGGTGCTTAGTGCTGCTGGGGCCAGGCTGTCAGAGGCTGGCAGGTACTGGGGTGCTGTATATCTGTCAGCACAGAGCTTTTTATTACTTGTAATTACAGCATGAAATAGCTTTTTTTTACTATTTTGGCATTAGGAAAAGCCATTTTGATATGAGGACAAGGCTGTTACTCTCCTTAATTTTCTCATAAAGAACATTGTCGGTGGCTGTTGGTGGCTCCTGGGGCGGAGGGGCCATGGTGGAACCACATCTGTTCACTGTCCCCTGCCTCCTGCAAGACCACCTGGACCTTGGGCATCCCGGTGAGGTGGCTCTGTGCCAGCCAGGTCTGTGCTGCTTCTCCTAAGCTTTCATGAGAACAGCTCAAGAGGAACGAAATACCCTGCCTCAAATTTTCTGGAAGGATTATTTTGGTTTAAAACAGCATCTCACATCAAAATACATGAAATATGTACTCTAGATTCCTCCCAAGGAAGAAACAAATGTTTCACCCAGCCCAGGCTTTGGTGTGAGCGTGGTGGTGAAGAGCCAGTGGTGGTGAAGAGCCAGTGGTGGTGAAGAGCCAGTGCCTCCCCAGGTCCCTATGGAGGGGGGTGTGCAGGGAGAAGCCGGCTCTGTCCCCCCGCCAGCCCTTGGGCTGTGGCAGGGGCTGGGCAGGAGTTCTTTGTCCATCACCCTGGTGTCCTGCAAGCCTTGATGATGTTGTCCCCAGCCTTCTCCCCAGCTGATGGAGCCGTGTCTGCCTCCTCTGGATCACAATCCCCTCCCTCTGGAGGTGGCACACAGGTACCAGGTGCCCAGGCCGAGGGACACATCCAGCACCCCTCATGTGACAGCAGAGCAGGGACAGAGGTGCTCTGGCCCTTACTGAACACGGATTTTAGAGCTGTGCATTGAGCTGGACATGCCACGTCCCTACAGGAGCCATGCCTGTGCTTTTCAGCTTCCCTCTCCCCAAGCAGCTTTGTCCTTGTTATTTCTCATCCGGCCAAAGGCTGGAATTGTTGTGGAAGAGCCCTGTTTATGTGGAATTTCTGATTTAAAGGGACTCACACAGATTCTTTCCTTCTGTTGGGCATTGAAGAGACCGAGCCTGGGCAGTGGGTCCGGTTTGAGGCTCCTCAGTCACACAAGTGACATTTTCTCAGTCCTTGCCCATGGGTCACCCTGCCCCCCAGCTGCCCATGGCTGGTGGTCCCTGGCAGCTCGCAGGACAGGCCACAGCCCACGTCCCTCTGGCATTTCCCCTCTGCAGAATTCAGTCACAGCAGTTTTCAGAGCTACAGAATTACCCTGGCTGCCATTTGTCACAAAACTGGAGGTGAGCATCCGGCTGTTCTTGGGGAAATGTGCAGCCTCTTGCAGCAGGAGATAGCATTGACTGTCCCCTAATCCTCCTCAGACAGGGATTTGTCACCCACAGGCACACAGTGTGTCCCTCCAGGTGATGGAGGCCACATGGAGAGCGAGAGGAGCTCCCTGGGAGCTGGGAGCCGATTGCCCCGGGCTGTCCCTGAGCTGGTGTTGGTGCTGGCAGCATCCCGGGATGTGCTGAGGCAGCCGCAGGGGCTCCAGCCGCCCCCCGCCAGCCCCATCCCGGCTTTTTTCTCCTGCTCTGCTCCTGTGCACATGGAGAGGGGATGTGCTGATGTGTTTCCAGGGCTGAAGGAAAACTCTGTGGAAGCCTGAGTTTCACATCCAAGCCATTCCTGGAGGGTGGGAGGGGGGCTTGTCTGCCAGCACTCCAACACGGTGCTGCTTTTCCCTCTCCAGCCCCCGTTTGAAAGGGATTAGCTTAAAACATCAAAAGCACTTGCTTTCTTTGAGTGTTTGATGTTCCCTGGGGCTGGCTGCAGTTGAGCAGACACGAGAGGGAACACGAGTGTGGCATGAGCCCCTCGCAGCCGGCGCTGCTGCCGGGCAGCGCGTTCACTCCACGGCCTCAGCTTCGGCCACGTCCGCTCCCAGCCAGGAGAGCGATGGGGCTCAGGGCTCACTGCTGCCATGGCAAAGGGTCCCACAGACCCCATCGTGGTCACTCCTGCTGTCCTCCAGCCCCTGTCCCTCCCAGTGCCGCTGGGGAAGGCGTCTGACGGATCCTTGTCAAAGGGACTCTTGGATCAGGTCTCCTTTTCCCTGCTGCTTTTGCCAAGATGTAGTAGGCAGTACTGGTGCTGAACGCATTTCTTGGATTCTTTTAAACATTTTGTTCCCCTGCACTACACAGATTGCAGCAGTAATCCTCTGTTCTGAAAAATCATTTAATATTTCTGAGCCTGCCGTTCCCCCAGATTTGTTCTCTGGTGTCCTTGCTCCTCCTGATGTCCTGTCATATACACATCATTTCTGTAGAACAACAATCTTTGAGAAGGAAAAAAATTACATCCTCACAGTTCTTCAAATAACAGGAGTTGCTCTGTGAGTTATGGGACAGTATCTCCTCCTCTGAGGTTTATATACAAAATGCTGTTGCTGTGGGATGGACACAAGGAGGAAAAGGCATTTGCCCACAGAGTGAGTGCCTGGCTCTGGGCTGCAGCAGCAGCTCACAGGGTGAGCCCCAAAGGGCTCAGAAAGTCCTAGCAAGCCCCCAGGGATGGAGCAGGGGCAGGGTCACAGCTGCCAGCAGCTCCATCCATCAGCCCCGTGCAGCTACACGAGCCCTGACCATCAAAAACCCCGGAATGCTGCAAAACTCCACTGCTGAAGGATGTGGGGCCACCTTCCCTGGGGAAGTGCCTGTGTGACCTTGTCAGGACCCAAAGCCAGGGGACACTGGAAGCAGAACTTGCCTCTCTGCTTTGCCCAGTCAGCTTTAACCCAAACCCTCCGCAGTGTGTTTGGGGACACAGCTGCACAGCAGCGCTGCAGCAGCAGGGCACAGGCAGGGGACAGGCAGGAGACTGAGTGGAGGCAGTGACGATGCTCAGGGGGAAACCTCCGGCCTGAACCAAGGGCCTGGGGTTTGCTTCTGTGTTTGATCTTTCCCCCAGGGAAGCAGGGAGGAAAGGCAGGATTTTGCAGCTTCTCCGGCTTTTGTAGCTTTTGTTCCTGCTTTTGCAGATCTGGGTTAATAAATAAATCAGTGCAGCTGATTTTCTAGCCCAGATCCTCTGGTGCCCTGGTTTGCTGCACGTTCCCGTCAGCGAGAGGCAGCAGGTGAAGGGCAGTGCACCCATGGGAGACCAGACTCCCTTCGTGCCCAGGACAGCAGAGCCCTTGGGCCACACCAGTGACTGCGGATGTGCTCAGGACAGTGTGACATGGATTCATGGCATGGTGGCACTGGGGTCGTGTCTGGAGCCATGCTGTCCTCTACATCCCTGCCTTGGGAACGAGGGTGTCCATGGAGCCCTCCAGCATCTTGTGAATGTGCAACAATGGCACCTCTGGTGCTCAAGCACTGCTAAGAGGACGAACACAGCTGCTTCCACCTCTGGGAGATTAGGGAAGAGGAGGACACGTGCTCCTCACCAATGCCTTGAAAGTGGTGGGTGCAGAACTCCCTGCACTGGTGCTGCAAAGAGCCCACCTGCAGCACAGAGCCCCTGGCCCTGAGGCACTCAGAGAGCTCACCACAGAGCCTGTCCTGCACTGGGGTGCAGGAGAACAGGGCTCCCACAGAGCCTGTCCCATGCTGGGGTGCAGGAGAACAGGGCTCCCACAGAGCCTGTCCCATGTTGGGGTGCAGGAGAACAGGGCTCCCACAGAGCCCAGTGGCTCCCATCCGTGTGCCCAGAGCCCTGCTTCCAGCCCAGGGCCACCAGCCCAGGGCCACTGCTCTACCTGGTGGAGCTTGCCCCTGAGCCAGAGGGGACTGCACCGAGGGGACACACTGCAAGGGTGTCCCCCAGGCTGCTGGAGTTTCAAACATCAGTAGAAGCAGGGCAGGGGGACAGAGGGGAGCAGGGCTGGCCGGTGGTGTGGGTGCAGCTCCTCTCTGTGCAAGAGGATCCAGCTGCTCCTGCCTTTGCTGCGGGGCCAGGACACCTGCGCCTGTCCTGTCCTGTGCAGGATGCTGAGCTGGGAGAGGCTTGAGAGCCAGAGACAGGAGGGTGGGCTTGTCAGAAGGACTCACGTCAGTGTGCTGTAAGCACAGACGCCCGTGGCAGGATCGATGGCCGGGGCTGGCTGCAGCCCGTCCCTGGCTGCCCGGGCTGCTTCCACCGGCACTTCCCAGCCCAGCTCCCGCCCTCTCACACCCAGGGCCCAGGTTTGTCCCCTCCATGGGCAGAGACCCCCTCAGCTGGAGGAGCACAAGCCCCTTCTCAGGGACAGCAGGACTCCCTGGAAACCCATCCTCTGGAGCACAGGAGCTGCATGTGGGGCAGAACTGCTCCCTGCTCCCAGAAAACGTGTCTGCGAGGAAGGAGCAAGCAGCCCACATGACCTTAGTGCAGGGAGAAAGGTTCTGCCAGGTCTGGCAAGGGGCTGACACGTGAAAAGTGCATCTCTGGCCTCTGGTAGCATCACGTTCTCTCACAAAGATCTTTAAGATCTTTTATTCGGAGATTGGAGCCAGGTGGCTCAGTCCACTGTGCTGTCAGGGAAGGCAGCCTGGGGGGGCCAGGAGACAGACACTGGTGCCACTGGTGCCACTGGTGCCCGTGGTGCCAGGCAGCGATGTGGGCAGCAGAGGAGCTCAGGGTGCAGACTGCTGCCCTGGGGCTGTGCTGTGCTCCTGGTGCCACAGCAGCACAAATGGTCTGTGTCCCCTGCTGCTCTCTCGAAGCCACTCACTGTCATCAGAGCCACCAGCACTGAGAAAATCAGAGGTTTGGGGAACGGCTGGGGTGGGAATGCTGGGCATGCTGGTGGGAATGCTGGGCATGCTGGGTGGGGATGCTGGGCATGCTGGGTGGGGATGTTGTGCAGCACAGCCCTCGCTGCCAGGCTCAGCTGCTGACATTCCCCGGCACCATCCATCAGTGATCAGTGAGGCNAGCTTTTGTTCCTGCTTTTGCAGATCTGGGTTAATAAATAAATCAGTGCAGCTGATTTTCTAGCCCAGATCCTCTGGTGCCCTGGTTTGCTGCACGTTCCCGTCAGCGAGAGGCAGCAGGTGAAGGGCAGTGCACCCATGGGAGACCAGACTCCCTTCGTGCCCAGGACAGCAGAGCCCTTGGGCCACACCAGTGACTGCGGATGTGCTCAGGACAGTGTGACATGGATTCATGGCACGGTGGCACTGGGGTCGTGTCCGGAGCCATGCTTCAGACTCCCACCTCTACATCCCTGCCTTGGGAACGAGGGTGTCCATGGAGCTCTCCAGCATCTTGTGAATGTGCAACAACGGCACCTCTGGTGCTCAAGCACTGCTAAGAGGACGAACACAGCTGCTTCCACCTCTGGGAGATTAGGGAAGAGGAGGACACGTGCTCCTCACCAATGCCTTGAAAGTGGTGGGTGCAGAACTCCCTGCACTGGTGCTGCAAAGAGCCCACCTGCAGCACAGAGCCCCTGGCCCTGAGGCACTCAGAGAGCTCACCACAGAACCTGTCCTGCACTGGGGTGCAGGAGAACAGGGCTCCCACAGAGCCTGTCCCATGCTGGGGTGCAGGAGAACAGGGCTCCCACAGAGCCTGTCCCATGTTGGGGTGCAGGAGAACAGGGCTCCCACAGAGCCCAGTGGCTCCCATCCGTGTGCCCAGAGCCCTGCTTCCAGCCCAGGGCCACCAGCCCAGGGCCACTGCTCTACCTGGTGGAGCTTGCCCCTGAGCCAGAGGGGACTGCACCGAGGGGACACACTGCAAGGGTGTCCCCCAGGCTGCTGGAGTTTCAAACATCAGTAGAAGCAGGGCAGGGGGACAGAGGGGAGCAGGGCTGGCCGGTGGTGTGGGTGCAGCTCCTCTCTGTGCAAGAGGATCCAGCTGCTCCTGCCTTTGCTGCGGGGCCAGGACGCCTGCGCCTGTCCTGTCCTGTGCAGGATGCTGAGCTGGGAGAGGCTTGAGAGCCAGAGACAGGAGGGTGGGCTTGTCAGAAGGACTCACGTCAGTGTGCTGTAAGCACAGACGCCCGTGGCAGGATCGATGGCCGGGGCTGGCTGCAGCCCGTCCCTGGCTGCCCGGGCTGCTTCCACCGGCACTTCCCAGCCCAGCTCCCGCCCTCTCACACCCAGGGCCCAGGTTTGTCCCCTCCATGGGCAGAGACCCCCTCAGCTGGAGGAGCACAAGCCCCTTCTCAGGGACAGCAGGACTCCCTGGAAACCCATCCTCTGGAGCACAGGAGCTGCACGTGGGGCAGAACTGCTCCCTGCTCCCAGAAAACGTGTCTGCGAGGAAGGAGCAAGCAGCCCACATGACCTTAGTGCAGGGAGAAAGGTTCTGCCAGGTCTGGGAAGGGGCTGACACGTGAAAAGTGCATCTCTGGCCTCTGGTAGCATCACGTTCTCTCACAAAGGTCTTTAAGACCTTTTATTCGGAGATTGGAGCCAGGTGGCTCAGTCCACTGTGCTGTCAGGGAAGGCAGCCTGGGGGGGCCAGGAGACAGACACTGGTGCCACTGGTGCCACTGGTGCCCGTGGTGCCAGGCAGCGATGTGGGCAGCAGAGGAGCTCAGGGTGCAGACTGCTGCCCTGGGGCTGTGCTGTGCTCCTGGTGCCACAGCAGCACAAATGGTCTGTGTCCCCTGCTGCTCTCTCGAAGCCACTCACTGTCATCAGAGCCACCAGCACTGAGAAAATCAGAGGTTTGGGGAACGGCTGGGGTGGGAATGCTGGGCATGCTGGTGGGAATGCTGGGCATGCTGGGTGGGGATGCTGGGCATGCTGGGTGGGGATGTTGTGCAGCACAGCCCTCGCTGCCAGGCTCAGCTGCTGACATTCCCCGGCACCATCCATCAGTGATCAGTGAGGCACTCCAGTGTCAGGTGAAGGAAGAAGAGGATGGGACAGAGTGGAGAGGAAGCCCCACTTCCTCCCTTGGCCTCTTGTGGGTTAAATCACGCCACGAGTCCTCGGCAAACCTCTGCTCCCACTGAGCATCGCAGCTGGGGACCTCGGGGGGTAACTCGCTGCCCTAACCCTGCACATCCCATCACTTTTGTTCAGGAGCAAGGAGCAAGCACCTCTTGTGAGAGGCCATTAAGTACCTGTCAATACCAAAACTGTCTCTCCTCAGAAGCACACAGCACATTTGCTCCTCCCACGCCAGGGCTGACTGCCGAGTGATGTGGTGGGAAGAGGTTACAGATGACCAGGACTGGGCATCTGTAACCCAGGAACTGCCCAGGTAACTGTGTCCCAGCTGCCTCTCCCTATGGACAGGGATAGAAGTGACCCTTAGCTCAGGACCTGTGCTAGAGTTTGGCCCAGCTCCAGCCCAGGGGCAGCTCCCTGCTCCAGGCTCTGGTCTGTGAACAGTCCAGGAAGGGAGAGGACAGGGTCAGCCCAGAACAAGCCCTGCTCACAGTCCCCATCTCCTCCCTGTCCTTGGACAGAGCCAGTAAAGAATGAGCCAAACTGAGAAATCAGACAGCTGAAAAATAACCCTTCTTTCTTGTCTCTGTTTTTCTTTGGGTTATTTCTCAGCTGGATCTGTCCCTGCTCTGGTTCACAATGCTTTGCCCCTGCAGCGGGTCACAAAGGATTGGGGACAGCAGAAGAACAAACTCCTCAAACTGTCCCTGGAGCCACGGGAAGTCTGTGCCAAGCTGTGCCAAGAGGGACAGGGGCATGGGCTGGGGGCCAGTGTGGTCACCCCAGCGCTTTCCAGCCCAGCTGACATCCAGCGTGTCCTTCAGACAGCGTGGGAACGCAGTGGGAGCTCCGGAAGGGATGGGAGGCTCTGCTAAGCCAGGGATGTGTAATCTGGAGACGGGGGCAGCATTTCCAGCAGGCTCCTTGTGCAGGGGGAGCTGTTCCCGAGGTTCCCAGCCCTGGCTCACGGTGCAGAGGTGTGGGCTGGTCAGTCTGACACAGCAGCTCCACACCGTCCATCTCGCTGTGCCAGGACCAGTGCCCAGCGAAACAAACCCAGCGTGGGCGAGCAGCAGAGCCAGGGCCAGAGCTCCTGGTTTTGCCTTTGATGTGTGTTTATTTCCAAAGAACCTGGACTGAAATAAAAAACCCAGATGGAGGAGAAAATGTTTTTAATTGCAGTGGGTCTGCTCTCTTCTGGTATTACCGGCACTGGCAGAGATTTGGCCTTCCACGCAGCCTGCCCAGCAGAGTCTCAGCCCCTCCTGTTCCCCACTGCCGTGGGATCGTGCTCTGGCTCCCAGTGCCACGTGCCAGCCCCGCTCTGTGTCTGGCTGTGGTGGCAGGAGCCTTCCTGGGGAACGTGTGGCTGAGTCTCTCAGCCCTGTGCCATCAGCTCCCGGCCTCCTCCTCGCAAACATCCCTGTGTTTTCCCCTCTCCTGGGGCTGCCCTGCCCTCCCGTGCTCCAGTGAGGGCTTCCAAGGCCTTGAAACATTCCCAATCCATTAATGAGCACCTTTTTCCCTGGCCTAGCTAAAAATTAGTTTTTTCTCCAGTTAGCACAGGAGAGGTGACCACAGCTAGTCGGGCCTGAGCCCTGAAGGCAGTTTCCCTGCTGGCCCAAGGAGACAGGGATCAGGGGTGCTGGGGTACCCCCTTCTCTCCCTGCACACCCTGCCCAAGCAGCCCTGGGCCCAGGAGAGGGTTGTGTTCACCCCTGCCAGCCCACTGCTCACAGCTCCCCTCCCCAGACCTACAAATCACTGAGCAATGTCCACTAATTCACTCAATTCAAATTCATTCAATTTAAACCCCACTTCCTCGTATTTTTTTTTTCTTGTAGAGAAACAACAACAGTGCCAGGAAGGTATATAATTATGGCTCGTCATGGCAAATTTTCCATCCCCAGATTGGAGTGTTTAATTCAATTAGATGTTATAAAGCTCTCGTTATCCCCTTCAGATGTTAATAAACTCAAGAACTTACAACTCCCTATATTTGCAGCTCTCGCCACCCCAAACTGCTGTTATTTATATGTTTCTAAGCTGTTTCTAAACAGAACAGATTTTTATTGCTTTCTGGCCATATGCCCAGAAAGAATGGGCAAAATTTGGGGGAAAAAAATTAAAAACTGGAAACTTCCCTTTCTGTTTTTCTCTCCTCTGCCCCTTTCACTGACAGAGGCTCCAAGACCCTATTCCCATGGCCAGGTTCCCTCCTGGTGTAGCTGGGGTGGCCAAGTGTCCCCTGAGCCCCAGCGCTGTGAGCACCGAGTCCTGCCCAGGGGTGCTGCTGTTTCCAGACGTGGTGTCCATAAAGGCACTGGATCACTCCTAATTTCCCTGTTTTCCAGTGATTAACACGCACTGTGTTAATCACTGTGGAGGGGTTTGTGCTCAAATAGCAGGAGGGGAATTTTGTCAGGTAGTTAAACCCCTGTAAAGAGCAGCTGTAAAGAGCAGCCTCACGCTGGTGTTAAAGGTGCCTCCCTCACTCCGTGAGGTGCTGACGGCTCCCTGAAAGGAGGCCTGACACGACCCGAAGGTCCCCCGAGTCCTCCAAGCTGTCCCAGTGCTCCCCACTGACCCCTTTCACTGCCCAGCACCGCTGGGTGATGGATCTGGGCTCTCACTGCCATTTGTTGAGCAGTGACAACAGTCTGTGTCACATCTCCCTGCCTGCAGACGCCCTGCTCTGACTGGGCTGGACAAAGGGCAGCGTGCTGAGCCCACGGTCCAGCTGCACTCTCCCTCACCCAGGTCTGTGAGCTGACCTCTTCCTCTCCCTCCACACTCCAAAATCCCAGCGGGAGTTTTGCTCCTCTCAGCTGCCCCAAGACCATCCTCACCACACACAGATGGTGCAATTCAATGCTTGAGAGAACCCAAACCCGCCCTGCCCACCCGGGTCCCAGCACGGGGGTAACAGAGACCCTCAGGTGAGTGTGCCCAGCTGGGCAGAGCTGCAGGACAGACAGACACAGCCCAGCCCTGCCAGCACGGGGGCCGAGGCGTGATGGCAAAGTGCAGCAAGCAGGATTGCCAAAGTGTGTGTTTGTTCACCCTGTCTGGGGATGTTGGCTCAGCAGCCAGATCCCACAAGGATTTTATTCCCAGAGTTCCGAGATGACCACGGGGTGATCTCTGGAGTGACTCAGAGCACGCCTGGCTGAGTCCAGGCAGCCGTGCCCAGCCGAGCTGCTGCTCTCCTGGGACGCAGCCCCTGAGGTCTGGTCAGCTCCTTGCCTTTACTTGTGGGAAGTTGGGATAACTGGGGGAACCCAGGCTAGCAACCATCTGTGATGCTTCTGGAGGGCTCCCTGTGCCATTCCCTCGCCATGTCTGTCCCCTGGTACACGCACAGCAGGATGCACAGGTGCAGGAGGCTTCCCCCCAGACTGGCACAGTCGGTCCCTCTGCCAGCCCTGAGGGAGGGAGGCTGGGATCCACCGAGCAGAGGAATGTGTCAGTCTTGGCACGGTGAGCACTGAGACGGGCACTGAGCGTGCCCTGGAAAGCCACCCCCAAGCAGGAGGCACCTGTGGCACCTTTGCACCCATGTCTGAGAGAGGGAAGTGTCTCTGAACCAGTTTTGAACAGGTTCAGTAAGAGCACCGGAGCTGAGGAAGCGCATCAGGACCCGTGATTTGTTTGATGAATTCAGGCAGCGATTCTGTCTGCAGGTTATCAGAAAGAAGTGCTTTGATTTGCAGAAATTCCTTCATTATTCTCAATTATTCGGAGCGCGTGGTGCTGCCTCAGCACTGCTGGGGGCGGGGGCTGCGCGGCGCTGGCTGTGACGGTGGCCCTGGTGCCACCACGGGGTCTCAGGTCAGCGCCTGGCACGGTCCCTGTGTCAGCTACAGCTTCTGACCGAGACTCCAGTGCGGCGAGGGGAGGAGCAGCAGGATTGCATCCTGCCCGAAGAGCTTTCCTTGGGGATTTCTCACACCGGGGAGGTGTGACCAGAAGTGTGACAGATGGCTGAGGTGATGCGTGCCTGCCATCACCCCAAATGGTGAGCCAGCGCCCATTTCTGAAGTGGGAAATCCTCTCTGAAGTGGGAAAACCTGCTTTTACAAATGTTTCACAGAAGGAGATGAGTGAGCAAGCTGGGGACATGAGGGACATGGGGACATCTACCTGTCACAGCAGCTGTGGCTGCCCCTGGATCCCTGGCAGTGTCCAAGGCCAGGCTGGACACTGGGGCTTGGAGCAGCCTGGGACAGTGGGAGGTGTCCCTGCCCTGGCAGGGGTGGGATGGGATGAGCTTTAAGGTCCCTTCCAACCCAAACCATTCAGTGATTCTGTGATACCTGGGAGGGGTTTTTCACCAGCTGCAGGGTGAGTCTGATCAAAGCTGCCAGCTACAGCCTCAGCATGCACAGGGTGAGGAATTTTTAAGAAAACAGAATAAAATGGGCAACGTGACCATCACCACTCCTGAGGCACGTGTCAGTAGCACAGCTTTGAATCCCAGCCCTGCCAGATGGATGTGGGGCAGCTTGGGGTTGGCACCACAGCACCCACCTCTGTCTCCTTCCTGAGCACCCATCTCTGCACTGTGTGAGGTCCTGGCGCTGTTTTTACGTTGTTTGCAGAGATTCTGCTGAGGAATCCCCGGCAGCCGAGCGTTACCCAGAGCACTGGGGTGAGCGGCTCACGGGCACGAATTCCAATTGGCCTGGCCAAGACACCCACGAGGGCCTAAGCCACGGCCCCAACTGCCCCATAGAGGGCTTCAGCCTGCCCCACCTGCCCCACACAGCTTCCTTGAGGGTCGAACTTTTCTCTTGAAGCCCAATCATTACCTATCGTTTTCGACACAGCCACGAGGACATTTGAAAATGCTTTTCAATGGAAACAAAACCCAGCATTTTTGTTTAATTTCTTGGTGCTATCAAAAGCTGCTCACTGCTCTATTTTTAGCTCCCCCAGAACAAGCTGCATGAGCCGGTGAAAGGAGCAGCATGTTGATGAGGGTATTGGGTTACTGCATCCCCACCTCCTGCTGCTCCCACGCCCAGGCCGAGCCCAGCAGGGCTCTCCAGCTGCCCACACGGGCATCCCCCACCTCACAGTGCCCCAAATGGGGGTGTTGATCTCTCCTTGCTGTGAGCATGAAGTTCAAGTTGGCAAAGGCCTTGGAGGAGAACTAAGACCTGTTGGTTCCTCAGCAGCACCTTCCTGTTGGGACAGAGCATTCCAGCGGAGCCCAGCACGGCAGGGGATTCACGGATGTGTTCAGTCCCTGCTGAATTGCTTTTGCCTCTGGCTCAAGGTTTGAGCTCAGGTGTGCTGGGAGAAATTCCCATTGTGAGTCCTTGTTTGGGAGAGAACTGCTCCACAGAGAGTTCTGTCCCAGTGAATCACCCTGGCAGGGGATGGCGAAGAAGCACAGCTGGATGCTGGGGAAGGGCAGCGCTTTGAGCTCCCTGGAATCCGCTGCTGAAGAAGGAATAAGCTTGACCCAGATACATGAAATAACACAGTCCCTGACAAAGCACTGCAGCAAGAGCTAGAATTTCACATTTATTAAAAAACCAACTTACTGGCTGTCCGCAGATACACACAGCCCGGAATTAGGGATGCACTGGGATAAAACAGCATCAGCTCAGGCTGAGTGCAGCTGGTGCCCTGCCAGCTCTGTGCTGGGGCTGTGGCAGCAACTCTGCTGCTCCACCTGCCCCCAGCAGCCCCTGCCTGCCTTTTCCTGCCCTCTGAGGTCGCTCTGTGGGTCAGACACCTCCGCTGCTTGTGCTCCAGAAACCAGAGGCATTGCTCTGGGGAACCCTGTGCCCCCAGGCACAGCAGCCCTGGCAGGCTGGAGAGGGCAGAGGGGTTGTGTCACACCAGCAGCAGTGTTGGGACACTGGGAAGGGTGTGTCAAACCCCACTGCCAGCTGGACCACAGGGATCTCCTGGCAGCACCAGGGCTGGTCCTGCCTGCTGGGAGGGATCCACATGTGCCCTGCCATGTGGGAAGGGGACACCACGCTCCACAGGCCTTTGCAGAGTGGTGCACGCTGTGTGGGAGGATAAGGAGCATTGGTGGTCCGTGGGGGACCCCTTGCCCAGGGTTTACTGGTTCCTGGTTCCTGGTGGCACCATCACTTGCACACTGCTCCCAGGGTGGTGGGACACTGTGCCCGCTGCCTTCCCTGCTCTGGGGCCGTGTGAGTTTTCCCTCCCATGTGCTGCGAGAGCCTGAGCTGGAACACGTCTGCTCACGTGTTTTCCTCATGCCCTGAGGCAGGTAACATGGACCAAGGACTGTGGAGGTCTCTGATCCTCATGCCACGTGTGGAGCATGCCAGGACTGGTGCAGTTCTGGTCCTCCAGGCCCTCACTGCCCCCCACCCCACCCAGGAGCGTGGGAAGCTCGATCGCTCTCCCGGCACTAAGGATGGAGCACATGGAGTGCTACCATGGGCAGTCTGAGCACGGAAGTGGGGTGGGAACCCAGGCCAACATTTATTTGGGAAGCACAAGGAATTTGTGTGAGGCTGCCAATCCCACCCACAGCCCAGGGGCAGGTTCCAGCAGTACTGGAATGGCAGCGTAGTGGCCTGATACCAACGGTGCTGCTCTCAGGGCCACGGCTGGGGTCTGATCCCTCGTTCCTGATGGCACTGCAGCCCTGGGGTGCCTGTGACCCATCCTCTGGCAGCTCTGCCCTGGAGCTGGGAGGTCTCAGAGCCTCTCCTGCAGCACCTGCCCTCTCTGCCACTTGAGGTGCTCTGCAGGATGCTCCTGTCCCACAGGGATTCAGTCAGGTTTTACTCCCAGCATTGCATCTTTTTTTTTTCCTTAAAGTCCAGTTTGGGCAGGAAGCACAGAAAGCACTTGGCATCTCCTGTGTCAGACACCTGAGAGCCCTGGATTAGTGCTGGGGACAGGACTGTGCACCAGAGCTGCAGACAAAAAATGCCTCAAAGTAACTCCTCAGACCCCAAATCCCAGAGTCTGCAGCACCAGAAAGGTGATGATAATTCCTGAAGGCTTGTGCTCCAGGTCTGGAAGGGATGGGCTGCCCAGGGCACAAAGGATTTCTGAGTGTTTCATCCTGGCCATCCATGTCTGGTGTGTTCACCCGCTGGGCACATCCCCAGGACTGCAACTTCCCCTGACCTGAGGCTGCTCTTTCTTCTTCTCTGCAATGGCTCTTCCCCTAATTAGGAGCCACAAAATATGATTCTACAAAAATTTAGGTTAGGCTCCATGTGTGATGCAGGGAGGACTTTGTACAGACAGATCAGCTTTAAAGCTGCAGAGTGGAAAGGGATCTTTGCAGGGATTTTAATCCCGGAATGTTTCAGTTCTTTCCGAAGAAAGGAGAGGAAAATAAAGAGGCGCGGAAAGAACCATCGACACGTGTCTTTTAAAGCCGCTAATGGAAGATTCCCTGAGGCGACCAGTCGAGCTGGAAATCCTCCTGCTTCACTTCTTGACAGCTTCCTGTCTCTGCCTGAGCTGTCAGCCCAGACACCTCTGTGTTCTGGCACTCAAGACCTGACAGACGCAGCCGGACATCGCCGGGACCCAGCAGGGCCGGGGCTCGGGGGCCACGCAGACCCCCAGCTCTGACCCTGCTTTGCCCCAGCTGAGTGCCAGGACAGGCAAAGCTTTTCTCTTTTTAATGGTGTTAACCCTGACCTGCATGTCTGTGGTCAGGGATGGAGTCAGTCTGGCCGAGGTCTCTGCTCCCTGTAACGCAGCCGGCGGTGGCCAGCGGGGCCAGGAGAGATTTGGGGGTCTCTGCCATCCCAGCACACCTGAGCTAACACAGAGCCACAAACCCTGTCCTGCTCCTGCCTTCCCCTTGCCATGCGTGGTGGGGATGGGCACTGACAGCTCTCCAAACTGCCAGAGGGCTGATTTCAGGCCCCTTCTGCATTTCCTTGGAGGGGAGCCTTGGCCTAAAAAAGCAATTTGATTAAAAGCTTGCAGAGATCAGCTTAGAGCCTTTTCATACCATGGGACAAGGGTATGGGACAGACCCAACAGTCCCGTGCTGCAGGCAGGGGATGTGGGTACAGAACAGAGCTGTGAGTACCAGCAGAGCAGCACCCTGCACACCAAGAGGGTCCCAGAGCACGCCCTGCACCACAGATGAGTTCGTTAGCAAGCGAGGGGCCCATCGCTTAATCACCTGTGTGGTGGCATTGGCCTCGTGTCCAGCTGCAGGGAGGGAGGTCACATCACTCCCAGCACCCTGCTCTGGGACAGTGTGCTTGAGCACTGGGAGTGAGGAGTGAAATCCTGTGGTTGCTCATCTCGGGCACTGCCAGCCAGGCCCAGACAAGCAGCCTGTTGGTTCTTGTCTAAAACCAGGAATCTGGATGGAAACCTGAAAGCAAAATGCCCCAGCCCTGTGAAACAGGCCTGGAAGAGCATCAGAGTGTTTCCCTCTGCAAGGCAGCAGCCACTGGGAAACAGGTATAGCAATAACAAATGGAAGATGTATCCAAAAAAGAAATAGTTGAAGCTCCTTTGCCACAGCAGGGACCTCTGCCTCATCCCCTCATGAAGCCATGACCTCATGTGAGGTGGCTGGTGGTACTGGCAGGGGATGCCCACAGTCTGCTAGGCACAAAGTCTGCACAGAGCTGGCATGGGAAGAGCCAGTGGTGATTAATGCCTCATATTTCAGCCCAGAAGTCCCTAAATCCTCCTGGTGGCTGAGTGTTCCAGCACCTTTGGTGTTGGTCTGGTTTTGTTCGTTTCTAAGTTGCAGTAAAACTCCCAGAGAGGGTCCTGGGACACCCCTGGCCCTGCTGTACTGCTCTGGGCTGCGTAGGGCACGTGCAGGGCTCTCGGCCCTGTGGGGAGGCAGCATCTCTGTCTGCCACCAGGACAGAACACAGGCTGTGTCTGTCTCCCAGGTGCCTGCCATGGGGAAGGATATCATCTTCCCACGCATTTCAGGTAGTTGCAGAAAGTAATTCCAAAGAGCTCCTGGCATCATTCTCACTGTGTTTCTGAGAGGGGTCCCCCAGCAGGGACCCCTCCACCACGTGCAGCCAGTATGGTGTGACCAAAGGGGTGAGGAGCGGTGACATTCCTTGACATCCACAGGCAGAGGAGCTGCACTTGGGGACCCCATGCAGCAGCTGTGGGAGGTGGTCAGTGCTCCTGGCCCCCTCTCTCAGGGGACTGAGCTGATCCCTCCGAGCTGTTCAACACATGGGTTCCCGTCGCCCACAGCCGGTCTTGTGGCACTGCTCCCTGCTCCTGCCCGTGCTGGGGCTCCTCAGGGAATCTCACAGCTGCCCTCCAGCATTTTGAGGAGCTGAGGATTTTGGCCAGAGGATTTTAGCTGCTGAAGGCAGGTCATCCAAACAGGAGTACAGCTCCTGGCCGGGTACCTGCACAGGCAGGAGGGAACGGTGTGTGGTCACATGTGCTGCCTCTGGATCCGGCTGCAGGGCATCCTCTGCCCAGAGGGCAGCAGGAGAAGGAGGAAGATGCTGTGGAGGGCAGAGTGATGAGCCCTGATGGAGCCACAGACACCGAAGTGAGCTCCCCCACTGGGGTGTGTGGTTTGCTCAGTGCCTGGCACCATTCCCAGGGGTTCATGGCCCTTCAGGAGGCCACATCTGACACGGCTCAGCCAGGGGCAAAGAGCAGCCACTGCTGTTCATGGGGCAGGGCTGCTGGAGACCCTCTGAGCCCTGCATGCCCCCCAGACACACAGAGCTGGGAAGGGAGGGGAGGGACAGGACTCACCACAGAGGGACCAGAGTGTGCTGGGGATCGGAGGTGCTGGGGCGGCTGTGGCCAGCCATGAGGGTGGTTCCCAGAGTGAAACTCCTGTGGGCTGCAGGCTGAGGCCAGTTTCGAGGCTGGGAGGTGCTGGAGCTCATCCTGACTTGCCCCACACAAAGCCAGGCAGTGATCCCACCTTGGCTCCCCTCAAACCACCTTTGGTCTGGGATATGTGGGATGTCCAACTCCCCCACTGGGTGCTGAAAAAAAGAGATGAACCAGTGCTTCAAAGGCAGCCCAGAACTCCCTGGGCTCTGCAGGTGATTCACTGCATGTGAGGATGCCCCTCTCCTGCTCCCGTGCTGGGACAGATTGCACTGCCCAGCCCGGCCAAGGCCATGCAGAGGGACACTGGGCACACTGAGCAGGTGGCACTGCCCACCCCCTCGATGAGGGGGATCCTGTATAGCCCTCATGGGATCCTGTATAGCCCTCACAGGATCCTGTATAGCCCTCACATGGAACCTCCTGCCCGGCGCTGCCTGGGCTCTGCCTCATTGGTACCGGCCCTGACACAAAGCAGCAGCACCAGCTGAGCTTCCCCTGCCCTGAGTGAGCTCCTGAAAGCCCTGACAGCTCCTGGGACCTCAGTCTGAGCTGGAGAGACAGCCCCTGCTCTGCCTCTGCTGTGGGGGCAACAACACAGCTCCGAAACTGGCCTCTGTAAAGGCTTATCCACGTTTATCCCAAAGTCCCCGTGTCTGCCTCTGCCTTCCCACAGATGTGCTGTTGACAACACAGCAGCGTTTAGGGATGCACTGCAGACTTTCCTGGGAAAACAAACTTAAAAATCCTAATCTGAGCCTTGTACTCATCTGACCTACTCAGCACCACATGATCTGTGCAGCAAATCATCTGGATACCGAGTAATTACAGCCTGGTGCTAATAAATGAGCAACAAACTCATAATTATCTGCAGAAGTTTTGATGAATGATTTTTGGAAAACCCTCCTTGAGTCTCGCTAAGTTTGGAAGGACTCAGATCCGTCTGTGCCTGCGGGGATGAGCCGGTGGGAAGGACGGTGGCTGCTGGCAGCAGCGTGGGGCTGTCGCTGATGTCCTGGCTGGGCACGGGGGGGTTCTGTGCCCCCTGAGGCCTCCGGAGAGCTCCAGTTGTTGGTTCCTGGGGAGCAGGGCAGAGAGCCTGTGCTCTGTGTGCAGGGAGAGCCAGAGCCTGCACAGGGACAGCGGCAGCCGGGGTGGCCTTGGCCGGGTGATGGTGGTGGCCGCTGCCCCGTGCAGCCCGAGCGGGCTGGGCAGGCACCGCGGCCCGGGCCAGCGGCGAGGGGCTGGCAGGGAGCTGCCCTGCAGTGCCCCACATCCCCCCTCGCCCTGCCTGGTTCCCAGCCCGGCTCCTGCCGTGGGTCGAAGCCAGGAGAGCTGCCTCCCACCCAAAAAGGGCTCGGCATCACCCGATCCCAGCCAGAGACTACAGAAGCACCGGGTGGGAGCCCAGCCAAGGCTGGTTCTGGGGCAGGCAGCACCCAGGGCTGCAGCACTGCTCTGCGGGTGTCCAAGGGCATCCCCCTGCCTCCGGGGGAGTCCTGCTGGGGCACATCCCACCGGTGACACGCAGGAGGTGAGGCCACCTTCGGCCAGACCTTCCCTTGCAAATTCCCACTGTGCAGAAAGGGCTCCTCTGCTCCTCCCTGCTGTGCTCAGCACTGGGTTGGGTTCCCTGTTCTGACAAGGTCCCAGTAAGGTGACCCCCGGGCTCTGCAGCAACATCCCCCCAGGCAAGCAGCATCCCGTGCACGGAGCCAGCTCTCCTGCCCTCCTGAGCTGGTGAAAACACTTTTTTCAAACCTGTAAACCTTTGTGAGTGGCTATGAAGTTGCACAAACTCACCCAGTGCACTGCAGCACCTGTGAGGACTGACCCAGTTCTCCCTGGGGGCTGCCTGCTGGAGAGGATGCCTGGCAGCACAGTTCTGAATGCTCTGCCTGGTATGAAAATGAATTAAAATCGATTTTTTCCTCCGTCTGTTGAGCCAGCAATGTGCTCCCCAAACACAGCTCTCAGCTGGCTGATGGGTGTCCCAGAGGGCTCCTTCACTGACGGGGTGAAACACCTGAAGCAGAAGGGCTCTCCAAAAGTCCTCACAGCCCTGATTTGTGATGATTTATCCTTGGCAGTGAGGCAGAAGCCATTAGGATGGATGTGCCTGTGAAGGAGCACATTTCCCCACCCCCTGAGAGCTGCAATTGCAATAATGAGCTGTATGAGAGTGAGACCAACTTTTCCAGCAGCAGCAAAGCAGCTCCACGAACCCTGGGATGCGAGCAGCATGAGGGGACAGTGTTGGGAAGTCTACTTCCATCAAACTACCATCAGATCTCCTTAAAACCTTACACTGATGTTCTCCTTGTGTCTGTGAGCTGCTGGGAAGGTGAGAAACTTGCCTTACTTTAAGTAGATGGTGAGGTATGAAAATCCTCCCATTGCTCCAGGAACTGGAGCTTTAAAAATAAAAAAAAAAAGTGTGAGTTCCCTGCTCTGCAGGAATTTGGCGCCGGCTGAAGACCGAGATCCTCGGATAGCTGCACGGTGGTTTGGTCTAGCAGGAGCCTCTCTGGAAAACAAGGAGATAAACCACCTCCATAACAACACTTGAGAGCTCTCAGATGTGAAGTTTTTACCTTTTATCTCCATCCAAATTAAAAATATTTTTGTTTTGCCATGTCAGCTGAGTGGACCATCCCCAGGGCGTGGGGGAGCCGGGATGACTGGGCAGCTCACACACAGATCAGCTCGGCTCAGGGAACGGAGCACGGGCTGGTGGGCGTGCAGAGCTCAGTGGAGATCCCACCACAGCCCTCAGTAAATGGTTTGGGTAACTAATCACCTCCTAATGAGCTGAGGGAATTGTGTTTCCCCTCTGAACGGCTGGGTGAGACTCCCAGCTCTGCTCTTGTGCCAGACCTGTGTTAGGTGAAAGAAGCTTTTCCCTCCCAGCTCCAGCTCCCCACGCAGGTTTGTTGGGCTGGGCTGGTGTCACCATGGCCTCTGCCACGGGAAGCAGCTGAAATTTTGAAGTCTCACCAGAGCTTCTCAGCTTCTGTGCATAGTTTTAGCTCCCATATGGGACGTCCCTTCTCTTCACCAGCTCCAGCAGCAATGCAGGGGGTAAGATAGTCAGTGTGTGTGTGCTCCCGTGCGTGGCTTCATCCTCCACCTCCTCCTCTTCCTCCTCCAGACTCTGATTCCCCATCGAGTCTGAACAGCACTTTAATTTGGAGCCAGCACACGCCGCTGTGCTCCCGAGCCCCACGCCCGCCGAGGGAGGAGCGGAGCAGCAGGCGTGCACCCTGTTGGACCTGCTGGGCCAGGTGCCTGCTCCACAGGGAATTCCTCTCCTGACACCGGGACTCACACAGCTGGCAGGGGGAGGGGTGGGATGGGAAGGGGCTGGAGCTCAGGGAGGCTTCACTTGAGCCTGGCACACGGACCTGAGGGTTGACAACCTGTGACGAGGTGGCAGCAACCCTCTCGGGCAGGGTCTTCTCCCCCCAGGCTCAGCCACATCCATCACTGTCCCTGTCACCTCGTGCAGCCTCGCCCGCTGTGCTCGCAGCTCTTTCAGCACCAGTTGCTCTCCCAGCCGCCTCTCACTGAGCAGCAGCACACCACGTTATGTTTGAGATGAGTTCCTCTCGCTCTGATTTGCATTTTGTTCTATTCTGCATGGCTTGCCCCAGTCTCGTCTGACTGGCTTGCCACAGCAGGACACACTGGGGCAGGCTCCGCTCTCCGGGCTGCCTAAAAGCTCTTGGCCTCTCTCCCTGCTGGAGAGGGACCAGCTCCCATCCCAGGGCTGTGTGCAGCTCTCTCCCTGGGTTTCAGCCATGAGACAGACACTGTGCCTGTTCCTAAGGTTAGCTCCTCCCAGGAGGCCTGCCTGCTCCCACTGCCCAGATAAACATCTGGGCTTCACCATTCCCACTGCCCAGATAAACATCTGGGCTTCACCATCCCACTGCCCAGATAAACATCTGGGCTTCACCCGCTGCAGTCTCACTCATCCCCACAGGATGCCTGAGCCTTGGCAGCCGCTCTGCCTGGGCCACCTCCGGGGAGAGACTGTGGGCAGCCAACCCACGGTGATGTCCGAGTCCACGCAGCCCCTAATTTCGCAGCCTGATTTAGTAAATGCCCTCAACGTGCCTTTTGCTCCCTCCTCTGCCTCAGTAACAGAGACAGTGCTGTTTAGGAACACGGGTTATTTACTGAGGGTGGGCAGCGGGCTCAGGACAGCCTCATGTGCCCCACACATGGGGGTGGGCACCTGTTCAGCCAGAACAGGGATCTGCACCTGGAAAACCTCAGTCCTGTCTCCCCAGCTCTCTGCCCAGCACTTGCTCCTACCCAGAGGTGCTGCTGTGAACCCCAAGGAAGGATCTGCTGTCATTTCTCTCTCCTTAAATTCCCTCAAGCTCAGCATTCATTTTTTCTCTCACCTTCCAGCTGAGGAGGTGTGAACAGGGAGGAGGAATCACTTGCTGGGTGCTGCAGGCAAGGGGGTGGGGGGAATATATAAGCTGGGAGAGCACATCTCTCCTTTTCAGAAGTCTTTGATGTCCTTTGAGTGCAGATGATGACTGCTGAGGAAATTTTGAGTGCTCTGGAGTGAGCATATTGCTTTTTTCTGGTTATAAGCCTGACCTAGGTCTTACTAAGTGCATATTTGCTTTGTTTAATTGCTAAGGTAGCCTAATGCTGGGGTGAAAAAGCTGTAGCAGTGCAATACCTGTTACCTGTCAATGTGTGAGGCTCAAAGAAAGTGGGAGATTCACGTGCCCACAGAGGGGCTGCCCTGAGAGTGTGTGAGCCATGAGCTGGGAGGGGGGAACGCTCCTTGCAGCATGGGGAGTGAGGGCAGCTCTGGTGAGGCCAGGAGCTGGCTGGGGTTGAGGAAGGCTGGTTTGGCTGCTGAGGGCTGGTTTCTCTTTTGCACAGCACAGGGGGTACCTGGAGCACTCCCTAAGCCAGCGTGGTCACTGTGGGAGCCCCGTGGCAGCAGCCTGAGCCATCCTTGGCTGGGAGCTGGTGAATGCAGGTGATGTGTAACCTCCCTTTCCCTTTGTGCTATCACAGGGATGTGTGAGTATGAGGGGACATTCTCAAATGCAGCTTTGGGAGTATGTCAGAGGAAGGAGAAAGAGTCATAAAAACGCTTTAGGAATCTCTGTGCCTTGAGAGCCAATGTTCCCCTTGGATGCTCCATTGAGCAGGTCCAGCAGCCTGAAATCTAGTTCATGGGGAGCACTCCAGCAGTGCTGCCCTGCCCCTTGCAGTGCGTGTCCCACTGAGGGCAGCGCTGTGTTCTGCAGTGCGTGACCTTGGGAGTAACTTCTGTACTTCCTTCTTGTTTTATTTCTGACTGAATTGATTGTTTAGGGGTCAAAATCGTGTCCTTGGGTGTAAGGCTGGATGGGCTTGGGCCCCCTTCCCACCCAGGGGCTGGTACAGGTGCAGCTCAGGCCACCAGAGCTGGCTTTGCGCTGGGATGTTGTGCGGAATGCGGAATCACAGAGGGGTGCTTCCTCTGGAGCCCAGAACTGACCCCTGGCCTCCACCAGCATCGTGAATATTTTTCCAACATGAATATGTGAGAGCAGGGACCCACAGCCCCAGGATGCCAGGGAGAAGCACAGGCAGCATGTGATCCCTCTGCATGCCTGACCTGAGGGACTGAGGGTCCTTTTCCTCGGCACAACAGGACTTTGTGAGCAAATCTGCCCTGAGCTCTGGCATGGGGAGTGCAAGTGGCATTGGCGGTACAGAGATGTGCAGGAGATGGCTGGAAACCTGCCTGGATAGCTCTCACCTGTCAAACCCTGCCTCCTTTCCTTCCTGAGGGTCCTGGGGAGGGGAGGCAGAGCAGGGGATTGCTCACAAACGGGGTGACACAAAATCCTGTGACCCTTCTGAAAGAGCCAGGCTGGACTGGGAAAACATCCAGGGTTGGTTTGAGTGCAGAAAAGGGATGCACTCGGGAGAACAGACTTTCCTCCTCAGAAATCAGCCCCCAGAGCCCGTGGCACAGCTCATCTGGCTGCTGGGGCTTCGGCAGCTCTGTCCGACCACGGGGCCTCAACAAAGGGCAGGACACGGCCACTGAGTCCTTGTGTGAGGATGAGGCATCGCTCTTATCCAGCAGAGTAAATTCTGGGGCAGATGAGGACTCCACCTCCCTGGCCATGGGAGAGAGCTGGAGCTGGGATCAGGCTCTGAAATTCCAGGCCTCAACATGAGGTGGTGCACAGCATCTGCTTCTCTCCCTGCTCTGCCGCTCCCTCCGCAGCAGGAGGGAGCGAGAGCAGAATGCCTTTGGGGAAGAACTGGGGATAAAGGAGGTGCTAATGAGAGCTGGAGGAATGAAATCATCAAAATGTAGAAAAGAATCGAGAAGAAATTCTTCTGGGGGAATTCATCCATCCCTGCTCGTCTCCACGCTGCCTGCCTGCTCTTCAGAAGGAGTGGGAAGAGGGATGCAGAACTTAAAAGGATGTTTTTCCTCTGTGCTTTCCACTGGAAGAACAAATCTTCGAGGGGGAATCCTGCTTTATAACCTCGTGTTATTTATTCAGCCGGCATCCCAGGCACGTGGCACAACTCGAGTGTTTCCATCCTGTCTGTGCAGTGTGGATGTGAGCGCAGACCAGCCTCGGGCAGGAGAATCGCAATTCCCTGAGTCCAAGCTACACGCTCACAGCCGTGTGATGCAGAAACCGAGATGCTCCCTGTTCAAAACGCACAGGCCCCAGAAGGGCTGCTGAGCACTTGCCACTCCAGCACCAACACACCTTTGTGGGCAGATGATCTCCCCACCCTGGACTGCTCAGCACATCAGCGTGAGGAGCTCTACCCTCCCGCTGCCCTGCTGCTCATTAAAGTGCCATTTGAGCCCTACCCCTTCTGTGTTCTGAGTACAGACACACAGTAATTGTAAATATGTGCCCAAGGTCACCTCTGACACCTCTGCCAATTAATGCAGGATCCCAGCTAATCCAGCACCCATCAGGCCTCGAGGGAGGCTGGCATCTGCAGTGAGCCATGAGGAAAACTGTTTGAGGGACTTACATATACTGTGTCTCTGAGCTACGGTCTGGTGGGTGCCAGCCCACCCTGGGCCTTGGCACTGGCTCTGTTCAGCAGCTGGAGCCACAGCTGGGCACATCCACCGCAGCCCCTCGGCTCAGGGTGCCAGCAGCAGCCGGACCCCGGAGGAGGCACCGGGGCTGATCTCCACTGTGTCACCCCAGCAGCTGCTCCAGCCCCACGAGCTGGATCCCAGCGTGCAGGGGAGACAGAGGCTGATCTCTGCTGTGTCACCGCAGCAGCTGCTCCAGCCCCACGAGCTGGATCCCAGCGTGCAGGGGAGACAGAGGCTGATCTCTGCTGTGTCACCGCAGCAGCTGCTCCAGCCCCACGAGCTGGATCCCAGCGTGCAAGGGGAGACAGAGGCTGATCTCTGCTGTGTCACCGCAGCAGCTGCTCCAGCCCCACGAGCTGGATCCCAGCGTGCAGGGGAGACAGAGGCTGATCTCTGCTGTGTCACCCCAGCAGCTGCTCTGGTCACACTATGGAGCTGCCACCAGTGCACAGTGCCACCATCTGGGCTGTGTGTCCCTGCTGTGGGGGCCAGGCTGAAGCTCTCAGAGGTCAGGGCTGAGCTGCCACTGTAATCTGCGCCCCAGCACCACGGCCAGAGCTGGGCAGTCAGGTTGTCACCCAGAGACCCTTGGTGCTGGGACTTTGCTGTGACCTCCAGCCATCTGCTCACTGTCGGTGGTCTCAGTTCCCTGCAGCCTCATGTGCAGTGTCTGGGGGCTGCACATCTCTGCTGTTGCCCAGCCACCTGCTCTGGCTCTGCTCAGAGCCTGAACCCACCCCTGGCTCCCTGCTGTGGGCTACTTGTGGCTCTGAATTCAGAAAAGTGGCTTTAATTTCCTGCCTGTCCAAGGGTCAGAGGATGGGGCTCTGGTCTGGCTGTTCACTCACCTCACAAGGCTCTGCCCAGATGCAGAGACAAAGGCTGGTCCCAGGACAGCTCTAGATTCTGTGATTCGGCCACAGCTGCCCGGGCTGTGCTTTCACTGCCAGAAAATCAGAGACGGGGTTTAACACAAACAACGTGGTGCATATTAACCCCCCTGCTGGGAACAAGCATTTGTGATCCCTCTGCGCCGTGAACCAGGTGAGAACCAGGCCAGCCATGGTGGTGGGGGCAGCCTTGGCTGCTCAGCAGCCTTGCATGTGTCCTGTCTGCCTGGAGAGCCCCAGCAGGACAGCTGCCGTGTGCTCGCTGTCTGCCCGGGCCAGCGAGGAGTGTGTCTGTGTCTGTGTGTCTGTGTGTCTGTCTGTGTCTGTCTGTCTCTCTGTGTGCGGTGACGATGGCGCCCGGGGCCCGGCACTCGGCTCCTCCTCCAGCAGCTGCCGGCAGCTGGCCCGGCCTCACCTTAAGATGCACCAGGAGCCTGGATGTGTTTTTCCTCATGTTTATTTTTAAAAGGTGGCTCATTTTACACTCTGGGCAGCCTTCAAATATAAATAACCTGTGCCACATGTCCCCATATTACCAAGGAATAAATTACAGTTCTGGTTTCCCCCTCCCATGGTTCCCTTTGATGTTATTGCTGTGGATACATACATTTGTGCACTTTGCAGGTAACAACCCGACCTCACCCAGAGCTGGTTTGCTGTGTGGAGAACACTGGGACGTCCCTTCGTGATGCTGAACCAGGTGGTGAAAACCCCATTTAATGCATTTTTCATTTTGAAAAAAATAGATGTGTTGAAAGACCTGCTGTCAAGGCACCGAGTCTCACCATAAACACACGGACATCCCAGTGCCATCCATCTCATGGGAACACACAGGTCCCCACATCCCACAGGGACATGCACTGCCTCCCACCCCACGGGAACACGCACTGTCCCGGTCCCGGGGAGCACACGGTGTCCCCACAATCGGGAACACGCAGTGTCCCGGTCCCGGGGGGGCACT
>VZTH01019727.1:0-15517 GCA_013397815.1 Aleadryas rufinucha
GCTCACCGGGGGCGCCGGGACCCACCGGGGCCGAGAGCAGCGCCCGTATCGGCACCGACCCCGACCCCGGCACCGGCGCGGGCCGGGGCACCGCACACCGCCACCGCCGCGGGCCGGGGCATCAGACACCGGCACCGACCTGACCTGACCCGACCCGACCCGACCCGGGCCACCGACACAGATCCGGGCCGGGGCACCAGAGATCGGCACCCGCCACCGGCACCCGCAGCCGACCCTCACCAGGCCCGGGGACCCCCGCAGGGCCGCGCTTTCGCTTTCGTCGATCCCTCCCCCGGTCCCTCCCAGCGCTCTCCCCGCCGGGCGAAGGCGGCAGCAGCCGGGCCCGGTGTCCGGGGCTGTGAGGGAAGCGGGTCCGGCCCCTCACGGAGCCATGGCCATCGCGGCCGTGCCCGCGGCCGAGTCCCGGCTCTGCGGCAACTGGTAAGGCCGGGCCGGGGGTCGGTGAGGGCCGGGCTCGGTGAGGGCCAGGCCGGGGCCGGGCCTGTGAGCTTTAAGGTACCTTCCGGGGTCCGTGAGGGCCAGGCCGAGCCGGCCCCGCCGTTACATCGGGGTACAACTCCTTGGAGTGCTGTGAAGTACCGGGGATCCAGCGTGGTAACAACCGTAGGGCATTCCTGTAAACGTTTGGGCGTGGATTTCCCTTCTGACTTAGTAGGGGACTAAATAGAAACCAAAACGGATCAAAATCCAGGCTCGGTTTTCGGTGAGGTGCACACAAAGTACACGATCGCAAGTTTTTCTTCAGCAGTTCCGTGGTTCAGGAGCAGAAATATAAAAATGGGGTCAGTAGGCAGTGTTGTTGTGGAAGTTTTTCTCTCTGATCACACCTCTCTGCAGAGCCCCAGCATTGGGAATCCAGTGGCTGATAAGGAATCACCTCACAAGTTGTGTCTCGAATACAACAGCTAAAGAAATTAACTTTTCCTGTTGTTGTTTTTCCCCAAAAGACATCAGAATCCAGACGGTTTCTTGCAACATCAGCCTGGTTTGTTTGGTCTGCGCAGTTCAGTCGCTGCTGTTGGACTTTGTTGCTTTGCCAGGCTTTTGGCTGGAGGGGATCTGGCAGGGGAGAAAGCTGAACAGCTGTGGTTTCAGCAAACAAGAGGTTATAAAGTTAAATTGGGTGTTTTCAAGGTGGATTTCTTGGAAAGGGCATGATCCATGTGGAAATGATGCTGTCTGTTTGAGGCAGGAGTAAGGACTGAGCTCCACGTGCCTCAGTTCCTTTTGGTCCTTTTGTGTTTCATTGCAAGACGGAGAATGAACATCTTAGAAATGAGGTGAATTGGGGAATTTTGGGGTAAAATGAGGTGAGTTGGGGAATTTTGGGGTACAGAGTAGTGTTGTTACTGCTGGGGCTCTGAGCAACCTGTTGAAGGTGTCCCTGTGAGCTTTAAGGTACCTTCCAACTCCAACCATTCCATGGTTCCATCATCCTGGAACAGGATCTGTCAGGTATAAAAAAGCAGTGTTTGACTGCTTTCCAAAGCACTGTTTGACCTCTCAGAGCCAAGTTCTTTTCAGGAAGAAACTTTTTATCTTCTCAGACTAATTTATTAACTTCAACCTGGCGATAACTTGGCTGTGCTGCAAGATTTGCCTTTCACATAAGGAAATAAATCCACCTGGATTTTATCTTAATGCAATGTGACTTTTGCATGTTAAATATGTGAATATTCACCTGTGCTGGAATCTTGAGGCCTGGCTGGGCTTTTTACTTACTTTAAACCATGAATTCATTGAAATCTTTCTTAGCATTATTTTTTTGTTGTGAGCAACTGCTTGGATGTGTTGTCAGTGTGTTTCTGCTCAGTAACCTCAGCGACTTTCTCACAGCAAAAAGGATATTCCTGCAGTTAATTTCATCATCCATGAAATCCACTGTAGAAGAAATATTGAAATATGCCCCTACTGCAGCGACTCCATCCCAAAGTCTGAGATGAAGAACCACATTGAATCTGAACACGGGCAGGTGAGAGACACATCTCTGCTCTGAAACTGCTCATTCCTCTGGTAATTAATCTAATGAGGTCTCTTTGCTGTAGGTCACCTGCAAGTGCAGGATGAAGATGGAAAACAGCCTCCTGAAGGACCACGAGGTTGGTGGATTTTATATTATTGAACCTCTGGTATTTCCAAGCCTTGATTCCAGAACTTTTCTGTCAGCCAGCACCTGGATTCCAGCCTGGGGCTTGTGAGTCCTTTTATTGAGTGATGCTTCCTAAACTCACACCCTCTGGGAGAAGGGATTGGAAACTGCCTTAAAGTCCTGGAGCCACTCAGGGCTTCATATCAAAGGGGTATCTGTGATAGTTGGTGATTTTTGTCCTTGCTAGTTGAAAAATAGCTATTTAAGATATGATTTACTTGACATTTTTTTCATTCCTTTACTGTTTCATGTTTCTGCTGGAGCCATTATGTGACTTTTAATAACTCAATCTGTCCAAACAGACTTTAAAAATAGCCTGTAAAATAAACTAAAATAGGACAGAGTGGGATTTTCTGAGTTCTGAATCCAGTTGGCTGCTGTCACAGACAATCTTGTTAAAAATGTCATCCCTTCCCTTCCCGTGGGCTCCTTTAGAGACAGCTCTGGAACTGCCACCTCAGCCTACTGATTGCTGAGGGAAAAAGGATTTTCTTTGGAAATCTGTCCAGTTCTAAACCCTGGGAGTAGCTAATCCTGCCTGTGTGTGTATGTGGTGCTTTTGGCTTTGTAAAGCAAATGAGGATGTTTTATTAGTGCAGCATCTGCAAATATCATGTATTTTATCTATTTTTAACCCCTTTTGAAGGGCACCTCACCTGTTCAGTGTGGGATAAAGAACACATCCAAGCAGTTCTTGTTGAGCAGTAAATGGGGTGTAAGTCTGTTCCCTAAACACTGGTGTGGATTTTAGCTGCACTCATGGAATGCTGGTGGATTTGGGGTCTGTATCTAAAACCCAACTCCAGAAAGCTCCACGTGACCCTGGCAGATTTAAAATCATGTCCTGAGTGTCTGCAGAGCTTCAGCTGCCGAGTTTGTGCCTCCAACACGTCGTCGTTGCGTTCCCACGTCGTAGCTTGTTCCAGGCTGCTCCTCAGCGAGGCTTTGGATGTGGCTCAGGAGACAACAGTGAGCTCCAAAGCTGAGCAAACTGAAAACCTCAGTGTTCCACGTGGGAAGAGTGATCCCCTGTGTTTTCCCAGGCATCCTCGTGCCCCCTGCGCCCCGTGCTGTGCCAGTTCTGCGACATCCAGCTGGCCTTCAACAAGCTCCAGGAGCACGAGCTCTACTGCGGGGCCAGGACCGAGCCCTGCGGGCGCTGCGGCCGCAACATCCTGGTCAGGGAGCTCAAGGAGCACCCCCGGGTCTGTGGGAGAGAGGAGAAGGCAGCCAAGGGGAGCAGGACAGCGCCGGGATTCAGGAAGGAGGATGGAGCCGTGAGGAGCCGACCGGGAGCAGGTACCGGGGATGGGCTTGGGAGGAGCCAGAGATGGGGAAAAAGGAGAGTTAGAGCAGCTGTGGGACACAACTCCAGGGACAGAACCTTAGGGACACAACTCCAGGGACAGAACCCCTAAATCAAACCCTTAAGGACAGAACCCTTAAAAGCAGAATCTTAAGGGACTGAACCCTTAAGGACAGAACTCCAGGGACAGAATCTTAAAGGACAAACCCTCAAGGACAGAACTCCACGGACACAACCCTTAAGGACAGAACTCCAGGGACACCACCCCTGAGTACAAACCCTTAAGGACATTCACAGGAGCAGCACAAAGAAATCAAAAGTGAGAAAAAGTGGACAAAGGGAGAACTGGCTGCTCATTTAGTAGCTGGTCCAGGTGTAAGGTTTTGTGATTCCTTTCTGTGAAAATACAGAGTAGTGAATGCTCCAGAGGCCCCAAGTGGGAATGTTTACCCATGGAATAAGGTGTAAGCCAGGAGTGCTGAGGTGCCTGGGGTGAAAGCCCAGTTGCTTCCTTTTTTTTTGTCTCAAAGTACCTGGCTTAAAAATGAAGCTGGAGTTGTTTGCTCACTGGAATTTGGGCCATGATTCTTGTCCTTCATCCTCCTGGATTTGGTACAGGTGCCCTTGGCTTTGAGATGCTGAACTTGAGCAGTATTCACATGTGAAACCTTGGGGTTGAGTCTGATGCCCAGAGGGAGCTGCTGGTGGCAGGGTTGTTGTTCTCCCAAATTTACAATGTTTATCTTTTGAAGGGGATGAGCTGGAGAGACCTGAAATCCTTCATTCCCAACTTCCTGAAGACTGGAACGCTGACCTGGACTATGTGTTGGCTCTCAGCCTGCAGAGTGAGAATAATCCTCACATAATCCATAATACTGCAGCTGAGTGAGCCAGGGATTTCTGGGAATACGACTACACCAAAGAGCCTGGACAATCTGCCCATCTTGGTGGAACTGACCTGTCCAACATCTTCTCCTGTGACTCTCCAGGGTCCTTCAGCACATCAAACCACAGCAAAATAGGTATAAACACTACTGTGGTGGGGTTTTCCCTTAAATTTGAGGGAAGGGAAAAGGAAAATTTGGATTGGGAATGTTAAAGAGTGTCTGGGTGTTTCAAAAGCTCAAAAGAAGTCTTTTTGAGACTTCTAAAGCAAAGCAGCAAGTGAAGAAGAAATTAAAGCTGTGGTGGTCTCTGACCTTGGTGTGTGGTGGGAGCCCAGGCAGGGAGCGAGGTTCTTGTGGAAGTAAAAATGATGGGAAGGAGGATCTGGGGGGAACCTGGAGAGGAGAAATGGCACCAAAGGGTTTCATGATGCAGTGAGAGGCGTTTATACCAGACTCCACAGAGGACATAACCCTTCCCTCCCTTGCAGACAAGGACATGATCATGCTGCCCTGTGAGTTCTGTGAGGAGCTGTGCCCTGCTGAAGATCTGATCCTTCACCAGGTTTGGGACCTCCCTGTGTCTTGGAGTTTGCAGTGAAGTCTTTTCTGTGGCTGTCACTGAAAAGGGTGTGGGTGACATCGTGAGAACTCTGGCATTTGGGTCTTTGCCAAGAAAAGTGGTTTTTTAATGCCCACCTGGCTCATCAGGAAAGGTGATTTCTCTGTGTTGTTTGTGTAACAGACAGGGTGTAACCCAGCAAGTGCCTTTGCCTCGTTCAGTAAGAGAAGTTCTTCTCCAAATCCATGGGAATATGGAGGTCTGCGAGCTGGGGGCTCCAACAGCCACAGGACTGTCCCTTCATCCCAGCCCCAAGCTGTCCAGGCAGAAGAAGACATCATGATTCCATGTGAATTCTGTGGCATCCAGCTGGAAGAGGAGATTCTCTTTCATCACCAGGTACTGGACAGGATCTCTTGGGTCACATCCCATTGTTTGAGGATGGGCTCAGTCCCAGGGGCTCTTGTGGCACATTTCAGGAATTCAGGGAGCTGTCCTTGGCTCAGATCTTCCCACGCAAAGCTCTGGGATCCATGTGAAGGGTGGTGCCACGCTGAGGCTCCTCCTGAAAAGCACTGGATTAATGTGAAAGCTCTTGTAATGAAACTTAAACAAAAGGGCCTGAAGTTGCACAATCAGAATGTTTGAATCACACAGAACATGAAGTTGAACCCTGGATGAGTCAGCTGATGGGAGAGGAGCACAAGGGTAAAATTGGGTGGGAGAGGAAGCAGAGAACAGACTCCAGCCCTGGGAGTGGTGTGCCCAGGGAAGAGTCCTCTGGGATTTGCTGCTGTTACAGACAAGATGGGAGAATGCTGAGCTCGCCCATTTTCTGTGTCGTGGCTCTTTCACATTCTTAGTCCCAACAAACTGGTGAAGCTGGAGTTGGGTTGGTTGTTCTGGGCCTCTCCTCTCCTGAGGGACAGCAAAATCAGTGTTCTGGGAATGAGATCTGATAAAACTTCACAGCTTATCACAGAATCCCAGATTGGTTTGGTTTGGAAGGGATGTTGAAGCCCATCCCATCCCCCCCCACTCCCTGCCACATGCAGGGACACCTTCCACTATCCCAGGTTGCTCCAAACCCCATCCAGCCTGACAGGGGGATGGAACTGGATGAGCTTTAAGGTCTCTTCCCACCCAAACCATTCTGGGATTCCACGACAACAATTCCCTGCTCACCTTAACGTCCCTGAGCGCTGCTGCTCCGCCGTGTTCTCCCAGGAATTTTCACCTGAGTGAGCTTCACTTGACCAGCACTGTGTGTTCTGCTGCAGCACCACTGTGACCTGCGCCCTGCCAGCCCCACAGGGGACATTCCAGCGCAGGAGCTGCCGGCTCCTCAGCCCCACGGGGACAGACGGGAATCGCCGGAGCCGGCTCGGCGACGGATCCGGCACCAAGGTGTGGGCAGGGCACAGCCTGAGCTCCTCTGTGCTTGCACTCAGATGCTGTTACCCTGTTCTGTCTCTAAATCTTCCATCCTGTCCCCTCGGTCTGGGTGTAGGGAGGGATTAAATCACTGGAACTGTGTCCTTGGAGATCCTGGGGTGGACACTGGGGCTGTTCCTGATGCTGCAGCTGCTGCTCCCGTTCAGCTCCATGTCCTGTCCCTGCAGGAGATGTTTCTCCTTGGCACACAGAAGGCTTTGGGAAGCTGGGGCTGTGCCCTGCTCCAGGGACCAGGCTGAGGACAGAGGTGGCCAAGGTTGGGAATGCAGCGTTGTCCCCTCCAGGGAGAGCCAATGACGCTCTGGCCGCGCGGGGGAAGCCCAGGAGGGGGAATGGCAGCGAGGGGACACTGAAGGACAGAGGTGACTCTGGGCCAATGCCACGAGTGAGACCTGCTCAGCACTTCCAGGCAGAAACCTTCACTTCCAGCTCCTCCAGAACTTCTCCAGCCCAGCCCAGGTAACGCCTTTGCCTTCTGGTCCATTCAGCTTCTTCTGGTGCAAATCTGGATTCCTTTGATTTTTCCTGTGGCTGAAAGGGTTTTCAAGGCTTTCAGATTCACCCAGTTGCATTTGGCCGGTGCTCATCTCAGTTTCAAACAACAAATTTAGGTTCTTACCTCAAAATAGAACAGACTAAGTGGTCACTGGGATAAAATGTAGGATAAGGCCTCATTACCTGTCCATGGAAGTGCTCTGCTCTCACCTGGGCTCTGAACAGGAGCTGTTCTGCTGCTGAAACATCTGGGTCAGGGTCAGAGAGGCACAAAGGCCTCCCCCTCGACCTTCCCTGTCTCCCTGCTGCGTTGTCCCGTGTTTATCCTGCCTCCTCTGAAGGTGTCCCTCTTCCACAGCTCCAGCGCCGCGGGAGGAAGGAGCCTCGGGCTGTCGGACGGGCGCAGCGGCCTCCGGCGCCGCAGCTCCAAGGTGAGGCTGAGGGGCAGCTCCTGAGGGTTTTACCAGGACAGGGAGCTGCTTTTTACAGCCCTCCCTGATCAAGTCATATCTGAAAACAGCATTTTTCTTTTCCCCCTCCCTTAAGGCAAAAGCCCAGAGCCCAGCAGCCGGACACCCGGAGGAGTGAGCCAGTGCCTGTGGAAAACGCAGAGCGCCCGGCCCCGTTCCGAGGCTCTGCCGGACTCGTTGGTCCCAGCGCAAGTAAATTCTGACACTGAGCTTCAATTTTTAGGCAGTGACCGTTTTCTAAATCTCTATTTTTAATCTGTGAGAGCAAACTTCAGGTTTTTATGTCTCTGATTGCCTCGAGCACCACCCCCAAGGCACCAAATGGAGTCTCCCCTTGGGCCCTACCTGAGTTGTGTGTCCGTGTGGGCTCCTTGTGCCACCCTGAGCTCCGGGTGTGTCCTGCCCTGGAATGCTCAGGCACAGCCGGTGACACTGACAGGGAGCAGTGGCTGCTCTGGACCTGTCCCACACAGAGCAGGGTCGAGGGTTGGGGCTCCAAGGCTTCTCAGTGCTGCAGTTTCAATTTAAAAGCTTTTTAGGTTCCTTGGAATAAACTTTCTCTGATGCTGTCCCAAACCGCTGTGCAGTGCCCTCTGTCCCACGGGGTGACACGGGACCACAGCCCCCAGCTGAGGGTGTGTCCCAACCCCACCATTCCTGCCGTTATTCCCTGCCCTGGCTTCTGGTACTGTTGGAATCCCTGGGACTTTGGAAGTGGAGCAGATCCTGGGTAACACCCATGGGCATCAGCCTAATGAAGGAGGTGCAGCAGATGGCACTGGCAGGGCTAATTAGCCACCCCTGGGGCAGGGTCGTTACCGAGGCCTCGTCTCCGGTGCCAACTCCATCCCATTGGAGCAGTCGGAGCCCAACGATGGCTGGAGGGATCTTCCTCCTAAAATAAAGACATTTTACAGATGCTCCCACCACGTGTTTATTGAGACAAGGAAAGAAGAATAAAGGTTTTTAAAAACAGGGGGACACCAAACCTCTGTTCTTCCCCTTCCTGGGGAGAAGGGCTGTGGGAAGATCAGGGAATGGGACCTGGTCCCTGAGGTTTGGGATGGATAATGGGGTGCTGTGGGTCAGGAATCAGCACTATGACAAATAACTGATGACTGAGGTGGCAGAGCCTGTGCTGTGCCTCAGGCACAAGGAACATCCCAGAGGAATAACCTCAGCAGTGGCCGTGCTGTCCTTTGGTACAAAATCCTTACGTTTTGCTCCAAGTACACACAAAGAACCCATAAAAGTGGGATTTCAACGGAGAACCTGCAGCTCCCTTCCTCCCCCCTCTCCCCTGGGCAGCTCCAGCAGCGGATCCCATTCCCTGCCGCCCCAAAGAAGGACACGAACACCTCCAGGGATGTTAAGAATCTCCTTTATGCAGGTGTACACTCGATGGCCAAGAGCACTTACAGGTTAATGCCGTGTACGGAACCGAGATGGACACACACCAAGCTAGAACTAATACCCAGCTCCAGAGTTTTTCCATTGTTTAGTATAATTTTACATTCTGAATGAATATATATTAAAAAAAATAATAATAATCATCACAAACCAATCTTTGCTTCGACAAACAAGCCTAGTACAGACAATGTCAAGTTCATTTAAAGCACGAGGAATTAAGGATGATTAGAAAAGCTTTAATTAAAAGGCCATTTGAGCCACAGCTGAGGTGCTGCAGCACTTCCTTCCCAGGAGCATGGAATTAAAAAAAAAAAAAAGCCAAAAAAACCCCACAATTCCTCTTGCGGGGCTCATCCCGTTCTCCAGAACAAACCAAAGTCGATGGAAGTTGGTTATTGGTGCGACATTTGTCCTGTAGAAGAAGCTTCGTTTACACCCCCAGGTGCAAACGGCAGCGACGAGAAGTTCGTTATTTGTAATCATAAATAATTAACTGTAATAAATACGGATCAAGTAACGTTCCAGCACACGCCCGGGGCCGGTGCACGTGTGCTCCACTCGGATGTGCTTCCCAAAGGAGCACGCGCACAGTAGCAGCAGTTTCTTACTCACAGCTGGGACCGGAGCCTTGGGAACCGCTGGCACACGGAGCTCCGGAGCCCGCCGGGATCGGAACCCAGGACGAGCCCAGAGAGAGCCCAACCCGGGCCCACAGCTCTGCCGTGGAGCTCAGCCGGCGTTCCCCGCGTTTCCTGCTTGGGAACAAACCGGCTCCAGGCTGCTCCTTCGGCTTCGTTTTCCCTTGGTCTTTGTAAACTCCAGGTGTTCCCGCTTGCTCCGAGTGGTTTCTGAGCTACATAAACGCTTCTACCAGGAAATGGACGAGATTCAAGAGTAAATATTCTTCCTACATGGATCTGTTCCCTGGACAGGGCAATATGCATTGGGAGGGTAACAGCTTCCTAACCACGGGGTTGGGAGACTCCGGATGCTGACGACTACCTACGACTGCTGCACACACATTCCCATTCCCACTCGCTCACGGAAGAACAAGGACACCCATCCCGAACTCACACCGCCTCTCCCGCATCCCACGCACTCAGCGTTCCCACTATTCACAATAATGTACAATAAATACATTTGGGATTCCCAGGAGCTGTTCTGGAGCCACGGGACACCGAGCTGAAGGTTCAGTCCCCTCACCCGGAGCCTCCCGCGCCGGCACTCGGCTCAGGGGCAGCACCGAGCCCGCGGCACGGACGGATTCCGGGATGGTCTCCTCCTCAGAACTCGGGATCCGAGGGATCAGCAAAGCTGGAGCGTCCCAGAAATCCTGGTGAGGGATGAGACACCTGTGGAGGGGCCGCTCTGAACCACCCAAAACATTCCACAGAACACCGGTGAAACGTGGAGTTGTTCCCGCTCCGCAGTCGGCTCCCGGCTTTCCATACAGGACAGAAGCTTCATCTTCCAAAGGGTGACTCCGTCCTCCTGCCGGGTGTCACGGATTTTAGGATAATTTGCTCTTGGATCAAAGATTTTTGAGTACAAAAATGAGTTCCAGGTGTTTGAGCACCCCCCAGTTGTTCTGAGAGCTCGTTGGGAAATGGGATAAAGTCCCAGGTTTTCGGGATGGACTGTGGTATCTTACACCCTTTGGAGAGAAGCCGTTTTGTTCTGCTCGTATTTTAATTACAATAAATTATTGTGTTGCTAAGCAAAGCAGACATTCAAGAACATCTAGGGCAGGAACCCAAAAGAATCACGGCCCTTTCACTGTTCTACTGGAAATTTTCCCAAAAGTGTTGAGCTGAACCCCCCAGTTCCCTGTGACTGCCCCCGTGTGCTTGGTCAGAGTTTAAAAAAATTTCAAGGAAAGTGGTGGAAAGGTGGAAAAGCAGTTTGGCAGCAAAGTTCCTGCTTCAAACCTCAAGCCAGTGCCACAAATCCTGCCCGTGCTCTGCTCCTGCCCACTCAGTGATTCCTTCCCCACACCCAAACTCGGCATTTTTGTACTCAAAAACCTCTCGGGGGGGAGAGCGATCCATGAGCCTTCCCCTCCGAGGGCTCCCGGCCTCGGAATGCCCTCCCTGCCGGTGGTGTTCGCACGGGGCAGAGCATTCTGGATTACAAAATTAGAAATGTACAGGTGGAAAGGTTTTTTTCCCCAAATTAAATTATACACAAACCGGTCTTTACTAAACTATCCTACAAATATTCCACAAACAAGGCAGCAAAAGAACCAGTCCACCACAAAGTCTACGAATACAAAATGGAAGTCTTCCGGGAATTACTGTAACGGGAACGAAGGTTCGGGAAATAAATTAACCCCCAGCTCGTCCCACGGGAGGTGCTGGATGGGAACTGAAGGGGTTCCACTGGGCAGAGTCACGGAGTCACCTCCAGGCGTTCCCTGCTCCTGCTCAGCCGCTCAGCGGGTCCTCGCGGTAGTGGATGGCGTAACGGAGCTTTTCCAGCATGATGTCCAGCGAGGAATACTGCGGGAGCTTGATCATGAACATGCACGTCTCCACTCGGATGTACCGGGAATCCGGGGAACCTGCGGGACAGGCACCGGGAGCGTTCAACACTCAACACAACACTTCCCTCCTGCTCTCACAAAGCCCCTTCCCGAGGGTATCCAAATCCAACCCCTGCCTGCTGTGGGTGTTTTGAACCTTACATGTTTCTGTGCTTCTCCATCAGGCCTCATGCCAATATTTTTCCAAGAGTTCAATCATTTTAAAAGCATTTCAGACAAATAGCAAAGTCTCTCTGCATCTCTACAGGGCAAAGTTTTAAGTATCCTGGAATCCCAGGAAGAGTTTAGGTTGGGAGGGACCTTAAAGCTTATCCAGTTCCATCCTCCAGCCATGGGCAGGGAACTTCCCACTGGATGCAGTTCAGGTTTTATGTGATATTTTATTTTCACATGGCTTAAACCCCAATTCTCTCCTTTACCCCCATAACCACCTGCCCCTCCTTGTCATGGAGCATTAAGTACCAGTTAAAGTTAAAATACCCAGCTCCTTTCCCTCGGGAAGCGGCCGTTCCGTACCTGCGGCGCCGTCGGGGGGGGCGATTTTCATGGGATAGGGGGGGACGTGGGCGGTGTCGGGGCCGCCGTCCTTGCAGGGGCAGGTGAAGGGGATCCTCTCCTGGTTACAGGCGAACTTGATGAACTTGCAGAGCTCCTCCTGCGTGAACATCTCCAGGGCGCTCCAGAAGAACTCGATGTGCTGGTCGGTCTCCATCAGTCCCACCTGGTACATGGTGTGTGCCTGAGGGAACAGGACACGTGTCCACTGCTGCTCTCCCCTCTCCCTTCAGGAATCTTCCCCACTATGCTTTTAAATGGATGAAGTTCAAACTCTTACTCCTCTCTGCACAAGCCCTACCCTATTATTTCCTGAATCCAGTGAAATCTTAATAAACCCCCTTGGGGGCAAAGGGGTGTCCAAGCACAGGCCAGAGTTCCCCAAGGGTGTCCCGGCTGCACCACAAGCAGAAGATTCTCCCCTCCCACCTTCCCATGGGAGGATCCCCCTCTCCATGTCCCACAGGCGTGGGGCCAAAGCACCTTGAGGAATTCCAGGTTGATGTAGGGAAGGCCACAGGTCCTCAGCTCCATCTCCAGGGGGGTGAGGGTGGTCAGGAGCTGCAGGGGGATGATGGAGCCCAGCCCTGCCCTCACTGCTGTCATGCACTCCGGGGTCTGCAGCTCCCGCATCCGCAGGCTCCGGATGGCGGCCGCGTACACATCCTTGTTCTCCCACCTGCAGGGGCAGAGATCTGGGATGAGGGAGGAACACCTGGGAGAGCCCTCATGGCCCAGCCTGTGTTACACATGGAAGAGTTTTAAGGAGAGATCCTGGTCTGGAATAATCCCAAGTGAGCAATGCACACTTTGCACTCTGATGCTTCCCAGTTAATTCCGCTGTCCTCTGCTTCCTCCTCTCCTCCCACCTGCCCATCCCTCACAACTGGGAGCCCCCACAGCTGCACCTGGAAGGCTGCCTCAGTTCTTTCTCTTACAGACCCAAACAGCACCAGCAATCCCAACTTTTGGCAACTTCTCCCACAGCAAAGCTTTCCCAGATCATTCCAACTTGCTACAAAAGCACCTCTGCAGAGGCTGTGCTTGGAGAACGATCCCAGAGATGTTCTGTGCCATGTCCCACCTGGAAGGCTGCTCCTTACCCCACAGGGATGTGCCTGCCCCTGGGACACAGCTCCACCTCCTCCCCAGTGAGGCTCAGGTAGGTGAATTTGCAGCAGGGTTTGTTGGGGCAGTCGGGGCTCTCCGTCGCCAGGTGCTGGGAGGCGATTTCGGCACACAGAGCTTCCAGCTCTGTCTCGTCACTGATCTGTCAGGGAACAAGGACAAGGACCGTGACCAGCACGGCAGTGCCTCGTCCCAGGGGTCCCCACAGCAGGGACTCACTCCAGCAGCAAAATCCTGCATTGGGGGTGCTGGTCTGGTTTAGCAATTCCAGGTTCCAGTAAATCTTTCAGAAGCCACAATTCCACTGTGCCTGGCAGCAGGGGAGAGCGGGAAACTTCTCCAGGGCAACAGGAGGTAAAACCCTGCATCCAGCAGGAGTCAACCCATCTCCCAACCCTGCTTCCATGAAAACCACCCAGCAGCCACCACCGAGGGCAGGCAGCAATGTGCCATGGGGGAATCCAGAGGAAAAGGAGGGAAGAGGGAACAGGGACCTACATTTTCAAATTTTTTGACGTAGTTGTAGGTGAGGATGTCGGCTTCCTGCAGGTCCACGTCGGGATCCAGGGGCTCTCCCACCAGGGTCTTCCAGAAGGAGGGCAGGAGGTCCAGGGGCAGGGGAACGTCGGCGCGGATGGCGATGCCCAGGAGCTGCCCGAAGAAGTGGAAGAGCTGCTCCTCGGCGTAGGTGATGGGGCTGGGGGTCAGGATGTACTTCCCCTGGGGGAAAAACAGGGCACACAGGGCAGGAGTCAGCAGCTGCCCACAGCCTGAGGGGCTGTGTGCCAGCAGGCCTGGGGAGGTGCTCCTGACTGGAACAGGAAGGATAATGCTCAGTTGGATAGCGAAGGATCTGCTCCAGCACAGCAGGAGTCCCTGTATCTTACACACTGGTATCACCTTATCTTATCCCTTCTTGATCAAATCAACCCCAGAAAGTTGGTTCCCTTTTTGCCAAGCTGTTGATCAGCACTCACAGCATTTTCTGGAGTTGTTACATCAGTTTGATATCCAAGCCTTTCAGCTGTGGGATGTTTCTGAGCCTGGATTTGCAGAGCCAGGTTTGCTACACAGTTGGTCTTAAGCTGAGGGGAATGAGCTGTTTCCCACCCTGAGAATATTCCCAGGAAGGAATGAGACCTCAGCTAGTGAGAATTCTTTATCTTGTTTCTAGAGAACATCTACTGCACAAAATAAGACTCTAAATAGCGTGGATGGAGCATCTTATTCTCCTGGCAACGTGACTGATCTTCCTGGTGACATTCCTGGGGTAAGGCCACAGAACAAAAATTCATGGAAGTTCACCAATTTGGGACAGACAACCTCTAAAGCAGACAGTTGAACCTCTTCCCTCTGAACTCTGCCCAGCAGTTTTAATTCTGCTCCATTTTGCTGCCTTGGCTCCCTCTCCAAGTACCTGTTGCACACATGAGGTGCAACATGGGATTCACCAGCTCCCACTTCCAGCTCTCCCAGGATGTGGGACCTGCTTGGTTTCACGGATCTGAGGCCTCTCTCTGCACCTCTGACCAAATGTGTCCCACTCCTGTTCGAACCCAGCATTCACAAAGAGAAAAACCCCTCATTTTTGGCATTGGGATCTCACACCTTGTTCTTATTGACAGCAGAGCTGGGGCACAGCAGGAGCAGGGAGAGGGAGGAGCTCTGGAGCTCTTTACACACTTGCCAAAGGAAGTGACGGAAAGATCCACCTGGAAAAGAGAGAGGGAAAACAATGCAAATATTCCTTTGTTCCCTGCTGAATTCCTAAGTGCTGCTTTGCTTTCCAGCACTCCAGAACAGCAGGAATATTTGTTCTACCAGCTGGCCTGCAAATGGGATTTGGGGCTGGATTAGGAGATGGATGGGGCTGTCCTACAACAATGGAGGTGATGCTCCAGGGATCAGCACAGCTGCTGAGCCACAGTCACAACATTCATCTCCTCCCAGACACTCAGTGCCACCACAGCCCTTCAATAGACAGGAATTCCCCTTGGGAGAAGGCCCCATGGAGCTCACGGCTCAGCTGATGGCTGCACACTCACTTCCTTTACCCCTCAGGCAGGTGACAGGAGCTGGTGATGTGAGAAGTATTTGGGCTGACTCCCTATTCCCCCATGGATCTCCACCAAGGACCACAGCCAGCACAGCTCACGTGGATCTGGCCAGCAGAGATCCCTCTGCTCTTTGGGATCTGCCCCAATACCCCACTGCACAGCTCTGCAAGGCTGAATCCCCTCAGCCTGGGGTTACACCCAGTCTCCTCCTGCTGCAAACAGTGAGGAACCACCACCCCACAGAGAGCCAGCATCCTGGGGGATTCCACTCTCTGCCATGCACAGGGGAATGCTGCTCCTCAGAGTCTACATGAGGCACATCCTGGTGAAAAGCTGGGCTGTCCTTGGGGGATTTCCCTGATGTTTCCTAGGCTGCCCCTGTCGCCATTCCCTGGTGCTGTGCACCTCCTGTCCCCACTCACTGGTGCTGTGGACCCCATCCCCACTCCCTGGTGCCACAGAGCCCTGTCCCCACTCCCTGGT
>VZTH01019728.1:0-209228 GCA_013397815.1 Aleadryas rufinucha
CCTCCCCATCGCCGCCGGCCCCGCCCGCTGCCCGCGCCGGGCGGAGGAGAGGACAGAGATTCTCCCCAGCCAGGAAGGGCTCACGGCTGGGAATAGCAGAGCAGCGTGCCTGGAGTGGGAAACGTGGCACGGCAGACAGCGGGAGCAAAATGGGGGGAGCAGGGGTGGGCACGGCATTGAGGACGGGAACGGGACGGGAAAGGCAGCAGGACCGTGCGTGGGATTTGGGAGACAGGTGATCACACCGCTGAAGGAGGGGTTGGGGACGTCTGTGTTCCACACAACATCCAAAACCATTGCTGGCCGATGAAAAACTAATGACATCATCATGCACAAAGGTGATCCCACATGCCTGCAGTGTGTTAAAGACCAAAAAATACAGCTTGTGGCAGGTAACAAGGCTGGTTTCACCAAATGCTTTTGCATTTTAAAAAACTCCCGAAGAAACAGATTAAAAGATTAAATTTCCAGACCAGAGTTGTCAAAAGATTAGACACATAAGAATGAAGTTTATCATAATCTGGATCCAACAGATGTGGTTCAACTTTTGTTGGTGACATTATCAAACATCTCGGTGTGAGAGTGCAAGTCTAGTGCAGCTCTTACCATTCTCACTCACCCTTAGAAGATGTCTACATTTCCACATTTTGATATAGGATTCATAAATGAGGCACCTAGGAAGATGTGCTTGTATGCTCAGTGGTCCCACATGAAAAGCCTGCTTTTTCAGGGGTTTACATTCAGGATGGTACCCAGTGTTTTCTTGGGCACAGCCCTTAGCAGTGTTTCTCTCGGAGGCAGGAAGGCAAGAGGTCTGGAGGGAAGACGCAGAGTCCTGCCTGCCAGGTAGAAGAGGCTGGGGTTTTGACTACACTACTTGCATGCACTCACCCCCTCACATCTCCCATATATTCAGTGCCTTTGTGAGGATGTGGGAGAGCAGCAGCTGCTGCTGGATTGCATCAGCATTTCCTCTGCAATTACATTCAATTTACTCTAGGGTTTGGAAAACACTTAGACCATAGGTCAGGAAATGTGTTGACTCCCCTCTTGCAGGGTCTGACGGTCAATTAACATCAGAGAAAATCACCAGGGGCCTGATTTTCCAAGGTGATGAGTGCACTCAGCTCCACCTGGTGCCATTGCAATCCAGCTTCCCATCTTCACAGGAAGGAAGGCAATGGGCCTTGACGTGCTCCAGGAAGGTAGTGTGATTCAGTGAAAACAACACTGAATCAAGCATCTGCCCCTGGAATTTTATTCCCAATTCTGCCATTTTTTTTCCAGGTAACTAGCTCAAGTCACCTTGACTCAGTTTCCCAACATACACCTTCTTGGGACACACTTCCCAAAGATTATCTGTGGAGTACGTGTATTGTGTATGCACACATCGGCATGGTAGTTTTCTTCTTTACCTTGTTTTGCTGGAGATAATCTACTTATGGCCAAGGCAGTCTGAACTATTTGAAACCAATCGAAGAAATGCATCTTTCCATCATTGAGGAAGAGAAAATTCTGGCACAATTTCAGGGTAGATACAGAAGCTTTACGTCTCTTTATTCAGAGTTACTGTAATTGTGCTGGCACCATTCCCAGAGCTGAGCTAAGGTCAGTGAGAAACCCGTAAATTAATAACTGTGGAGCTGATGTGATCTCTATCCAGGAACCACTTTGTACATTCATGAAGCTTTATAGGGAAGAAAATTTATGTTTCAGTTTATCCAAGAAAGTTTTAGAATCTTGATATTGACAATTAGCATACCTTGGACCCACCTGGAGACAGTGGACCTGATTCTGATCTCACCTTCACAGGAACTCCACAAAACGTGTTACTCTGGATTAATTATATTGGTGCTACCCAAATGAACAGGAATTGGGTGAAGCCTCCTCTGAAAACCAGGCCTAGATAAACAGGCTTTTCCTTTGGGATTCTTATTTTACAAGAAGGCAATTGTCTGTTCTTCTGGTTTTATTCAGTCACAAGCAACATCCAATCAACCCAGTCTCTAATTAATATTATTGATCAATAGATAATTGCTGTTGCTACTTGCATTATTAACATTTAAGAATTTCATTGTACTACAACTCAGAAACGCAAAACCAGAGGGGACTTTCTGGTTAGAGGAAAGTTTTCTGCTATTGCACATAACCCCATCAGAGTAATTTAGATATATATCAGTGTCTCCCTCCTTCTGAAAGATTGGTTCAAAGTGTCTCTCTGAAGATAGTACCCCTTGCAGCCTGATCTCTTACCCTCATTAGCCAGCCCTGTAATCACCTTTTTTCTTGAGAGAGCCCCTTTTCTAGCACAACTAACAATTTCATAGAATCATAGAATAGTTTGAGTTGGAAGGGACCTTTTAAAGATCATCTGGTTCAAGTCGGTAATACAAGGATATTCATCTCCATTTTATACAAAAAGACAAAAATCAAAACTAATCTGAGATTAAGTGGAGAACTCATACTGTGGTACTGCCACCTCTATCCAGACTGCAGTTCTGCTAGAAAATTGTCCCATCTTCTTGTATTGCATGACAAGCAGAACACTGATAACTTTGGTAATTCTTCTATTGGTTAAGAACTAGCAGCTACTGTAGCATTTTCAAAAGAAAATCAGCTCAGGTTTGCAGAAACAGCTTTGAAGTCTTGACTGTGGCATTAACCTCATGATTTCATGTGATTGAAGTCACTGTGTTCAGGAGATGATGTAAGAACAGTTTCGACCACAGCAGGTGTTTAGAAGTTCATCCTCAGAAGCAATGAATGAGGCTGAGAAGGAAAAACAACTGATCCAAAGATCCGGAGGATGACACGAGTCTGCGAATTGAATTTATTTCGCTGTCACTGCACCTGGCATGAAAAGAAAGGGCAATGAGAGAACCCAGTTAATAAAGCATCTTCTCTGATTCAATGAATCTGGGCATTTGTTTTTGCTCCTTTTCACAGGCTTATGTGAATTCATAAACTGCAATCAGAAAGGAAAGCTTCATCAGGAAACATATGGCATTTTGTACAAAGCTGTGTCTTTTCAAACTGAACTAGACCTGGAAAAACTTTTGATAACAGTTTTTATAGAGTGTTTTAACTCACACTGAAAGATGGGCATTCATAGTTTTATGCTGCCCTTGCTTCTATAAACAAGTAAACCAAACTACTGGTGTCACCAAAGTCGCACAGAAACCATGTGTGGCCTTTGAAGGTGACCACACACTTCTGAGGTCCTGAGCCAGTGCTGAGTGACAGAACCTGTCTCCTCTCACTGCTGCATGCTCACTCAAGGAAAGTGAAACCCTCCTTGGCTTGGTAGATTTTTGGGGTACTAGAAGGCAATAAAAACAGCAAATAACACCTTGTCATGGTACAGAGTCTCTTAGAGAAAAGGTAAGCTTAAGATAGGCTTCAGTCGTGTTGGGATATCTCATTAGCTTAAACCCTGACTCAGCTCTGCTGGGAGGGAAGAACTCTGGCGGAATCCCACTTACTTTCAAGCAATACCCGGTGCAGATGCCACACCAGAGGGATCTTTCCTTTGTACTATTGCTTTAGAAAGGCAGGTTCTGGTTCATGACCAAGTGATTCTACTCAGAAGTAGTTGCATTACTGTGCAGTCAAGATGATTGATTGGGATGAAAGACAGGGGGTAGCAAAGGTGATAAAGGGCACTGTATTAATATTTGAGCCACTGAGCCAGGATGGCCTAATTCCAGAAGGGCTTATTTCCTATTTCTGCCTTAATTTTAATGAAAAGTTGTAAATAAATTAGTAAATGTAATATTTTTCTCCCTTTACATTTTTACAGGAAAAAGGAAACAAAAGCTTATTATCTGAAAAAAATACTGAGAACCAGAAAAGTATGCTTGTACTCCCTTATTTATATAATTCCTGACTCAAGATGAATCAATGGTAACTTGAAATGCCTGTGTATAAATTATTATTGTTTTGAGCCTCTGTTCAAGGCCCTCTACCTTTCTTAGTTTCTTTTGGGTCAAACTATTTCCTGGTTTTGGAAAGCTCAAGGATGCTGTCTGCACACATCTGCTTTTCCAGTGTATGGTATCCTGTCCCACGGTATGGGACAAGTCCAAAGCTTCTTTGCAGCTGCCAGATGGTCATTTTTACCAAAGAACTGGTAGGTACAAAGCCCAGCGTTGTTACAACTATAGTACCACTATAGGGCTTCATTCAGTTTAGGGGCATCATCACTGTGCTTGGTGTGGTAGGAATCCTCTGCAAGAGATGGTCTTGCTGAGAGGCCTTAAAAATGGCAGGTTTAAAATCAAAACATAAAAGGAAGAGCACTGGCTGCAGGATTAATGCCCCTGGGACACAGAATGTCTCTTCTTGATATTTATAATCCACACCTGGACCACGTTGTTGGTGGTCCCTGCATTTCTTCTGGGATGAATTCCATGGTCAATGATTGAGTTACAACTTTGTTTTCAACATTAAACTAAGGGGAAAATTAATTGATGTTGGAAAGGAGTTACAGTCAATGACTCTTTCTCCACAGTTTTTCAGGAGCAACAATTTGTTCTTTTTCATTGCTTGCTGCGCTTTTTAGGTTTGTTTTTCCAAGCAGGATTTAGCTGTGAAATTCATCTAGCTGTCTTCAGACAGGGGAACCAGCAGCTTTCCAATGTGTACTGCTTTTTCTGCCAATGCAAAGCCACCATAAAATGTTACCAAATCAGAAAGGGGTTGTTGTTTTCACTTCCCATCAGTGTAAGTGACAACATATGATGTGTAGCAGTGGAGAAATTCGGGCTTTAAAAAAATTTAATCAGGTCAAAGCACCAGTTTGCATGCCATTACACCACTAGTTTGCATGCACTTTGCACAGTGCTTTGCACAAGGCTTACTCTGAATGCAACTCATGTACACCAGGGCTTTCAGCCATCACAGCAACAGCACCGCTGCGAGCTGCGCTACAGACAACAGCTCTGGTGAAAGTCCTCAACAAATCTCTGTCCTGCAGGGCAGGAAATAAGGTGGCTGGAGTGCAGTCTGCAGATGTGGAGGGAGGAGATCAGCAGGTAAATAAATGGGGCCAGGCAGTTCTGCGGACTGGAACAAACACTGTATACCCTGTGCATCCCTGTGCTCACCCATGTAATCCTAGGGCCAGCATGTGTAGCCTGGAAGACACGGCTCCCTGCCCTAACATTCTAAGAGCCAAAGTGCCCCTTTTGCTTCCAGTGCCTTGCCCATCCCCAGGGGTGTTTCAGCTCCAGTCTGCGAGGTGATCTGTGCTTCCTTCTGGCTCAGCATCAGTGAATGAACTGAGCAAAGGCAAAAATGGTCCTCTCTGCTCTGTCAAAGGAACCCTTGACCCTACACATCTGCTTCCGCTGCAGGCAGCCTGGAGTTGAGTTCAGCAAATACTACACAGGAATGAAAAGTGATGCAACACACCACCATACCACACTGGGATTTTTCCCTAGAATTGAAGCAGCTCAGGTTGCCTTTCCCATGGATAGCCTCTTTGAAAAGCCTTGGGATTCATCTATATTTGGGTCATTGCCATGTATAACTTCCTCTAGACTACCAGAAGGAATCCTATCCTCATAGAGAATGAAGAATGTTTCCCTGTCCCCAAAATGACAGGAGAGACCTGATTTCCAGACACTCTCTTTACAGCCCTGGCTCCGATTTTGCATAATGTGTGCTTAGAAAAAGGACTGTGTACTTACATTCCAGCAGCTAAGTTAGATTCGTGATGAGAAAAGATGGATTATTGGTATGCTTCTCTATGTTTTATGCACTGTCTAGAAGTTTCAGTAAAATTCAGCTTCATTACCCAACTCAGCATGCTGGCTGAGACCCAGACAGATGCTCAGGTAGCGTTCCCAAGTATTGAAAACCATAAAACACATCCCAGTCCACACAAATGTCACACCTACCTCAAAAGCCTCACTTGACAGTTTGTTTTCAAGGCTGCATCTGTCAGCAGCCCCACTGTCTGGTGACAGCACATGGCAATGAACATGGCATGTTGTCTTCTACAGGGGACTCCAGTTGTGCTTGCAGGCCAGCTCTTTGGCCATGAATGCCTGCACTTTTGGCTAAGCACTCCATCCTCTTTTTGAAACACCTTAGAAGAGATCCTGGGTTAAACCTTATAGTGGTTGAACAGAAACTCCTAGTGCCTGAGCAGGATGGTGTGCATTGGGCTGAGCAAATGCCTTCAGAAGACAACAGAAATTCAGAATGGGAATCCTCCCATGTCCACAAACTACTGTTACCTGTAGGAGCCACGAAGCTCCTGTAGTACCGTGACTCACCTTCATTCACTTCCTACACAGTCTGAGCAAAGACCTTTCATTCCCAGACTTGCCCACCGTTGTTAGTAATGGAGGTGGACTTTTGACAAAGCAAAATGTGTGTCCCCCCAACAACTCCTGACACATCACCACTGGCAGAACCCGTCTTCCCTGGAATACACATAAGCCTCCCCTGTCCTGCTCTACAATGGCCACTTCCTATGCCATGCTGTGGATGTACTAACACAGACCATTCCAAGTAATCCTGTGTACCAAACACTGGCAGCTGGCTAATATCTAACTCATCAGTTGATTTCTCCCTGCAGTAGCAGATCAGGTTGCAAGTTGAGCTGGTGTTAAAAATACATTTCCTTCTCATTCTCCTTAAAAGCCAGTGGAAACACAAGCGTCTAGGACGCAACTATATAGTCATTGTTTACTGGTTAACTCCTGGTTTGTGGAAGCAGATTTTCCAGGATAGATCACAACTTCCTTTTCTAGAGAACTGGGCAGCTGGACGTATGCCTACAGCTGTTTGCACAGGTCACTTCTTTCTTCTTTGAGATACTCACAACACATGAGCAACACACACAGCCCTTGGCAACCTGGTGAGTGAAATACAGAGACCTTGGGGGCGTGGGGGAAAAGGGGAGGGAAATAAATAACCACACCGTGGGTGTGATCTCAAACCTATTGAAGTTAAAGGAAGTGATTTCAACATGCACCATCTACTCTGCAAAGAGGTGCCAAACTAACTCTAAGCTATTGGGCTTTCCAAAACCTCCCCAAAGACCATGTTTATAAACTGGTGTTGTGTTGATAACAACCGTTGTGATAACTCCTGGTCAGTAATCATTAAAATAAAATCCTTGTTCCAGCAGCATGCTTGGCTGCAGCAAGAGCTGTAGGCAGGTACCAGGGACTAGGGCTAATGACAAAGCTCTGTCTGGACAGAGAGAGAAAGGAGAGACAATAAATAAAATGCAGGAATTAGCCTGAGGAATATTTCAACCATGGTTCCTTAAATATCACAGGTAAGGAAAGATCTTAGAGTAGGAATTGTCTCCAATTTGGACATAGCAATATCTGAGTACTTTTCATCCAGCACATTTGTAACACTGTTTATGAAGGAACTTTATATCATTTTTCCTGCTGAAGCATAATATCTGCTTAAGCCCAACATTTTAAAATACCTTTGCCACATGGAGATGAGCAAGTGACTCAGGACAAACATGCAGACCTCAGCTTGGCCCTTGGATAGGTGCTGCACATTTGTGAAATCAACAGCTACAATATGCTTCTGGAAAAAAGCGTGCCAGCCAGAGGGCAGGTCTGCTTGCACAGTCACTGCACCTGGCATTACAGCCTGCGTTGCCATCCAGACCATCTATAGGTACCAACCATCTACGAACGGAGCAGCTCGAGGAGCTGGGACATCCCTCAGGATGGGACGTGCTGCTTGCTGCTGTACCCAAGCCAGCTGAATGACGTCTCAGAACAAGGTGCAATTTTTGTGTCAACAATGGGATCATTAATATGAGCGTCTGCAGGCTTCAGACCAAATCCCTTTCTTGGAACAATGCAAAGGGAGTTAAGGTGGTATTTTTTGTTGAGCCTAAGGCTGAGCTCCCTTGCTCCAAACTGCAGCACACAGACAGTGGTAAGTGTGTGTGGACAGACAGGACTTTGCTCTCTAAACCAGCCTGGCTCCTTGCCCAAGCTTCAAATGCAGCCTGTGAGGGTTTGACTCCAGACAATTTGATGGATACTGTGTGGGTGCTGGAGGCAAGAGAAGCCAAGAAAATGAAATATCTGTCTGTCAGTTGCTCTATTTCCTGAGATATTTGATACAAATCTTTCACTTCTGTAAATACACTTTGCATGCTGCTATAGGTAGGGTGTGGTTCTAAGCGTGATACTGTGAGAAAAGCGTGCGATACGTAAACCAAAACTGGAGAGTGTTCCATCTACAGGCATCATTCCTTACAAGTGGTAATAATATCCATGTGATAAATTCATTTATTTCTGCAAACAGGTCATAAATTACATGGCTGAACAGTAATCCCCATTTATCCCATTCTTTGACCTCCTCTGCAATATGCCTATTGAGTCTTTTCTACCTGCACTGCTTTTAACTTCATCAAGTGCCTTAAGCCCTCTGAATTTTGATCATCGATTGCCAACAACTGCAGTGATTAAACTGAAGCCTGAACCATCCCCATTACTAAAAACTCACCACTTGCCTTTTCTGCAAATCCCATTTCAACAGCATTCCTCTCCTCTTCCCCCTTGTCTGGCTCTGATGGAAAAAAATAGGCAGGACCATTTCCCAGGGTTAATTTTTAATAGTATCCTCACTGCTGCAGCAGATGAAGTCATTTATTATCCAGCAGGCAGCATGCTAACATGCTAGGCAATGGCAAATGCTGAAGGAGGTGACTCAGGCATAAGCAATCAGGCGGAGCTGTGCATTCCCACCTGCCGGATGGCTCAGCACAAAGAGCCAAGCACGGCGTTTTAGTTTACCCTGCACTTGCATCTTCATCCAAGGGACACCTGGATTCCAGCTATGCAGCCACTGAGGTTTATTTGCTTCACAGTCATGTGCAAAGTATGTACATAAATAGAGGCAAGCCCTCCCTCTGCCTGGGCACTCTTTTCCTCTAAGAAAGGTGGTCATCCCTGCTGCAGGAATGTGTCAGCCCAGGCAGTTTGGCCCTAAATAACACTTTGTGATCTCAGACAGACTGGAGCTCAGCCTACCCACCTGTAAAACAGGTTTAATGGTAGTTGGCTTTTTTTGTAGAGAAGCTGGGAGGATTACTTCATGTCTGAGATCTCTAGATGAGAATTGCTTAGTGGCAGAGAGCATTTTAAAAGAACAGCTCAAAATTAGGGCCAGAGCAGGCTGGCAGCCCAGTGAGCAGGTAGAAATGACTACAGAAGCTGCACTGTTCTTGTCTCATTACCCAAGAGCCTCAGAAAGTCTGGGATGCAGATGATTCACAAACCAGAAAGTGCTTTTGAATTACTTATTAAGTAGGATTCATGTTGTTTTTAATGCTCTGGGACACACGGGGTTGGGCTGCAGAATCCCTTTTGCCATCTCCTCAGAGAACAATGTGGTGGTAATGTAGGGTTCACTCACCCGTGTATCTATCACAATTGTATTTTTGCCTCCACAGAGTAGACCAAAGGCCACTGAAGAAGTACATGAATCCTCCCTGTATCTGCAGTAAACTTTGGATCAGACCTCAGTAAGCCAACAAGAACGTGCAGCTAAACATGCTACAACAAGTTTACTGGCATCTGCTGATCTGCAGGAGAGCTGGTGTGAGTGTACTCCTGAAAACCAGGAAGATCTTGACTAAGGAGGCAGCAGCTTCCTGCTTAGTCCTCACTGGAGCACACCAGTGCCACTTAAATGGGGAAACAGCAGCTCTGAACCCATTCCCTCCCCTGTGCACTATCCCAGGGAAGCCAGAGGGAGGGTATTGTTTTATTCTTAATTCACTTTGTGATCACGTAAGTCCCCCAAATCCCACTGCCAGTAAGCTCCAGTGATTAAATAGCTCACTGAAGGCAAACTACAGCTAACACCTTCTACCCCTATCAAAGCATATTGCTAATGAGAACTGGGAAATCGCTCAGTGTTAATACAACATCTGCAGATTAACATAAGCTTACCCACGTTATCATAGTCAATGGCTGAAATTCCATCAATCACTTGGATTCATGTAACATTTGTGATCAGTGTTTTCGTACGTTAACCTCAGTATTTCCCCAACCATTTTCTGCTGACTGAAAGTGGGAAACACAAAGTCATAAGTCTGAAACCAGACAAGACATTTGCAAAGTGTTGCTTTGGGCATCTCAGCTTAGGGATCTTGCAGGAGATCTGACTTCTGAAATGTTTAGCGTTAGCCCCCTGAAAGCCCTCAGAGAGTATCTGGGTGATTTGCACGCACGCACACACACATATACACACACACAGAGTCACACCACTGCTGAGCTCATGAACATCTGCCTGAAAAGTTACCTAGAAACATGCAATGGACCTGCACCAGTCCTGCAGTGGTGCAAGATGCAAGTGACTGCAGGTCCTCTTCTGCTTTTCACCTTCCCTGATGGAGAAGCAGCAGAAGAAAGGGGATGACCAAACTGCAGACAAAAATCCCAAGATGTTGTGGTCGACTTTATAGCTAAAGTGTGGGAAAGTTCTGTAATAAGGAATGGGGTAATTGCCAGAAAGAAAAAAATCTGTGTGAAATAGGTGTAGAAATACCCTGGAAAGGTCAACTACGTCATGTCTCTGACTGAAGGGATGATTTCTAGCCCTGTGCTGCTCTTGAAGGCATTTGTGTGGAAGGACTATGCCCTCACCTTTACTAGGGGTCTCTCAGGACAGCCTAGACAGGACAGTGACACAACAGCATAGCCTAACTGCCTAGGAGACCTTCCAATATCTAACCTGGATGTCACTTGATGTGGGAATACTGCTACCACCATAAGCTCCCAGGGAGCTCTGTAACTCAGGATCTCTAGCTCTGACAACGAGCAGCTGTACTGCAGGACAATGTCTACCTTTGCTATAAAGAATGTCAAGGCTGAGGTCACCCATGGACTTCGTTGCTGCAGCAGCGCGTATTTTAGGTAATCACAGAAAGGGATGAAAGGGGAGCTGGAAACACTGCACAAGAGCATCAGGAAGAGGCTGCCACAGAGGAAAACAGCTGTCTGTGATGGAAAAGGACCAAATAAGCAAACTTTACTAAGGTTGGGTAGGAATAGAGCATACACTGGAGTGTCAAGAGCACTAAGAAGCAGAGAGAGCCTGGGAAGGCTGGATTCCATCCTCCTCTTCAGTCTTCAGGGTGATTTTATTTTATGTGAGTACTGCTTCACATCAGTTTTACTTGCTTGCATAGATAGGAACCGAGGCTTGTGGCATCTCCTTACAGTAGAAGGAAAACCGGAATTTAGTGAGGGGCTTAAGAGAAGAGAAAAAAAGGCTCAGCAGCTTGACTGTGATGATGAGGAGGGCTGCATGGCAGGGACAGAGACAATGCGTGGCCAGTATATTAAAAAACAGTCAAAGGAAAAGGAACTGGAAGGAGTTAAAAGGAACTAGTTTAACTGGATAAACACAAATGTCTTTAATTCTATCTAGTTCTACCATGTGTGCATGCCTGAATCATGCTGTGCAACACTGCTTTGAAATTTCTGCAAGAGAGCAATGCAGTTAGTAATTGTTCTTTGATGCTGAGGGGAAGAAAATCAGCATTAGCTGATGAAGAAGAAGGCTATTTTAAAAAGAATACCAATAATCTTAGTGTCTTCTCCAGGAGAACATGTGGGATGGTCTGAGATTTCAGTACAAACTCATCTGGTACAGAGAGGCCTTGAACTACACAGATAAATCTGTTGCACATCAGTGAACGCAGAAATGGTATAGAGCACAGGACATCCCTTTAGCAACTCATCTCGCTTCCACTCTGGAAATCTGGCTCCTACCAGCAAAAGTGACGGATGACCCAGAGCATGGTAAGTGATCCAAACTGTCCCATAAAAAACCTGGTAGCATATCAGTTGCAAAGTGTTCAAACTTTTCTGTAGAGTCTGAAAAGGAAAATCATATGAGGACTAAATATCATAAGGGCTTCTTAACAAAAAATAAGGCTTCCAGCTTCCAAAGACCTGAGTTATTGCTGTATGACGACAAAGGCAAAAGCCCTCTCTGAGAGTGCAGTGATCTGAAGATCAGGCTCCAAGGGAATGATTGACATTCCATTCAGGCTGACAGCTAACAAAAGCTCCTGTACATATGCCAGCAAGCCATTGCCAGGAAAATCAGTGTGGCTCCCGACTTGAAGATTTCTGCATTACCAGGCCTCCTACCCTATGTGACCCTTGCTGATCTATGCTGGCAGGCTCAGCAGAGAGTGGAAGGAGACACAGGACCTCACCAACCCTGGCAACTTTTGATGAGGTGGGGGCATCTCATGAAAGAATCAGTGTCATTTCTAAGTAACTCAGGCTCCAGACCCACCACATGATCAGCTACAACTCCCTGAAAAAAGCACAAATAGTCAAAAAGAACATTTGTTGGGGGCTTAAGCAAACACCCACAGGAACAAATGGCACACTGCAGAGGGCAGTGTGCTTCAGATCAGACTGAAACTAGCAGGCAGTTGTAGAAAGCAACATTGCTTGTAAATACTCAGAGATCAAACCCATATCTCATCTCTTCCCCTGCTCTCCCTATACAGCAAAATCTGAAGTCCAACCATCCCATCATCCACTCAGGTGAGGGCCCCATGTTACCAAATATTGCATACCACATCTAGGGAGATGTGATAGTTGTTCATTCCCCCAGTGTCTCTACATGGAGGCTGACTGGGAAATGACCAGTTTTTGAATTATGTCTTTTGTGTATGCGTGTGTGTGTGTCTGTTTGGGTTGTGGGGTTTTTAATAGCAAAAAAAGGAATCAGCAGCTGTCTGTATTTTTAAACTATGGAACATAGATCTTCCATTTCCAAGCTCTGATTACAAAGCCTTTCATTTCTGTGATTCCAGAGCATCTTCTCTGCAAGTTTCTATTCTCAGTTCAAAATTGACCAAATCCAAGTGCTAGCAAAATTTATTTCAGTCAACAGGAATCTTTCCTCTCTCCAGCTTTGGTGGAGCTTGGGCCAGGCACCTGACAAGATGCTGCCTTGCTTATTTCAAAAAGGAAATCCATGATAAGAAAAATCATGTCCTGGATCAGATAACCCTCCAGAACTGACAATTTTGCTCTGCCCACCCAGAATCTTCTGCAATGTTTCAAATGGTTTGGTTGAAAGAAGCCTGAGCACTCTTATTTAGTAGAATTTAATCCAGTATTAATGCCATTATTTTGGGGATTAAAAACAAAGTGGTCCCATCCACTGCTTGGGTCATCTCAAGCAATGTGATGTCTTTGGAGATGATACAGAGGAAGATTTTGTTGATTTATTGAGGATTGATTGATTAATTAATTCAGTGGTTTCTTTTGTTAATTGATTACTCCAAGAGATCTTTCCAGTTCAGTGTCTGTCTTAAAAACTCTTTGCAGCCAGGACTGACCGGTCTTTTTTTTTCTCTGTGTGGTCTCTCAGTTGGACTGCTGCTTCCAAGTCTTAGGTATCTCCAAGATTCCCAGGCCCTTGGGATGACAGCACACACTTGTGACATTGCACATTTATGATTTCTCTTGTGGCTATGTCTCTCTTGCTACAACCTGCAGTAAGGATTAGCCCGCTGACTTTTCCCAGTCTCTAGGAGACTATGTTAAATTATACTGTTGAACAGTTTTATCATGGTTCCTTTGAGATGACTTTCATTTATCTCATGGTTTCTTTGTGCTGCAGGAGACTCAGACCTTTCCCAAGTCTTTTTATAGTCAGTCACTCACAGTATAAGAATTTATTGTCAAGAGTGAACTCTAGCTTTGCATCTCACATAGATTTATCTGATACATTAAGAGTTTCTTTTCAAAGGCTTCTTTCCAAGTCGTGCTATTGTCAGGGTTTGTAATCTAGCAGCATTTTCTCTATAACCTCACCAGGAAGCTAGAAGAGAATTGTCCATGAGTCATGAGAATTTTACCTGTGAATTCAGCTAGGCCCCAGGCAGCTCAGAAAGTTGGCCACTGTTTCTCAAGCTTTAGTACTAGTGCATGAACAGCATAAATTTTAACTGGGAGAGTGTTTTTAAAATAGAAGGGGGAGCATATACTTCATTCCATCACACAGTTTGAGCTGTGTTAGTTGTGGCTCAAATCAGTAGTCAAGGGATTAAGAAACTTCCAGTTTTTCCTTCACTTTTCCAATCTGTCCCACAGAAGACATCCTTTCCAGCTCCAGAGTAAAGCATACTCTAGACCCACTCCAGATCTACAAATGAGCCTATCCTCAGCACAGGGTAGTTCCACTGGCCTCTGTGACTCTTTGCACAAACAACAGTTTTCAAAATTGTCCTCCTCTGAGCTAACAAAACTCAATTTTTATTTCCTCCCACAGTGGTAACTGAGGGTTTCCCCTCTCTGCCCTTAGCTGATTCCCTTTGCCATTTCTAAATTCACTCACTAACCCAAGTAAGCTGTGTGGCAATGAGTCTGTCCCTCCCAGAAGCATCCCTGTAAAGAGAATGGGTTGGAAGACAGACTTTGCAAGCCTATTCCCTCCTCTGTCCCAGACAACTCCAAAATACTTACAGATCTGCAGACTTACTTCACCTAAAAAAAAAAAAAATAGAGGACAGTAAAATAATGGAGACTGTCAGAGAATGCAAGCCAAATTAATTTCAGAATTGGTTCATCTCTTACTGGCATCTTCAGAGTTGCATCAGCTTGCTGAGGAAATGGATTTGTCCTCGTGTTTCTGAGAATCCAGCCTTGTTTCAATTCTTCTGAACACTTCCTTCTTTCCTTCTGACTGCACTTCAGCTTTGATCCAAGTATCAGATAGGCTCACATAGGCAGATGACTTGCACTAAATTGAACACAAACTTCTACTGACAGGTTCTGCTACCTAGATGATGCATGGCACACAAGTGAATAAAACTGCTAAGATCTCAGCTTCTTTCCATGTTATAGTAACAAAGCACCTTGTAATGATAATTTTTTTTCTGTTCCATAAGCTGGTTGCCTTGGCAAGTTACTTGTGTTACTTTGTCAGATAGTACAAGGAAACAATTTGCATTCCCTAGAAAGACAGAAATTTTTAAAAGTCGATTGTTTATCAGTTTGCTTTGTGCCATGACACAACTCATCCTCTAAGCTCAGGGAGAGATGAGCAAGAAAATATCCCAGTATGAGAAAAGGACTTGCAGGTTTTTTAAGTCTAGTGCATCTGCAGGAGGACTAAATTAAAAAACCATGAAGAATATGGTGCAATGGGGAAGCAAAACTCACAGGGATCTCTGCTTTTCTCAGTATGCTCTCAGAGACATTGTTAAAGGGAGCACAGTGACAGAGCCTTCCTCACAAACACTTTCCAAGAAAGTTTTGGTTACACAGAAAAAATGTGCACCCAGGAAAACGGACTAGGGTGAGCTCAAAAGCCATGGAAAGAACCAGAAAGCAATCTGCATGATTAAAAGTCAGGTGAACTTGTATATATGGTGAAGCAACAGAAGACCCAGAACAACAATAGCAACTGATACCACTAATCTACTCTCTGTGTCTGCTGAGAACTGATAAACCCTCCAGTATATCAAAAATATATGGTGCATATCTGGATGTATTTAAGTATGTATCCTCGTGAAGCTAAAAAATTACTGTTACCTACTTTGCTAATGATTTTGATGATCACAATCTTTCGGTGTTCTTTTGAGTTTACTAGGGAGAAAGAAAGAATAATTCAACTTGGGTGTTTCTACTAGAAATCACTCCAAAAACCACTCTAATTTAACAAATGTAGCCTTGATCCGTAGCTGATGAGCAAGTTCAGTTGCTCACTAAGCTCTTGGCATAAGTCTGTATATCACACAGTGGACAGCTAAGTTTATGTCTTGTCTACAATTCCCCTCTTGCAGAAGTTAAAGAGGGGGTGAAAATATCAAGGAGTTAATTTTGGGTCACAGCACCTATAAAAATCAGTGACATACCTTCACAGACTGAATTTAGAGTGTTGGTACGAAAAGTCTTGACAGGATAAGCATGTCTATGAGTTATGGCCTTCCAACTGCAAGCTACACACACTTTGGTGAAAACAATAATGAAAAATTGAAGGTATGGGAATGAAGCTTTTCAACTCCACTGCAGATTTTGGTTTTGGAGTCTTACAGTGGCAGTAAGGACCTGGGATACTCTCACTTCCCTTTTTATTGCTCTGCATGCCAGTGGACCCAGTATTTGATGAGCCTTCCTTTCCTGTCAAGCAAGGCTTACAATAGTTAGAGCACTGCAAGCCAGATGTTTTCCAAGAGTTAAACTCAAGTTTAGAGAAAGGAAGTAATGATCTGCTCAGGAAGAACAATTTTTTACAAACAGAATGGGCTATAACCTCAGAAAGTATAAATCTGTGCTCTGACAAAAGCAGTGGAGTTATGTTGCTTTGCCACAGCTGAGGATCTAGTCCCAGTATTTTGCTTTTTTATCAAAAAGTAGAAGGGGGAAGAAGACACTTTTAAGCTATTATCACTCTCTGTGTCTTTGCAAGTCTGTGCCATCACCCCTATGCAATTGTGTGGTTATGACTCACCAATAGGTGATTCCGTCCCTGTCTTCCAGCAGTCTGCAAACAAATAGTCCTCAGGTATCTTACAGCCTGATGTGATCTGGCACTGAAGAATGAGCAAGAGAGAGGCAGTTTCAGTCTCCTCTTCTGGTGTTTCTTGGTTCTTGTAGGTCACTGAGAGGTCCAAGAAGAATGAAACTGGGGTTCCCCCATAGCTGTGCCTATTTTACTACCTATTTGGTGCTTGCTCCCTGACAAGTTCTTCTGAGCCACCTAGCTACCGAAAAATACAAGCCCATTTTCAGGGTGCTTCAAAAAGCAAGATTTCTGCATGCTCCAGTACCCTGCCTGCTCGTTAGAAACGGCTAAAACAAGACGAGACAGGTAGCCTGGAGAGGCGGTGCACGGTGCGTGCGTGTGTCTGCCTGTGGAGAAACCCATCACCTTTGTGTGTGCTGCTGCTCTGCCCTCCGCTCGCTCGGGAGAGATGCTGGCTTCCCGTGAGCTGCGGCCCTCGCTTCTGTGGAGAACTGAGAGGTCATTCAGAGTCAGGAGGGCTTGTTAGAAGCAAGGGAAGAGTTTTGAGGTAGGTTAAAGCTTCAGCCTTTTTGTTTGGACCTGTCTGTTTGCGTGCTGGTTTTCGGAAAAGTGCTCTGGCAGGTTTGTTTGTGCTGGTGCAACACGTTTATGAGATGTGAGAAAACCTGCACAACTCTCTCAACGGGTATCCTTAGAACATGTTTAATCTGCTCTTGCTACAAGCTCTGCAGGGCATGAGCTTTCTTTTTATTATGTGTCAAGCGTAGTATCTAGAACAATGGTTTTTAGATCGATTTTCAGATTACTAGATACTTTTCTAATGGAAACAATAAATTGTGGAAGTGTGCTTGAAACATATGTCAGAGAAACAGCGCTTTTCCAGTACCAGGAGTGTATTCTGCATCAAAGCTTGATTACTTCTGCAAGCTGCTGGATAATACAGTGACTATGCAATCCACTATCCAGTTTCCAAATAGTAATAGGGGAATCACGGAGCCCAGTAGCAGAAAATGTCTGGTGTACTGTGACAGAACGGGAAGCACTGCATTGACAGACCTGATTTCAGGACATGAAGCTTGAGTCCATCAATATCTACTAACTCTGTTTCAGCGGTGCTCCTTGTGGGACCCAAATAGGATCAGACAAGAGCCTTTCAACACGCTTTCAGAATTACTTCATCTGAAATTGAAGTAATTCTGCTCAGACAGTGCATTATCTCTGCTGCTAAGTCTAACTGAACTCCATCTGCCTTATACAGAGTCAATTCAGGAGTTTTTTCTTTTGTGGCCTTAATTGCACTTGAATAATTTGGAGTCATCTATTTTTCCAGGCATTTCCAGGGGCCAGATAAAAGCACCCTGTCAGCCGAGTTTAGGTGCAACGGGTTATCAGGCAGGAGCGTGACCGGCAACCAACACTACNTGTCCGGGCGCGGCGGCGGCACAGCGCCCCGGCGCCCCGTGCCAATGCGGGGCGGGCGCGGCACGCCGGGGGCGCCTCCACCACCGCGGTGGAAACTTCCCCTCGCCGCCGGGCCGACGCGCGGCTGAAGCCCCCGGCGGGGAGGAGCGGAGCGGGGTTTCGCCCGCCTGGGGGGGCGCCTCGGCTAGTTTGGTTTTTCCTACGTTGGAAGGGCAGAAGCGAATAATACTGTTACCCGNGAGCCCAGTAGCAGAAAATGTCTGGTGTACTGTGACAGAACGGGAAGCACTGCATTGACAGACCTGATTTCAGGACATGAAGCTTGAGTCCATCAATATCTACTAACTCTGTTTCAGCGGTGCTCCTTGTGGGACCCAAATAGGATCAGACAAGAGCCTTTCAACACGCTTTCAGAATTACTTCATCTGAAATTGAAGTAATTCTGCTCAGACAGTGCATTATCTCTGCTGCTAAGTCTAACTGAACTCCATCTGCCTTATACAGAGTCAATTCAGGAGTTTTTTCTTTTGTGGCCTTAATTGCACTTGAATAATTTGGAGTCATCTATTTTTCCAGGCATTTCCAGGGGCCAGATAAAAGCACCCTGTCAGCCGAGTTTAGGTGCAACGGGTTATCAGGCAGGAGCGTGACCGGCAACCAACACTACATTTCAGGGGTCTCTGGTCCTCCTGCTCAGAACGCCTCCGTGGGGCGCCGACAAAGGCAGCGCAGCCCCGGGCAGTCCCGCGGGGAAGGGCAGGCTGCGGGAGCGGCGGCCGCCAGGCCTTCCCCTCACCTCGGCTGCGGGCCGCTCCTGCGGAGGGGCCGCCGCGGGGCGGGAAGTGCAGACGGGTCCCCGGGCGGACAGGACGCGATCCCGGCGGCTCCCTGGGCGCGGAGGCACCAGGGGTCACCCGCCGGGGCGAGGCAGCGCCCGGCCCCCCGCAGCCACCCCTGCNGGACGGGTCGGCAGCGCCGCCGCCACCTGTTGGCGGGGCTGTTCCCCCCGCCGCCAAGTTCGTACCCTCGCTGTGCCCGGGGCGGCGGTGAGAAGGGAGGGACCCTCGGCCCGGTGGGCGGCGGCGGGGCCCGGGGTGTTGGGGGGGTGGCGGCCACCCACCTGCTCGCCTGGCCGCGCCATGACTCTGCTGCCTGGGCGCTGCCTGCCGACCCTAGCCCAGGCAGGCTGCCGGAGTGGCAGGGTGTTGGGGTACCACCGAGCCACAGCCTCTGCACCTCCTTTGCCCTCCATTCTCTCTGCCCTCCATCCCCTGCCCTCCTTCTGCACCCACTGTGCATTCCTCCTGTCTTACCCCTCCCAAGCTGCAGCCCTCTTTCCTCCCCCCCCTTGTCCTCCCGCTCCCCTCCATATCCCTCAGCTGCAGCGCTGTTCACCTCCTCTTCTTCGTACCCCCAGTTTGCAGCCCACTGCACCCGTCTGCCCTCATCCCCTTGCATCCCTCACACTGCTCCTGTGATGCCTTAAAGGGGGAGCTCCTGTGATGCTTTAAAGGGGGAGCACCAGACTCCCCACGCTTTGCCAAAGCAGGTGCCTGCTGGGCTGACACCCCCCAGGAGAGACGAGCTCCATGGCGGTGCCAGGCGTCGCCAGGCCCGGGGCGAGGCACGGAGGGGACAGGCAGGTGCCAGAGGCGCAGGTATTTGTGTGCGTCTGGGAGCAAGTGAGCGAGGTCCCCCGTTCTGCGAGCATGCAGCTCTGCGGAGCTGGTGACACCTCCCTCCCTCCCTCCCTCCCTCCCAGGGACGCTCGCCGCCGGGGCTCTGCGGCGTGCCGAGGCTGCCTGCGCCCTGCTGCCCTGCAAAGGGTGTCGCGGCGTACGGGGCTGCAGCGTCTTCACCCCAAGTGAAGGTGCATCTGATGGCTCGATTGGCTCATACAGGTCCTGATTGGGGATGTATTTTAAATTGCCTCAAGCAGTGGAGCGTGCCTGGAGACAAAAGAGATGATGAGAAGTCAGAGTGGACTGGCGAACTCTGGAGCGGCTGGAGAAATGCTTAGGACACCTGGAAACAGGACTGTGCAGCAGGAATGGCTTGTTAAGCCATTGCTTGCAAGTCAAGCCATTGACTATTTCAGTGTCCTAAGCTGGATGGTCATATCTCTTGTAGCCTCTGATGTGCAAGTTGCTCCTGGGTAGATCTTTGAAATGCAGAAAGGGTACGAACTCGTGGTGAGGCTGTGTCATGATGTACTTCAGTCTTGTTGGCATGGGTAGGATGTGCAGCTTGGAGCAGGAACTTGTTCTGAATGGAGGAAAGCACATGGGGTTTGGTGTGGGCTCAGCTAAAGAGTTGCTGTAGTCAGAATTGCTGATGTGTTTATCCTTCACAGCTCTGAAGTATTTTAATTCTACAGCTGGTGATTTCTGTGATTTTCCCAAGTGTTTTTAAGACAGCCATGACTGAATCCATGTGTATCCCCCCTCCGTGTCTCTGGTCCTTTCCTTCTCCTCGTAAAACGTTTTTCCTATGTGGTTAATAATGTGCCAACTGCTTCATTTCAGCACTGGGGAGGCTGATGTTGATTGATTTCCCTGTTCAGTCTTCTCGGTGGGTCTGGAGGCTGATGGGTGTTATCACTGCAGGAAAGTCTGCTTTTGGGTGGGAGTTGTCAGCATGTCTGTTTTTTTTATCTCAGCGAACCTCTTACTTCTTTTAATTAAAAAGAGATGAAGTATGCGTGGTAATACCCTTCATGTTTACATAAAAATGATCTTGTAATTAGCAATAATTATCTCAGTTTGGGATATTGCTGAGATATTTAAACAGGACTTGTGACCCGAGGGACACTTTTCCAGCTCCAGGGAGTTGCCCTTGGTGTGGTTCTCTCCTGTGGTGAGTTTGATTCTTGGCTGCTGCCAGTGGTGAAGGTAGAGCAGCAGTGGGAGTAGCCTCGTGTTCCTGTGATGTCGGCCTAGAAAGCCATGGCCACGGGTTCATTATTGAGCCTGGTTCTGCTTCCCAGGGCTCCCTGGCAGCCCTGCCACTGGCACGTGGAGATGGTCTGCCTTGGTGGCTTTCACTCCATGGTCTGAGGATTCTCAAGAGGACCTCGCTATTGTCTTGGGGGAGGGGGGATAAAAACAAGCTGAAAAATTGCCAGTTGACCTTTTTTTTTTTTTTCCTTCTGGTTTCCTCCCTGGTTCTCCTAGGGAGGTTTGGAAAAGGCTGCCGAGAGTGTGGGAGACTTTTCCCTGTGAGAGTAGAGATCCTGAGGCATCCTTGTCCATCTTTCATCCTTCCCTTTAAGAGGAGCGAAGCTCAGCTCAAACATAAACATTTGCTTCCAGGCTGGATATGGCTCCAACTGCCTTCCCTCCTGCTAGCAGTGCACCCCAAATATATCTTTCTGTTAGGCTGCCCTTGGAGCTCACCAGCTTTTCTTGGGGTGAAAAACCTTTATAGAATAGAAAAGTTGAATGTTGGGGAAACATTCAACAAAATAAAATCAAGACAAAAAGTCTGCCTATAGAGAGGGGTTCCTTGTGGGAGGGTGGTGAAGGTAGAAATGTCTTCTCTTCTGTCTCTCAAGATGAGTTATACAGTATACTGTAGTTTTGTCAGTCTTGGAAAAGCAAAATGGTTGTGCTTCAAGTAATCTTTATCTAATTGTAATTTATTCCCAGCTTTCTATTTTAACATTTTTGAACTGTAAACTTAGAACCAGAGCTTATTAAGCAGCAGATAAAAATGTTGAATGTATTTGAATTTTACTTGTATTAATCTAATAATATATTTATGACATGGTATTTGATCAGCTCTATACCTGCCTGAAGACCACAAAAGAGTGCTAATCAAACAAATTATTTGACAAATACGAATGAGATTAAATAAATTATCTATTTGCCAATTGCCGTTCAACTGATCTGCCATGGTATGTTCCTTATTCTCTTATCTTTCCCTTCCAGTTTTCATTCCATTTTTACATGGTTTATCTTTTCCTGAACTGTTCCTGGTATCTATTTCATTTATCTCTTCTGTGTTATGGTTTTCCTTCCATTATTTCTTCTGCCTCTTTCTTGAACCTCTCTTTCCATGCTTTTTGTGTCTAAATTAGCCTTTTCTCCTCTTTTCCTGTACCTTCCTGGTGGAGTTTTTTATTGAGCACTTCATAGTCAGCTCAACTAAATCTGGTATGTGTTTAAACCCATAAAAATATGAAACTGAACCCAGACTGTTTGTGAGTATGAAGATGTTTGCTTGGTGGTAATGCTTCTCTGCCTCTCCCCGTTTTTTCTGGCAGTTGCAGGAAGGATGTTCCTGCAGTTCTGGAGGTTTTCCCCAGCTCTCATTTTTGCTTGTGTTCTCCTTATGCCTCTTTGAAAAGTGAGTTTGACTTTGTATCTTAAGAAAGCAACCAGGATCAAATGGCAGCCCTTGTGTTGTTCCCTGGTTGTGTATGTGTATGCAACCTGCTTCCATCTGCTGTCTGACCGACCCAGCCTTCCTGCCAGGCAGTTTTGCTTTCCTCCTGGCATCATCCTTCCTCCCCACTGGGTTTACAGCCAGGAGGTGTCTTTCAGTAGGGCAAAAGGAACAAGTGCTCTGAACATTTTCTGGTTTACCTATTACTTGCAGAGTCTGTATGAAATTCAGGTTGCTGAGGGTAGGTGGCAAGAGGTGAACAGGTCATTGTGCAGGTTATAGTGCATGACCGAGCAGTCACAATATTGAACTTCGATCGAGTATTCAAAAATTAAAGTCTCTTAAAAAATGAAGTTTCTGTTATACACAAGACTTGATTTGTTTTGTGGTTTGGGGTTTTTTTTTACCCCTGGATGAAATCTAGGGGTGGAGAGGATATTTCAAAAACAATGAAAGGAATAGAAAACCTTGTATTTCAGGGGAGGAGATTTGCTCTGCCTTGGCAATAAAGCTCAGACAGTTCAGAGGGGTGTGATGGGAGTGCTTAGAGTGCGTGATTTGCCTCTGCTGATGGTTGCAGTGATGTTGCAGCAGTGCATGAGCTAAGCTGTGTATGTCATAGCTGTCTGCTTGAAGTACTGGGAGTTATGCCACGATGCCCCCTTGTACCCTGAAGGAAAGGTCTCTGCTGTACTGAAGTGAACAGTTCCACCTCTCCTCTGTCTTCCAAGGGGATTTGGGTAACACTCGGCTGCACTGATACAGCGAGCAATCCAGGCGGCGCGTTGTTGCAAAGCAGAATTGATGGGGGAGGATGGAGCCAAGAGGAATATTCTTTCGCAGTTAATTATTTACTGCAGGGAGAGAGAGAAGCTGATGATGTTTGGTTTATAATTACAGATATCCAGAGGTAAATACTTCAAGATCATCCGTTTTATTCTGGGTGTTGCTACCTCTATCTCTATAAAGTGGGACCAGCACTGTTTAATGACAGGCTCAGTAAAACCAAAACCCTGTTATCAACTTCTCACCAGTGGAATATGGTTCTACAGCTTCCTGTGTGCGCTGCTAACTGACTTGAATGCCTACAGAGGGAATAGTCTTTCCATGCTCACTGTCTTAATGCCTGACCTGCCTGTGGTGCCCATCTGACAGCGATGTGGGCTCTTGGAACAGCTGATCTCTGTGCTGAAAGGTGACTTTGTGGTTAAAGCCACAAGATTGTGAACTGGGGAGTCCTGACCCCCCATCTGGCCTTGGCTAAGGTGGTTGCTTGTCTCACTGGACTTTTCTTTAGGAGGGATACTGACCTAGCAGATAGGCTGGATTTTTGCTGGTTATCTGCTAAAAGGGTAGGATGCCATGGGTGAGGGGCTCTCTAATAATGCAGAGGCAGTGGCAGCCCAGGTACTTGTATACTGCTGTGCTGTGGGCCAAACTTAAAGAGGATTTTTCCTTTTGCATAGCTAAATCCATTATAGATCAGACTGCTCGTATGCAAGTTAAATTCAAGAGCTGGTGGAGCTGAGTTTAAATGTGTGTGTGGGGGAGCAATAACTTGACAAATACAAAAAAGAGACATTGCTGCAATGTCTCTGGGAAGATGCCTGTACATCTTCTGCTTGTTTAGCATCCTTGAGAGAACAGCAGATGTGAGGGAGAAGCTGTGGCCTGTGAAATGAAGAGGATGTCGTGCTCTTACTGGGAGAAGAAGAGGAACAAGATCTAAAAAGCCAGGGAGTAGGAGTGAAATGAGGGATGCAGGTGTGCACAGCGGGGGCTGCTCCAGGCTGCCCTGTTCTCCCTGGGTAAGGCTCTGCAGAGAGAGAAGCGAGGAGGAAATGAGTGGAAAAAGGCGTTGTGGAGGCTGCTGTTTTGCAGGGTGGTGCGTTGGCTCTCCTGCTGGTCACGGCTGAACCGAGGCATGGCTGGCTGGCAGTGCAAGTGCATGGGGCCATATTCCCTGAGAAAGGCAAACCAGTGGAAAATCTCCAAAGAAGAGTCTGGCCAGCAAGTGCTTGTGCCTGAGGCAAGTTGGGATCTTGTTTAGAGGCTTGCTGAGAAGTGAGCTCTGTTCATCAGCAGTTTGTTGGGGTAACAGGCAGCCATTGTGTCGGCCTGCTCCAGGATCACGTTGAGCGCTCTGACACTCTGTGCTATCTTCAGCAGTTCTGTGGCTTACATCCAGCTCTATTCAGCCTGCTTCAAACCATGTGTATAGAATAAGCTTGAATGTATGAATTTGGAGCCTGCAAATGATGGATTTCATCCCACCCCAGATAGCCACTGCAGCAGCCAGGGCAGTATTCCTAGTGTGGCACTAGGTCCTCTGTTTCTGTAGTGATTGTAGCAGCCATGCTCCTTCCCTGCTTATGGCTTTGCATTGGATGTCAGGGGGCTTAATGTTATGTGAGGGACTGAAATTCATCTTGAAGGAGAAGGCTGGGCTTGAGAAACCAGGCTTTGGTTGGTATGATAAGTAGATAAAACGATAGTTGATTATGTTAAGTTAATAAAACATCACCATTTCTTATAGGTAAATATGGAACCAATCCTGGCTTTTATGTATGCTAATTCTGTGATTAATTTTTTTCATTGTCTCCCCTTGGATCTCTGTCTGTAGATGCAATGGCTCCTTTTGGGTCCCACTCCATTAGGCTTCTGCTGTGAACAGCACAACTCTCCTTTGTGGAATGCAAACCTAGCAAATGCTGATGAAAACAGGAGGTACCTCCTGCCTGTGTGCATGTGCATGCACACCCCTTACTTTCCCTCCTTGTGTGCAGAGGATGAATACATAACCTTACAATATAACCTTGGTCATGCAAGGTTTCTCCCAGTCGTGTTTCTCCCAGCCTTTTCCTGATTTGCATGATATTGTATGAGGCCAGTCAGCTTTTTCTGGAGGGTTTGTCCCACTTTCCACACAGGCAGCCTTGGGCGAGTGGTCTGCTCCCTGACCTGCTTCGACAAGCATGTGCTGGCTTCTTGCTCTGCTGATGTGGGAGGCAGGATGAGGATAGGTGCTGGGGGCTAGGCAGGGGGAGGACATCGCTGTGCTGGTTGGTGGTGTCACCTCCCATCTGGCAGTCAGTGTAGCTGGTGATGGATGAGGAGGTACGCACAAATCCCTGCTTCACTTTCTGCCTCATTGTTCTCCTGGGGTGTGTGGTGGCTGTACTGGAGTCTTTGAGGGCCAGATCTGCTCTCTCTCCTCCTAAGTGTACAGCTGTATGTCCTCCATTCTGCTGTACTCAGTTGCAGCTGATGGCTCTGTAGGTATTCTGGTGGCCCCTATAATTTCCAAATATGAAGGTATTGATTCTCGAAACATATGCACTGGAAAGAAATTACTACCATGACCATGGTGGAGGTGGGAAACAGAGGTGTGAGAGAGTCAGACCTAGACCTGGAAAAGTGCTTCAGCTCCTGCTTTTCCACAGAAACGAGGCTGTGTGCTGGTGTGGCTCACAGTCACAGGGACATGTGCAGGGTCTCACCAGGTCTGTGGCAAAGCAGGGAGGTAGATGGATGAGAGTGGAAATCTCTGATTCATGAGCAAATGATAGTCACCTGATCCCCACAATTACTGCACCTGATCATCAGGGGCCTGACAAGATGTCCTCTGCTTCACGTTACTTCTGTAATGAACACATTAATCTGTGTTCAGTAGACATCAGTTTATACCTCTGCTGTTCCTCTTCCTCCATGGTGTGTATGTCAAGCAGCCACCCTTTTCCAATCTGTGAAGTGTCCAGGCTTGGCTGCCCCTCATATCTGCTAGAAAGTGAAAAATTGCCAAGTATCTCTCAGTGCCTGTAGCTGGGGCACACACTGGGCAGGGAGAGGAGAGACATTACAACCCCTTGTTTTACAGCTGGGAACTGGGGAATGGAAATTCACATTAACAGGAGGAGCCTAGAGCAGAGCTTAGAACAGAGATTGTTGTCCTAGTCTGGCACTTTGACTGCAAGATCAGCTTCCCATTTCCTTTGGTAACTGATGAGCGTCAAAAGATTCAGCACCCAACTGTTGACGTGTTGCTAATCTGATTTTCTGATGAGAGAAATGCTTTCTTATCACAATGAACCCTGAGAAGGTGGGGGTTTGTTTCCTTTTATCATTTCAAGCAAGGCTGTCTTGACTGTTATTTTAATATTTTAGGTGTCTGGTCTTAGAAGTGATGTGAGTGGAGGGCTGGGAGGGCAGTCCTTCGCATGTCAGTCTTCCAGGCTGTAAGTGGGGTTTGTGTCTGAAGAAATGGATAGACCTCCCATGGTAAAACTGAGTGTCTTGTTATGAACTGGAAAAACAGTAAGAAGATTTGGTCAATTGAATAGAGATGTTGGAGGCCTCTCGATGGGGATTGTTTCAAAAATCAGAGGGCTTTAGGATTTTAATTTGTGTTGGTGGCAGATGATTGCAAAATGAGCAATCTCCCTATTGGTCATCTGCACCGAGGCACATTTTGTGGAAAGATCTGAAAAACAAGATGCAGTTAATTGAACAAATCTTTGAGGTAAAAAAATAAAGTTCCCAGGGGGGGAAAAAAAAAAAGTGGGTTTCTTCAAGAAGCGAAAACCCTTTACTTTTTTTTCCAAAGCAGTTTCCGAGGCACCTAATCTAATCTTTCCAAAACAATTCTCTGGCAGCCAGGGCTCACATGTTTTAAAAAACAGTGTAGAAAGGAATGTATCATGACAGTTTAATTTGTTGCTGAAATATGGTCACCTCTGGGGTAATTCAGAGCAACCATGGAGTGAATGATAAACCTGTTCAGGATGGGAGGTGAGCAAAGGGAAGCTGCTGAGATGAAACCACCCATGCAGAGGTATAATTCCTGGGATTTAGGTTTTGTCTTCCTCCTTTGATTCTAATGGGGCTGTAGCCTGTTCAAATATTCTAAACAGGGCAGTTGTTGCTGAGTCCTTGCCTTGCTGTGGCAACAAGGGAGGTTTTGGTGGTGATTCTCTGAGGGAGGTGGTAGGGAAGAGCCTCTGTTACTAGCCAGCTTTAGAGATGAAATGAGGGAGGATTACAGCACATAAGGTACAGGTCCCTGGCTGGGGATTTGTAAAGGCCCAGGGCAGCTAGCTGGATTTTGTAGTCACCAATCCGTGGATGCAAACTGAGCTGTGAAAGCTGGCTTGAAATTTCTACTGTTTTAAAGGAAAAACAAGGCAATTGCAGGATGCGCTTGAGAAGGCTAAGGAAAGCCCTCCTGAGTTTTAGTGGAAGATGTACAGTTTAAAAAAAAAGATATATAGAGTTGCTTATCTGAAGTGTGCTCCTTGTGAAGAGGTGGGAGGCTGAGTGCCTAGGAGAGGGCTGGGCTTTCTCAGAGCATGCTACTAAGTACATGTTTTTTTGGCAAGCCCTGCGATTGCATTGGAACGGGGTTGTGAGGTCTTGTTCAAATTCAGCTGAAGTTGGTTGAACTATATTGACTGCAATGACTGGGCTGGTGGGCAGTGCAGCATCTCTCAGGTCAGTTCAGGTTCTCATCTCCTTTGTTGCAAAGTCTCTGCACCTGGAATTAGTTTATTCAATTTGCAGCTTAGAGCAATTTCAGAAGAAACCCCAGAGGAAGAGAAAAAGAACACTACCACCTGAACAGATCAAAATAATCAAATGGGTTGTGTTGTGGAACTGGGATTGACTGGCAGCTGCTGCGTGGAGGTGGACAACCAGCAGTCACACTTTCTCAGCATGGCTTGCTCTGCTGGGGCATTGGGAGCAAGTACTGTTGGCATTAGAATGCAAAGAGACAATGTTTAAAATCTGAGGTAGGAGCCTGTGAGCTTGGTGACAACTGAATGCTGGGGTGGAAGAAAAAGCTCTGCCAACAGTAAGTCACCCTTTCAGGGAGCTGAGTTAAACTTCTCATTTTCTTCTGAACCCTTCAGTTCAGTCCCACCATGGGTGAATGTTGTGCAGTCTCTTCCATGCTTGCTTTTTCCCCCCCCATTTGATTTGAGAGCCCTTTGTAACAACTTATTCCCCATGCATCCTGTTATCAAGGAAGTTACTCTGCCTGCAATCCCTGTCTGAGCTTAATTTTGTTGTTTTCTGTAGCATGGGGGCTGATGGCTTCAAAAATCTCAGAATAACTCCTCCATCTCTCCCCTGGTCAGCCCAGCAGCGTGACAGCTCCATTTGATGTGCACTGTCTGCTTTGGCTTCTTGCCCCTAGACTCATTATTTTGCAGTTGTCTGCATCAAGCTCCTGTGTTGCCTGCCCCAAAGGGTTGTATATCAGAAGTCATGAAAAGGAGAAGAGTCCTCAAGGTTGGCCTATAAATCCCAAGTCTCTCTGCTCGAAGAAATTGCAGTCTTGCTGCTCTGTCCTTTCCTCTCCCATGTCCTTGACCCAGCCCTGCTGCATGTGTTCATCCTTCCCTGCCTGTCATGGTGCATCTCTTGATGAGCATGAAGCGAGCCTTGCAGGCTCTCTGGGCAATGCCGTTCTCACGGCACAAAGTGTTTGGTGCCTGGGATGTTCTCCTTTCTTCACCTGCTAACACAGAGGCAGGCTGAGACCTGCAGCTCTGCCTTCTCTTCAGCCATCCCCCAAAATTATTTGGATCCACTTGGAACATCATTACAGGGAAGGTGTTGCGAAGTTTTCTTGATGGTAAACACTTGAGGGCATGGGCCTCTCATCTCCCACTTGAACTGTAGTGTTACCCTCAGGCCTTAGGGACTGAAGTGCTTTCATGTTAGGTGCAGAGTGAGATAGTCTCTCTCTGAGAAGCTTACCAGCAAAGTGCAAGATGGGAAACTTCAGGGTGCAATTCCCCTGTCCAGATGTCGGCATCTAACATCCCAGCCCCTCAGTCCCCCTATGCAGGTAGCAGAGGAAATGAGCACTTCCATGTCATCGTAATGCAGGTGGATACCTGAAACAGGTCAGACAGACTGTGCCTGTCTCTGCTCATTGATGATAAAGAGGCTCTGGATGATGGGCTCTCGGGGAGATCTCTGTGCTGTAGATGAGATGAGCCCCACCTTGACTAGCTGCTTTCAGCACGCTGGGGTAGCACAAAAAGGAGGCAAAACTGTTCAATGTGGTCTGTCCTTGGCTGTCTCGCCTGGTAAGCATATTCATCTTCTTTTGGTCAAGAAGCTGCCCTTCATTTTGATTCCTTGCAGGCCAAGAGTGGAGGAGAGGGATATCATACAGACAGCAACTGGAGGACAGAGTTAAACACCTCTCAGAGGTGCTCCTAGGACAGAGCTCCAAGCCTGTCCCAGCTCTGGACTAAGGAATATTTTAACCAATTGAAGGCAGAAAGTGTAGGTACGAATGGAACAGTTTTGTCTTTGGTTCATCTTTTCACTGAGACCAAGTAGCTGCTAACATAGGTCAGGGGTTATTCAAGTACTTCTCAGGAGGTCCTGACCACCTGCATGTGCCCAAACAGGTATTGTACTGCAGTGGGGAAAGACATGAGGCCTCTAAATCTAGAGCTGAAACAATGGCATGGGGACTTCAGATTGCAAACTAGTAGGTGATAGCAGCAGGAGTCCTCCAGTGCCTCAAAAAATGCTGCACGTCTGGGTGTTCCAGGCTTGGTGGGTAAAACTCTTTCTGTTGGGGGAAAAAGAGCCTTTTTCCTAACACTGAAGCACTGCTAAATGCCATATTGGGGCTTTGAGGATGATGGAGCCAGTTTCTGTAGATTTGTATCCCATTTGACCTGAACCTTCATGGTTTCTCTGAAGACCCTGGTATCGTCTGCAGGGAGCAGGTTGGAGGAGACCTAGAGCTGTTCGTGAAGGAACTAGAAAAATGAAGCTGAGCCAACTGAAAGGAATAAAGCCTGATAACTTGGGGAGGATTTTCTTGACTGGCTGAATTTCCCCTTTGATTTGGAGCACTTGTTCCATCATGCCTTTTGCTGGGGAAGAATTAGCCCGGTGGCAGAAATGCGGTACATTGGGTGTTTTGGGAGCGAGAAACCTGTCTGCAGCAAGAGCCCACAGAGCTTGAACTCAGCCTCTGAGTCCCTGTGCTGACAGCTGGTTGCAAGCCTGCTCAGTAGGGGATGGTGCCGTGCCAGAGTCTTTACCCTCCATCTCATGCCTGTGTTGTCAGCATGATTCACTGCTACAACCCTGAAGAAAAAAGAGTCAGTTTTATACCCCAGTTTTGTTTGTTGTTGATACTCATGCTATAATTCCCATCACTTCAGACACCCATTAAATGGTGCTCTGGAGAGTCTGTAGGAGTCTAGTGTGTGCACTGCAGTCACTTCAAACTTTACAATAGGGAGTCTATTAGAGGTGAAATTTCTGGCTGGTCCTAGGTGAGAATCACATATACTGTGCTACAGAAAAAGGCAAAAAAACCCCTTATATTCCATTATATGGTATATTTTCCTCACTTCACAATGCATCTGATCTCTCCCTGCTGTCTTTCCTGGCTACATGTGTCCACCACAAACTTGTGTACTTTTCATCTTATGCTTCTAGGGAACAGAGAGGGCAAGTATGAAAACCTGCAGGAGGTTTTTAATTCAGTAAGGATGGTTTATCAGGGTTTGCAGTTACCATATGTTTTTTTCTCTGATACTTTCCTTGTTGTTCTTTCCCTCTGACCTTTGGTATAGTAAACAGGGTCTGTTTGAAGAGCATCCCGAAAGGCAGGCACCTGGCACAGCATCGGGTCCTTGCAGCTCCTGTGCACTCCCAGGTACGTGCTTAGGACCGGCCTTTTGCTGGCATCAGCCTACTGCTGGCTGTGTGCACTGTGGCAAAACAGTACTTTTTACTTGTTAATTTTTGCCACTGACAGCATGCTGGTTGCCTTGTCAACAGGACATGGTTTATAGGTTTCTGGGAGATTTGCAGCAGTGTCACTTGGCTGTTTGCTCTCCCGGTTTGAATGCGCGCACATACGGGTCTTTGAAAGCTGGCAGGAGAAACCAGGATCCATCCATCCCTTTCACGAAGGTTTTGTAACTATATGACCTTCTAACTAATTTTCCTAACTCCCTAATAACAAATATATGTAATTCAATCTAGGCAGACGAGGCCATATCAAGCCTTGGCCTTGGGGAATTGTGTAATGCCATCAAGTTGCCTTTTGTGTCCAGGGCAGACCCAACCTTATTGCACCAAGAACTTCCTTAAGATTTTACCTTTAGGGTGGGAAGAGAACTCCCATCGCAGGAAACCCAGTTCCCTTCTGTAGTCCACCAAAGGCTACTTTGGTTTCTGATTCAGCTCTGCAAATACTGTCTAGTGGCTTCAGACTGGATATGAATTTGGCTGGTATTATTTCCCCTGTGAAGGCTAGAGCAAGGGAGAGAAAACTAAAGCAGCTTGTCTTAGCCTGAGTCAGCATTGCAGAGCTGTGAGTTTCTGTAGATCCTAATGAAAGGTCCCTGCCTTATCTGTCTTGATATTTTGCTGGTTGCACAACTTGCACATCCCATAGATGCAAATATTTTCCTGGGGTTGGCCCTGGTTGCCCAAGGAGGGTGTTTGTTCAGATTCTCATGCTTTGCAATTAATATAAGGTTCTCAACTCAGTGTGAGAGAAAGAAAGGGAAGTGGTGCTACGTGGTTTGTGGTTGGTTTTTTTTTCCTCTCTCCCTGTTGTTGTTCCTCACCAGCTGGCTACTTTGAAATGAGCGTGTTGTGTTTTTTTCCTTAAGAAGCAACGTGTTGCTGCAAATTCAGCTTCGGAGAGGTTGTGGGAGCTTTTGTCCGCTGGCACTGCAGCTGCTGCGGGCAAGGCACAGACAATACGTGGTGCTGCGGTACCCAGCCTGCTCTGGCTGGAGGGGATGCCAGCTCAGCCGAGCGGCAGGATCCTCCTTTCCCACTGCATTCCCACACTCACTTGGCGGTGGCTGGGAGATGTGAGTCCTTGCCTCGCTCCAGACTGTGCAAGAGCAGTGAAGTTCACACCATGGGATGTTGTCAAAGGAATGAGAACCTGTTGCAAGTAAATATCTTTACTCTGCCTCATTTAGTATGGCAGCCTTATCTTAAGAGGGCTGTATGAAGTGTGCTTGTCAGAGCTGTGTCAGGCACCCACACAGCTCATGGAGATATCTTCATGTTTCTCTTCTAAGCTGCTGGGTGAAAAGTGGCTACTTTAGAGGGTAAATTGCCTTCATGGGTTCAAAAAAAGGTATCTGGTTTAGACCTAGAGAGCACACTTCGTGTTTAGGTACGGTGGCAAGTCTTTGAGTGAACTTCATGAAGTCTGTGTTCATTGTGTTTTTCAGAATACTCTCTGAACTTGCATTTTTGTTTTGTGCTCTAAGCAACAATTCCTTTGGGGCTCTAGAATAAAGGAAACACTTGCTTAAAGTGGTGTGGAGGAGTTGTCGCCCTGTTAAACTCAGGCTGGGCCGTGGGGTTTGTGTTTCACAATGACCTTGGCCAATCGCACTGGTGTTGTCTTAAGACCATGCAGCCACTTGAAAGGGAGGTAAAAAAGGCCAACTACATTAATTTTTGTGTCTGATCAGGGTTTTGACTATTAGCTTAAGTGAGATTTCCTGTTGGAGTTGACATAGTATATCCTGAGTTTGATCAAAACTGAGGAAGTAAGGGAAAATGAAGCCTGTGGAATGGCAGCCACCACTTGGAACAGCTTCTTTATGGAAGATCTCCATTTGGGCAAGAAATACTAACCTCAAATATACTTTCCTTCAATACAGGTCTTCACCCCCTCTCTGTCCTGTCTTAGGTCTACAGGTGAAAGGCAATAATGGTAGATCCTAGACCCTAACCAGCCTTTGATGGAGGGAATTGATTTAGAGCGAGACAACCTCCACTGTAAGTTTTTAAGGATGGATTGTGAGGCTAAGTTGACAGGCTTTCAGTCTTCAGAGCTCTATTTTTCCTTGCTGTTGGAATAGGAATTTTCATCTTGTGTTAATATACTCACATTACAAAACACTGCAGCTTGGCTTTTTGCTTGAGTAGTGCTTCAGGTTAAAGTTGGCTAGTTTAGCATGTGAGATGGTGGTTTTCTTTGGGACTTTTCCATTTTTAGAAAAACCTTTTTGCAAACATTTGATTAATTTCTTTTAATTTAATTTTATTTTTTCAGTTGAAGTTCCTGTGTGGGAGCAATGAGAGCTGTGTAGGAACTGTACCCACTGCACCATGCTGTGGCCTTGAAGGTTCATTGTAGGGACACACATGGTCCTCAGGGAGTTGCTTTCTGAAAATAAGAGGATTTTAAGGGAGAAACCAAGCAGCAGTTTATTTCCAGCTAGGTGTGAATGATGTACAAGAGTGAGAAACTGCTGCATGTGCCTTAGGAACCCTGAAAAACAACACTGGTGAGCTCTACTGCCCTTAAATGAAGAGGGAGCCTTATCAGCACATCACCCCTGTTCAAAATCTCACTGGTGGCTTGTCTCTGCCAGGCTCCTGTGAAGGCCCATGATCATGTTTGAGATCTCACAATATTGGCAAGACTGTAAAAATTCAGAGTTCAAGTTTAAGCTCTGAAGTTATTCTTCTAAGGAAAGAGAATTTTGTCATACCAATGATCTGAGGAGATACGGATCCACAAAGTAGAGCCTCTGACTGCAGATACTATTGTGGTTCTCTGCTCCCTTAAGAAAAAAGACCCAAACCCCAAACCAGCAGAACTCTGAAAGCGGTTCTTGTCCAAAAGTGAAGATTTTCTGTAGTTGTTCCAAATGGCTGTTTCCTCAGGGGGATCATTTTCATAGCTTATGCGCAATTCTTTAATCCAGCTCGAAGCCCATGAGACAGATGGGGTTGTGACAAGAGCCAGGAAGTTTGCATGATCTTATTAGACTGGATCATCTTTAACAGTGCCAGTTCCCATCACCTGTCCATTTCTTGCTTTTTCCAAACCATTGGGGGAAGAAATAAAACCCCTAGCAGCCTTGTGACATTTAGCATTACTCAAACACTCTTGCAGTCTCAAATGGTCAGCAAAGGGCAAATTTTGTGGGTGTGAGTGAGCAGAACTGGAGAGGAACCTCAGATCATGCATAGGACCAGGCTCCCACTACTTGAACAGTGCCTTCTTAGCTGTTACAGTCTGTATTTATAGTGGCAGACCGAAAAATGCCTGAAGGTGTGAAAAGGGATGATGCAGCCACCAGTATGAGCAAACTTTGGTCTTTCGGTGCACATCCCATCTCTGTCCCCCCGGCCCTGCCTGGAGGTGCTTTTAGTGGTATTTGCTATAGCCCAGGAGGTAGTTGTATGAGCTTTTTGGTGCCCTGAGGTCCAGTTTTGAACCACCTTTCCATACATCATGGCTTAAGAGTCACAACTTCAGTTCTTGTGTCTTTGGTGGTGCTTGTGAGGTCAGGACTGGTTTGCTGGGGACTGATGGCACAGGGTGATAGCATGAAATACTCCCAGCAGTCAGTGGTTTGCAGAGTGATGTAGGTCATGTAACAGCTCTTCACACACACACACTCTGACAGCATATAGAAAATAAAATAATTTTACTTGTAGTAATAAAGTTGTATTATTATGCGCTGGGGAATTGAAGGCAGATGCTTGGATTTTTCCCAGTGGGCTGAAAGGAGGTTCAGGTTTTGTTTTATTTATTTATTTATTAATTATATGTTAAACCAAAGCCAAAGAACTGAGTCAGCTTGATCTTCACTGCTTCAGTTCCTGTGCTGTGGTCCCCAGGCATTGTCTAACAGATGCCTGTATCCACACAAGGCTGGATGAACCCAGAGACTGCAGGCTTATTTTTGTCACCCTCTTGCAGAAACTCCTTAGGGAGGCTCTGTGTATGCTTAGGAGCCTGCAGTATGGGAAAGCCTCTTAGTAGAGGGTCCCGGGAAAACACTCAGCTGCTGGTCCCAGGAGCAAGTTCTCTGTGCCAGCACCATATGTAATTCCTCATGGCAGCTAGATCTCCAGGGAAGAGGAAACAACTCTGCCACCTCCTTCCTTCTTCTGCTTTATGATGGATGAGTTTTATAGCTGCTCTCTAGGCACTCTGTGTGCCTCCCTGGGTGAACAAAGGCCTATTTGTGCTTTCAAAGGTAGTGTCAGTCTGCCTCGCTGCTGTCTCAAGATGCGGAGAGGGATAAGTGCTCCAAATGGGCTAAGGTTGAAAATTAAAATAGACCAAGTGAGATCCTCAAGCAGTGTTGACTGTCTTGGCTTTAGTGGCGTCAGTGCAAGGACTACCTTTGCCCTTTCCTTAGGGTGAACCTTCAAGATGAGATCTCAGTTGTGGGACTCACTTGTTTAGTTCTTGCTCCTTGGCTTGGGCTGTCCTCTCCCTTCCTGTGGGAAACTATAAAACTTGCACCTTCTCCATACTACATGCACATAATGGCTTAGGGCTGTCGGGAGAAGTCATCTTTGAAGTTCTAAGTTTGCTTTTTGTGATTATTTTTTTTTTTCAGGTCAAATACAGAACTGTTTGCATGAGCCTTATAAAGTCTGAGAATAAATCCAATGAACGCTGCTGTGTTTCTTTTTTAAATGTCTCTGCAATGTGTGCTTCCCTGGCGTTGCAGAGTTGTGCTTGAGCAGCAGGACCAGAAAATCTGAGAGGCTGGGAAGAGATGGCTGGACACCAGGAAAGAAGATGGGAAGCCATGTATATGCATAAATAAAGAAGTGATGTTTGTAGTTTTGGCATCTCATTGCTGCAAGGTTTAGGGAAGTCAGTGGCTTCAGAGGATAAAGATTTGAGTGTTGTATGGACAGCGGGCACAACCAGAGTTAGACATTTTTCAAAGAGAAAACTGGTGTAGGGGCCTCCTTTTTTGCTTTTCAGATAATCTGGCAGGATGAGACCCTGCTCTGGGACCAGAGATGGTTTCCATTGAAAAGAGTAGAAGAAAGTTTTGGGCTGCGTGAGAATCCCCAACAGTGTATTTGATGCCCAGTCATCGCTTACGCTGCCCTAATGAAGTTACATCACAGTAATTACAGTGCATTACAGTTCAAAGTTCAGAAATCCCTTTTTTCTTTCTTGTTTTTGTTTTGTTTTATTTGGTTGGTTTTGGTTTGGTTTGGGTTTTTTTTTCCAGTGTGCAGGAGCTTTTCCTGCTGCTGCACAGGGTTTGCCTGGGGACTTTGCCATGCAGAGGCTGATCTGTGATGGAGGTTGCGTTGTCACTCCTGACAAAAGGATGATTCATCTGGAAGGGCACCTGCAAAATCATGTTGCCCCATTCTACTTCTCCCAAGCTGTGACTCTTCCAGCTCATGTTGCAGCTGTTTTGGGTTGTACTTTGCATGGTCTCTTCCTGTGCTCTGAGGATAAATCAGGTGCTAAGGACAGAGTGTTGTGTCAGCTGTGTCTGGTCACCAGGTGCTTGCCAGGGTAGTACCAACTGCATGCAGGTGCTGGTCTCTGGCTGACATCTCCTCCTACTGAAGACATTCTTGGTCTGAAGACTTTAAGGTTTCCTTCTTTCTGTTTGCAGTTAGGGGATTGTGTCCAGGCTCCCTTGCATCTCTTTGTCCGTTCACTTCATGGACTTTCTGACACTCTTTTCCACAGCAAGATGTCATCCCTGAAGCTCAGGGCATGGTGTGCTTCCTATCTGTACCTCTTTCAAACAAGCAAATCTGGTTCATGTGACTGGAGTGAGTGTTTGCCCACTCTGTTGTGCCCGGTGCAAGTGAGGACCAGAGCCCAGTGTTGGTCTTTTCTCCATCAATTGTGCATCTGTGTAGAGGAACACCTGTGTTGGATCAAAGAGGTAGGGCAGGGTCTTTGGAGCTTTATGGCCATGTCAAGTGCACTGCCAAAGCCAGATCCGGATCTTCTCATTGCCTCTACCAGGGCTGTCTGAGGGACTGGAGTTAAGTTGATGGTTTCTATGAAGATGTAGGTACACCTAACCTTTAGGCATTATCAGAGGGACTTCAACCACTCTTCTGCTCTCAGGGGCTTTGCTTATTTGTGAATCAGCTTGTTGGGCTCCAGTGTTGAGGAACCACATCTGACGCAGGCTTGGTGTCTTCCATTTCTGTGGTTTCTTTTCAGCCTTACTTGGCCTGCAGATGCTGGCTGCGAGCCCACCCAAATCCTGCTTGTTGTCGTTGCTGTGGACTCCCAAGGAAGCTCTGGAAGGAAACCCCCCCGGCTTCTGCTGATTGTGCAGGTCTGCCAGCAGATGCTGGAGGCTGCCACGGAGGTGGTGGAAGAAGGCTTTGTGCTCCTGTCCCCTGCACACTCAACTGCAGCCATTGATGAGCACATGTCTTATGACAAAAGCTCAAATGTGGAGGAACAGAAATCCCCAGCTTCACCATAAGTTTCCTGTGTGACTGTCAGGAAGTCACTTAATTGTTGTGGGTTCTTCATTGCAGGGTGGAGTTCCTTGTTCCTTGATCTGCTCTGCCAGTCATGTGTTGCTGAGGGGTGGGATATATGGACCTGTGTGGAAGCCATTTAGAGCTGAAGGAGCATGTCTCCTGTGTCCATTCTGTGATGCTTGCAAGACAGGCAGGATGAGTCCTTGGGCAGTGTCCCTTTGTTGCTCCAGAGCCAAAAGGGAAATTCCTTCCTTTTTAGTATGGAGAGCTGCAATCCTCACATCTTCAGTCTTTTTTGTAGCAGGTCTGTGGTGTGACAGTGATGCACTTAATGCACCCACAGCAACACTGCTTGGATTTTTTTAAAATCCAGACCGCTGCAGAGGGAGGGGATATGAGCATCACATTAACAAGTCTGATGTGGCTGAGATTTACTATGAGCAGCAAAGTGAGGTTTGGGTAATTCAGGACCCTAACTTAAAGTTCTGCTGATCCAAGCTTAAATCTCTCACCGTAACCTTTGGACATCTCTGTTTCTGTCGGGTTGTGTGACGGTTTCCCAGCACTGCACACACAATGCATTGGTTGGCTCTGCATGGCTACAGACTTGGTTGTGATGAATTCATTCACCATGGCTGTTGAAGGGCTGGGTTTGGAGGTCCTCTGTGGACCTCTCTGCCAGCAGTGCTCACTGTCCCCATCCCTCCAGGCTGCAGCTGGCTGGTGCTGCAGCTGCCAGGTCCATAAATCAGCAGTATGCCCCTGAATATCTGCTGCATAATAACTGATGCATATTCATATTTGCTACAACATTGTGTCACCCTGCTAATAATGGATCCTGGTGAGAAGGAGAGCAGGGACAGGGTCCCAGCAGCCAGTGCCTCCTTGCTTCATTTTATCTCCTCTTTCTGCTGCCACCTTGTCTTTGGCTCCCTAAGATACCACCTCTCTTGCTTTTCTAATGTATTTTCCCCAGCTGCTTCTCCCAGATGTGCTAAAGCGAGCCCTGCAGGTTTGCTTTTTGCTGTGGAGCCTCCTTCCCCTTCATCCCTGCTCTGCTAATAAATCAGGGTGTGTGCCTGCAAAGGCCCTGCAAGGACTAAATGAACATGGGAGGATGATTGTTATATTTGAACATGTAAATTAAAAGGCTTGCTAATAAAAAGACGCTCTGGGAGTATCTGGTCTTGGCTGTTCCTCTGAGCTCTGTTTTTGAATGAGCTTTTATTGGTGCCCCACTGGGAATGGAAGGGTGAGAAGGAAACTCAGTTTTTGTTCCTCATCCCAAAATGGACTGATCCTCACCCACAACTCACCTGTGGAGAAGATGCTGTTTCCCCTGTGCTGGTTTACTCTCTGTCTTGAAAAACGAGGAGGAAGAAAAATGCTGTACCACCTTTCCCTGGGAAATATAAAATATTGTATGATTAGCAGCCTGTTAAATACCACATGTGAGAGAGTATGGATGGGGGTTGACTCTGCTGTTCTTCTTTCAGTACAGGATCCTAAGTGCTATCCAGGGAAGCTGGGGAAGCCAACTTGGGTACTAACCAAAGTATATCCCAAGATCTACCTGAGTCCAACACAGCCACGACTGCCTGTCCCTGCAGAGAGGGATCCCTCTTATTCCTACTCTGTATTCCTTCTTCTAGGGGGACTTGAACCATTCCCAGACGAGAAGACCCTATTTCTCTGTGGAAGCTCTTTAGCCAGCCAGAGGGTGAGTGCCACATGGGCAGGAGCAGACTGGGCTCCTGCTGTCCCAGGTTACTCATTTGTCTGCTTTTCTGCTGCTGGCCAACAGCTTCCACCTTTTGTCACCCAAACCCAGTGACACTGGCTGGCTGGAACTTCTTGCTGCAGGAGCTGTAGTGCAATAGGACATGTGCTGTGTGAACCATTCCATTCCTGGAGACTGGAGTTCACCAATACTCTTATAAATCCTATTTTGCTCCAAAACCTGACCTTTTAAAAAGTCTCTTAACCATTAAATGCTAAAAAAACCAACAAAAAACCAAAATAAACACCTAAAAGCATTATCAAAACAATTCTTGAAACTTGCCAGATGCAACTACCGTTTTCTTATCCATATATTTGCTGGTAAAGTACACGTGTTAGGATTTAAAGCAAGCAGGAAGCTGAACAACCATACCTATTTCCATTGCAAATTCTTCTCAGTGAAAAGGGCTTGTATGCATTTCCTGAAACCAGGTTCCTAATTTTTCTTTGTCAACAGTTGTTTGGGAGGAATAAGGAAGGATAGGGAAGGGGAGGAGAACAGAAAGCTCGTAGGGAGAGTGTGTTTCTTGACTCTGGGGTACTTTTTTTGCTGTGCATCAGTGGTGCTGAGGTTGGGATTGGCCTTTTTCTTAAGTGATTTAGAAGGCTGCCTTATACCAGTGACTTCCTCCTTTCTTCTAGCTGGGCTTCAAGTGAGGAAAACAGCAGCCGTGCTCAGCCTGCCCCTCTGCTCCCAGCCCTACCTGCATCTCTGGGTGCTTAGCTGTGGATCAGAGCATCTGCCTCTCTGCTGGCTGCCTGTGCCCATGACCCAGTTGTGATTTCAAAAGGATAATTGGAGAGCAGGGCCTCTCTTACAGCACTCTGACCTTTCCCACTTGATGTACCCTGCCTCCCCAATTGTCTCTGCCTTGGGAGGCTGGGCTGGGGATGAGCTGCCAGCTCTGACAGCCCAACACAAAGACTCAGCAGGAGACCAACAGCTTTCCCATCCAGAACTTCTGCTGGGAGCTTTTTGTCTCAGGTGAAAACCCCAGATGGGAAATCACATTGCCTGAATTTAGTTCCCAGCTTTACCACCCATTGATGGCTTTGGGCCAGTCCCTTGGCTTGTTTGCATCCCCTTGCCTGTCTGCAGTGAGTAGGATGGTGTTTCTGTTCATGCATGGCCACCACCTCCAGCTCTAGCACTCCATCGCTTGCAGCTCAGTGGTGAGATCTGAATTTGTCCCTTCTTGTGCTGTTGCAGCAGAGCCAGATGGCTGAACCTGCCCCAGCATGATGACAGGACCGCTGGGCATGGGAGAGGCTGGACCTTTCCCCGGCAGCTTGCCTGCAGCTGCTCCTTTCATCACCAAGAGGACCAGGCAGAAGATACCAGGTACCTTAGGAAACCAGCCTGGAGACAGCATCTCTTGTAATTCCACACCATTACTGGGCAGCGTTTTCCCCAAAGCCTGATTTTCTCTAATAGCTGTAATTACAGACATCCACTTACACTGGTGCTGCATACTCATCTGCTCCAAGTTTCTACTTCATTGCACCTTATATCTTGTGGGAAAATCAATACAATTTGGTACTGAGACTGGCAGGCCAAGAGATTGTTCAGAGCCTGGGTTCATGGTTGTGTACCACATGATTTAACAGTTAACATTTTCTGTCATCTATAATGTGGGTCTTGTTTTAAAGTTTCCTGGGTACCTGTCCATCTTTTTATATACTCGAGATACATCACACTGCCTTTCACCCCTCCCATTAATGGTTATAGGTGGGATTTTAATGTGAAGGAAGGTTAAAAGTTGCCTCTTCTCTTGAGCTCTGTTGTACAGAGTACCATTTGTTTTTCAGAAAGAGGCTGGGAGGCCTCAGAGAAGTCTCTTTTCTAGGGCAAGGTGGAGGGCTGCCAGCCCAGGCAGGGAAATGTCTGCCTCTAAACCACCTGCTCAGCCCTGGGAGGCTGGAGAGGAGATGAAAGTGGAGGAGTCCTGGCAGTTTGCAGGCTTCTGCATCTCAACAGTGAGAGCTTCTCCTCCTTCACACTGCTTTCCCACACATGTTGGTACATTCAACACTGCGTCCTAAGCCCTGACTGCAAGATAAGAGTTCAGGTTTTATTTAAGTGTCCCACATTGTCCTGGCCTGCGTTGTGGCTTCTTCATGCCTTTGTTATCTATTCAGACAGAACTCCAGTCTCCTCTTTCCTTACACAGGTTACTCTTGCTCATGTAGGGTCTCAAAGAGTGCTGAAATGTTGGATCATAAATCACAAGCGTAATTTAAAACCTGTCTTCAGTTTTTTCACATCACTGGCCCTGCCAGATGCAGAGAACTGTGACTTGGGTGCTTGCACAGGTGGTCTCTCCCATCTGGATGTGATTTGTTTTTTTAAGGGTCTGTGTTCAGCAGTGGTGTGGGATGTATCATTCGCTTGCCTGTTTCTTTCCCCCTTTCCGTGGGCTGGCAGCAATTAACCTGCAGAGCAGTGAGCTTTCCTTCTGTGGAAGTTAGCTTGGAACATTGATTCTTCTGCCAAGACTCTGGTGGGATGAGTGACTTGCTCTCAGGGAGACGAATAGAGTGGTGGTGGTGGGAGGTGAAGGTCCCACCATGATTCTCAAGCATATCCCAGCACCTTCCAGAGTTTCCTGACTGCACGCTGCTCCTTGTGCCACATTCATGATGCTGGAGACATGGGCATGAGCAGTCCTGATGTCTGAGTTTCTGAAATAATGGGCCTGCTCATCTTTCTTTGGAATATAGTAATTTTGGTGGCCTGTATTGGGAGTGAAGAGTGGGGTGGGTGGCAATTCCTTCATCCAGAGGGAAGCTCTTGGGTAGCTGGTTTGTTCTCTGGGTCTGTTGTGTTAGTGACTTATTTAGGTTGTTTGCTGTTTTGGATAGCTATAGCTACCTACCAGTTGTTTTACTTGGAATAAGCTGCCAACAAAGAACTTTATGAAGAATATTTATTGTTTGAGAGGGAAAGCAAGAACAGTGTAGTCACACTGTCTTACTGCTAACAGCAGGTGATTGCACAGCTTTGTGTTTTACTTGACTGTCTGACAGCTGAAGCAGAAACCAGGGAGCAGAGAATAGGTAGCAGCTTTGGAGAGAATGATACTGTCTTGTTTTCCTTTGTCCTTCCATGTTTTCCCAAGCCCTTTGTGGTTGGGTAGTGTCTGGCAGAGGGGTTGTGTTGCCAGAGGTGCTTCAACTGGAAACTCTGAGGGCTGGGCCTGGTGCAGTGACCAGTCCATGCCTGTTCAAGACCTTGTGCAAAGCTGAGGCTTGCACATTGCTGCTGGGACATGTTTGTGGCTGCTGTGGAGAGGCAATCCCAGTCTTCCAGACCTGCCTATGCCTCGGACCTGCCCGCAGCTGGCTGCTGTTCTTCCTCACAGGTTTCTCCTCGAATGCACATCTGTATTTTGAGCCTCCTACATTATGTCATTCCTTACCCCTTTTCTTGTTTTCCTCTGCAGCAATATTTTTGTGCTCAGTCCCTTGGGACAGGCTGCCTTTTCCTTCAGAACTTGAAGAACTAGCAGAGGATGGAAGAAGCCATTCTGCTCTATTTTGGCTTTTTTCCTTTTTTTCCCCCTAACAGAAGACATTTATTACCTCCATGTCATCTCTCCAAAGCAGGGCCAGTATTTGCAACTTTTATTCTCTCTTTGGCATCCCTTTCTCTGTTTTCATCTGTGAGGTGCAATGTCTGAGTTTGCAGGTATACAGCCAGCAAGCCAACGACAAGCACAATTGGTTACATATGTAGCTCACTTGTTAATTTAAAAAGCAACAAGTAAATTAAAATGAAGTATTGGATAGGCTTCATAACAGAGCATCAGCTTGCCAGCCTCAGTTCCCTAATCTCTTTGAGGCTGGACAGGCCACAGGATACATGAGCATTTTGGTCCTTGAGTGAAAACAAAAGGTGGCATTTCACACCACCGGAGGGGCTCCTTCAGTCCCCCCACAGACTGTGTTCTGTGATGTTGATAGAGGAGCCTGGACAGTCACTGGGATGAGCCAACAAGGTTTGCTTTGTCAATGCTCAGAAATCACTGAGTAGGATTCCTGATGTGATGCTGTGGATGACTTCTGGTAAAAGACTGGGATGAGTGTTCTCCTAGAGGACTGCACACCATTTCTGCCTGCGGGGCATCTCTGCTGAAGGGAAATAGAATCAAACACAGCAGCATTTGTGGTCATATGGCTCCTATGGACAGGGCTTTGGAGGAAAGGGTGCCTGGTCTGAGATGAGCCCAGAGAGATTTGCAGTGTTGAAACTGACTTCTGATGCCTTCAAATGCAGAGACTCCCAGTGGGAAGGGAAATGGTGAATACTCAATAATGAACAGTTGTAAAACTTCTGTCATGGCTGGCCTCAATACAGTGGCGTCGGGCAAAAGTCTGTCTCTTGACTTGTTTAGTTGGCTTGGTGTCTGTCTTGGGAGAGAAACAAAGTGATGGGAGGAAACAGGGGACACAGAGAAAGCTCCTTCAGTTATTCTGTTGGAAGGGTGTCAGAGGCTCCCTTGTGGTGAATGTGTTGGAAACCCACTTCCACTTGATGCCTGAGCTCTTACTGAAACTGTGGTGGTGAGATGGGATGTACTGATGGGGCCAAGCCCCTTGAGTTTCTCACCTCTGCTAAGTGAGTTTCTGGAGGCTTCACAGTCAGGTCCCCCAAACCACCTCTCTGTGCCTGAGAACAGAGACCATGAAGAAGATCAGGTTGTTTTTTGCAGGACACAGCTGGATCTCTGGGTAACACCTGTAGCCTTGATGCTCAGACCTACTTTAGGTCTTAGCCCTGTGAAAGCTTCTGCCAAGCATCTTGGTCCTTGTTTCTGCAGGCAAGGCCTCCGTGCTGTCAGCCAGCATGTGCAGGCAGGGGAGGTGGTGCCTTCTGCCCTCACCCACAGCTCCATCCTCTCCCTGCGAGACAAAGGTAGGATGCTGGTGTCCACCGGGGCTGGGTGCTTGCTCTCCCCACTTCCTGCACAAGGCTGGCAGATGGCTCCTGTTTGCTGGAGCTGTGTGGCTCCGGCTACTGGGCTGGGAGCAGCTGCTGCTGCCAGGCGGAAGCACTCAGCGAGGCTTTCCTAGACAGCTTTGAATGGGAGCCAGGAGCCCTCTTGCTACAGGAGAAAATCCACGAGGTCAGGAAATACAGCAGCGGCAGGTCCGGCTCCACGCTGGGGCTGTTGGCTTGGCACGTGGATCCCAGCCCTCCTCTCTGCAGACGGTGCTCCTGGAACTGCTCTCCTCTGTGCTGTCTCTCTCAACTGTTGCTTGACAGTCCTGTGTGGCTTTTGGGGGGTGTAGTAGTGGAGTGCTGCAGAGGTGACAAATTTGGATAGGGAAACACTAGATGGTGACCTGGATCAGACCTTCAGATATTGAAGAGCTTGCAGAAGATGGAAGAAGCACTGTTCCTGCTCTGTGTGGGACTGGGAGGCTGTACTTTTGTGTTTCCCTCTGTTATTTTGTGGTCAGCTGTGTGCGGGCTCTGTGTTGGCTGCTGAGCAATAGAAACTGGAAATCCTCGCATCAGGAGGAGCTTTCACAACCACCAACAGGCTGTAAACCTCCATCCGGTGTGTCACCAGCCTGAAAACTGGGGTGTCTGTTACCGTCTCTCTGACAGGAACCCCACTCTCTCTTCCCTGCATCTGTTTTATAGGAAGCCAGAAACATTGCCTTTGGGATGGCTGTTGCTTGAACCAGACCCTGGTGGTGATGGTGGTGATGTTCTGTGGCATTGAGGAACAGCCACCCCTGTGTTGAAACTGTGGGTGCATCAAAGAGCAGCCTTGCTCTTCCCATGTTCAGGAGCAAAAAGTGTGATGGGGGAGTTATGAGATGGTGTTGGTAAGGTCAGCTTAAGGATAAGACCAGCTGCCCAACTCTGTGGCAAAGTTTGGCCATAAGGAAATCCCTGCTTTCCCTGCAGCCTTTGGCCAGGCTGCTTCTTCCATGGGATTTGCCCATGCTCTGGTGTGCAGTTGGGTCTGCACGCTGCCCACGAGGAGCTTGCATTGGGGAAAGGAAGTGAGCTTACCTGAGCATTGGTTTTTAGCACACATTAATTCGGGCAGCTCTCATGCCCAGAGCTATCCATCATTCCCCACGCTCTCACTCTGCGTTAGGACATGTTTTGCAGCAATGGCATGGAGCAGTCAGGTAGTCTGGGCCTGCCCTCCTTTGCAAGCTGCAGAATCTCTCCTGCCACTGCAGGGGTGAGGATGGCAGAGCCGTGGAGAGTTAGCTGAGGTGACAGCACCTTCGAGGGATGGTGTCAGTGAGCAAACACGAGCATTGCAGAGCTCTTGTATGTAAATTGTCCATGTGCTGGCCACAAGCGGTGAGTAGCAATAGCTCCTTCGGCCCCCTCATTTTCCCTGCTTCTTGGGTGGGTGGGGAGCAGGAAGATGTGGGTCTGTGTTTCTGTGGAGGAGCCAGATCTCAAAGCTCGGTGCTAAGGTGGTGTACAGGGCTTGCTGATGTGTGGCTGCCCCTCTCCTCTGCAGTGCAGTGGAACTCAGCTGGGGTCTGGAGCGGGGGAAGACACTCAAGCTGACACGGCTGACTCCTTGTCCCCCACCTCCTGCTGTAGTGTGAACCATAAAGCTGCTATGGCTGTGCGGGCTGGGGGTCTTCCAAAGGAATAGGCAGTGCCTTCCACTGGGGTGGTCTTGAGGGAGAACCCCCTCCTCAAGAACTCACATCTTCTCCTCCCTATATTGAGTCAAAGCTTTTCTCACTACCTTAGCAAGTCCTACAGGCCTGGGCAGTTGTGTCGTTCTCCTTGAGCATCTTCGTGGCAACTGCTTCACTGTCAGCATCAGATGCAGAGCAAGGTCCATTGGAGCCACTTGCAGGCCTTTATTTACACCTTCCATGTGTTTTGCTGGGGGTTGCAGATCTCCCTGCTTTGTAATGAAAGCTGGTTGCAGTGTTTCTTCAGACCCTCGGGACCCCTCTGTGTTGAGCTGTGAAGCTGTTTGCTGCAGGAGCGATCCCCTCCTGGACAGCTGTGCTGGTGGGGATGGCCAGTCAGCATTGGCTCCACAGTCCCCTTTTCATCCTGTCTCTTCCCAGAGAGATCAGAAGCCTGGGGTGGGGATATCTCTTGTCCCTGAGAAGCAGTGCATGTGAGAACATCATGTACGTGAGGGCATGCATTAATGGAGCAGAGCAACGTGTGTGCACAGTCAATTAGTGAGATCACTCAGATTCTCTCCTGTAGCCTTGCCTTCAATCTGCATCTCTTCCCTGGCTGCCAGAACGAAGGCATATTGGACTTTCAGGGGAAGCAGTGTCACTTTTGGGTAGGCACCTTGGCTATGACATTATTTGCACTTCATGTCCCCCCACCATTGCCACTTTTGCATCGTGTTTAACTGCTTCTCCAGCAGTGAAGGACAGCACAGCAAACTAGAGGTCCTGCTTGGCATCATATTTGATACTTGGTTTCTCTTTTGCACCTCTTCCTTTGCCCTTCTTTAGGATTCTGGATGCTGAGAAGAGCATGAGCTTTGTTTGCCTTTCTGCTACGTAGACAGCAGTTTAGAAAAGTGCTTTAACGAGGTGGTTGTGTCTGATTGCTCCCTGCTCGAGTGGGAGATGGAACTGTCTGTGTGGTTTAGGGTTGCAGTCAGGTGGGGATTGAAGGCAGAAAGTTCTGGCCTCCTTGCCATTAGATCTTTGCTGTGTTAGCAAATGCATCAGCTGCAGTCTGGGTCTAGAGCAGCCTTTGCCGGCACAGTTCGTACCGGCTTCCAGAGTTTGGGAGCAGGGCTGGCGAGCCTGGGGAGGAGGGTGGAGTGATTTAACTGTCTGGGGTGGGGGCATGGAGGAGGGGGGTTCTAATCCCTGTGAACACTGAAGGGCGCCTGACAAGGGGAACTGTGAGCTTGCCTTCCTGCTACCTGCTACATTTTGGGTGGCTCCCCAAAAGAGCTTGCAGATGGTGGCTGAGAACGAGTATCTGACCCTGGAGTGACTTTCAGTGGGCAGGGCCTGCAGTCCGATGAGGGTGGATTTCTATTTAAACCTTTGGGGTTTTGTAATCTTCCTGAGTTAGTTCCTCTTTCTCAGCAGACTTAGAGCAGAAATTTAAGGGAGGAGCTGGGGGGATGTGAATCTTTTTCTGCTGAAGGGCCATGGGAGGTACGCGGTACTGCGGAAGTGTGGTTTGCTCATCCTGACCCTCAACACCATTCTCAGTCAGCACCTTTTGTGACAGCATCTCTTTCTCCCCTGCTGGGTGTGCCAAATTCAGCTCAGGGAGCAGGGGTGCCCCTTCTGCAGTCCTCCCTCTCATGATGGCAGCGCCGTTAGCTGGAGGACAGGCAGGGGTGTGGATGTGCCACTGTCTCAACCCTGCCATGTGGTTTGAGGTTTAACGCAGCCTTGAGGGTGAAGACATGGAGGTAACAGCATATTTGGGCAGGGCTGGACCTTTTTCCCTGCTCTCGTGGGAATTGACATCCCAGCCTCATTGGTCAAGGGTTTCAAATCTATCTAAAGATTTTGGATTGTCAGCTTGAGATAAGGTAAACTGGGGACAGTGCTGAGCACTTCTGCAAAACCAGACCTCTTAAACTGGTTACTTTAGGGCTTGATGTACACAGCCTATACCTCTGTTTTCTCATCAGTAAGGCTGTCCTACCTCTTGAAGTTTGCTCAAGGAACGTGTGAAGTTTGCATACAGGCTTATGAGGCTGAAGGATTGCAACAGACCACAGGATAAACACAGTTTTTGTAGTTGGTTCGATGGATTATTTTGCCCATTTTAAAGTAACCTCTCTTAGCATAGTGACCATGTTTGTCCTTGCAGGTGGTGCTGCTCCTGGAAGTCCTGAACTGGGGTCAGCTGGAAGATGACCGAATACAAGCTGGTGGTGGTGGGAGCAGGTGGTGTTGGGAAGAGTGCTTTGACGATACAGCTCATTCAGAACCATTTTGTTGATGAATATGACCCCACGATAGAGGTAAGTGGCTCTGGGCATGGGTCTGTCTGTCTGCATGTTTTCCTCTTGCTTTTCTCCACCTTGCCTCCAACCCAGAGCATGCTCAGTTTGGTCTCAAGTCTGAACTTGAGCAGGGATGTTCCTCTGCTTTGCAGAGCTATTCTGAGTCACTCTGTGTGTGTTCAGAGGTCGCGGTGACCGACTTACATCTCCTGCAGAAGGATAATGGTGTCTGCTGAAGAGAGATGTCATGGGAGGCAGCAGAGACAGGCAGAGCTGGGCAGGGGCGGAGAGGCAGCACAAAAGTCCTCCTTTCTGATGAGATGACAACACAGGGGGGGATTAAAGGTTTAGAATTGAAGAGCCATTTTGTGCCTGTGCTTCCATTTCTCCTCCTGTGAAATCAGAGTAAATGTATTGACTTTTTCTGCAGGATGTTTTGAGCTTTACTGATGAAATGGGTCTTTTCAGAGCTTGGTTGTATTATGTATGTCTTGCAGTTTGAGCAAGATGTGCTGAGCAGCTGAAGTGCTGTGGCTCCCAGAGTGCTGCCTCTGCTTCTTCACAAGGAGTTAAAGGGTGATGTGTGTCTCTCAGTTGGTTTGGATGGCAGCACTGACTTGCTGACTAGCTCAGCACCCTGCCTGAAGAAGCAGACACGGACCCTGTGGTCCTCACAGACTTTATGGGGGCAGAGGGGGATCCAGTCTTCAGTATCCATTGTGCTGTTATTTTCTTTAATTTTCCAAAACATATTCCATTTTTTGTCTGCTTTCACCATAGTTAGTGACATGCTAATTAGCCTCTGCATGACTTACACCTTTGTTGGGTGACATGTGGGCAGCAGCCACTGCTCTGCACAAGGAGTAAAGTCCACCCTGGGAAGGCAAATTGCAGCTGTGTCATACCTCTTGGACAATAACCTCCCTGTCTGCAGTCCTACAGGATTCTCTACCAGATGTGTATAAATGCAGCTGTGGTTGCTGCAGTTATTATTATCATCATAATGGCTAAAGGCCCCAGCTGGGATGAGAAATCTATTCTGGTAGGTGTTGTGTGTGTAGTCCCCACCCTCAAGAGCTTACAACTTACATAAACAAGCAAGACAAGGCTTGGTAGAAAGGCAGAAATAGTCTTACAGTCCTACAGACGGGAAGGAGAGAAAGCTCTTAAAAAGCACGTGCTGTTACGTCATTTGGCCAAGGTCACTAGAAAGGCCATGGTAGAGACTGGAATTTAATTTAGAGCTCCTGAGTGTCCTTGCTTATGGATGCAGTTGTGCCTTCTTCCCCAGCTCCTCTCCCCTCATGTGGCTGTCCCCAGTAGCATTGTATATTTTTCTCAGAAACCCATTCCAGGTTGTTTTTGGCAAAAGAGCTGCTCATGGAGAGCAACCTCACTGGGGAGACATCTGCATGGAAGCATCCTCTCTTGGACCTTAGGTGGGCAGAGGCAACTCTCACCCAGTGATGTGCTGGGTTTTGGCATCCTGTGTTTTTTGTCTCCAGCTGCCTGCTCCCTGTATGTACCCTGCAGGGAATTTTCTCCATGTAAACAGGCAGCAGGGAATGTAAACCTTGCATGGCATTTCCCAGCACACCCTCCTCACCCTACCCACTTCTGCAGTGCCCTGGGAGACGCCTGCACTCTCCTCCACTATTCCCTCCAGCCCCATTCTGTTCTTTTCCTCTTCCAAAAGCTGCCACAAGCTGCTCTTCAGTCCTTTCACCCTTGGTACTTTTCCACCTGCAGGTCCCACCAACCCTGATGCCTTTGCAGCTCCCTTCATTGTACCCCGCTTCCCCTGCTACCTCGGCCAACTACTGATTCATTTCAGGGTGATTCCTTTTAATTATGCTTCATTTTATGGAGATTTAAGACACAGAGAGCTACCTGCCAGCCATTCAAATGTGACCAACAAACCACCTTCCTGTGACTAAGCTGCTTTGGATCATGCCCAGGAGCTGACTATGACTGTTCAGCCAGCTAACAAGCAGCACAGCAATGCTGAAACGAGCAGGATAAAAGAGGGGAAAAGAGGATATATGCATGGAGCAAAGGCGTTGCCTGTCACCCACATCGACTGAGCACAGGCTGTGCTGTAAAAGTGCAAGCTGATTGGGGTGCACTGACAAGATGCTCCCCACAGCAGGAGGGGTGGGAGCTTGTCCCCTGAATGGGTGTCTGCTCCCCTCCTGCCCACCTGGTTCACCAGTGCAAACCTTTGGCTGTGTAACTCAACGCTTTCCACCCCACTACAGCACACTCTCACAGGCCAGCTCTTGGGCTGCCAAGAGGACTTTTTAGGACTTTAGGACTTTTGTTTTGGGAACAGGAGGGCCAAGGCAGCAAGGAAATACATGCCACTGGCATTGTCCCATGGTGAGTAAGCAGGGATGGAATAAAGAGTTTCACTGTGTTGAGAAATTGTTCAGTTCATCTTCCAGCTCTCAGCAGCTAGCTAGTAATGGGCTTCCCAAACCTCTGGTCATATCCTGACAGTAGTGCTTAGCAAATGGGCCTCTTGGCCTGGTCCTCCAGCACAGCTGGGATGCTCCCAGCATCTGCCTGGGATCTTGAGTTTGAACCCCAAACAGATGTTGTTTCTGCTGCCTGGCACTTCACAGCTGGGTCTGGCTGCTTTCCCCTCTGCCGAAGGTGGGGTGGGACATGCGGGGCTGCAGAGGAGCACTGAGGCTGCAGGGTGCTGGTGTGGGCTGGTGGCAGCTAGCCCTGCAGTGGCAGCCATGTCACCTGCTAGTGTGGCAGGGACAGCTGAGCTGCCATCCTGAGCTTCCTGGGGAGGGGGAGGTCGGATGAAGCTATACACAAAGCATTGATGTGGAGAGCTTGTCCCCTTGCTTTGCAAAGCATCCTCTGCAAGATTGTTTTATGTTTTTGCCTTGTAAGCCAGCTGGCTGGCCTGATGGGCAGCATGCTGATGATCTGAGCTGAGGTGTGGGATCTCTTCTCCGTCAGCACAGTGGATGCTGGTGAGACCTCCTGGAACTGGAGAGCTGACAATTAACTGTGAACATGTGTGCTGAGAGGCTGGTCCTCTGTCCCAAGCCAAGGTGCAGAGGTGGGAGGATGCTTTGTGGGGCAGAGGAGGCACTCAGGTCCCCTTGCATGAAGGAGGCTCCAGATACATTATTAATTAGAAATGGGAGCACATTCCTGCAGGGCAGCCTGCCAGTTGCCTTCAGAGCAGTTGGCTGGAAGCCAGCCTTTCACTCCATGCTTGTTCTTGATGGGTCAGCAGTCCACTTTTTGGGAAGGCACAGCTGAGAAGGTTGTGGCAGAGCAGATCTCATCTCTGATTTCACAGCCCTCTCTGCAAGGTGAGGAAAGCCTTTAGTTAGCCCCAGCAAATGACGTTGTTGTAATGAACCAAAGGATAGAGGCTGTGTTGGCCCCATTCCCTTTCTGTGCTGCTGCTGGTCCTGTTGGTGACCTTTGCTGTGTCGGCTGTTTGTCTGCAGACCTGCAAAGCTCATCTGATAACATTGTTGTGGTCGTTGGAAGAGCAGCCGACATCTGAATTAATTTTCAACTGTGGCTGTAGCCTCTGCGAGTGGCTGCAAAGCACTGTGTGCTCGTACTGCTGACTTGTACCTTTTTCATACCTTTCATTCTGGCTTCCTTCTCTTGCTGAGAGTCGAGGATGCTGCACTGTCCACAGGGGGATGGCTGCTGGAGAGGGATGAGGGATGTCCTCTGTGCAGGGACTGCCCCACAGCATCCCTGCTGATGAGACTGAGCACAGGGAGAAGCATAGTGGGGAGCAGCAGTGCTTTGAGGAGCCTCCCATGAAAATGAAACCTTTTGAGGGGTGCTCTGGGTGATTTCCAGACCTTCTCATATCTATGATAAGGTGTGATTGCTTTTGCTGCAGGGAAAACCCCCAACTTAAAGGACCTGCCTCAATAGTTCTTACCTCTCCTGGAGCCCTCTGGGCACAGACTGGTTGTGGGAAACGCCATGTTCACAGTGTGATTTTATTTTTTTTTCTCATGTTTAAAGAAGAGGTTTACCATCAAACCCAGTTTGAAACCTTACTGGTGGCAATATTGCCTCTGGTGCCTAATTTGAGATGCATTGGAGGCACTGAATTTCCAGGTTATCTTAAGCACTTTCCAGCCCTGCAGATCACAGATAGTGACTGGAAGCCCTGGCTGGCCAGAGCTCCTTTCCTGAGTGTCCTTCCTCTTCCAGCAGAAGGAATTAGAGCTGAGACAAAACAATGCTTAGGAAGTGGTTGTTGAGGGCTATGCAGTGTAGGAGAGATGAAGCTGCACCTGGTCTGCCAGAGGCAGGGCTGGGAATGGGGAGAGCAAGCTGGGAGCTGTCTTCTCTGTGGTTCTGACAGACAAGGAGAAACCTGCTTAGCTGCTCCCTTCTTCCTTTGGTTTTTTTAGTTATTTTTCCTTTCCCTCCTATTTTTGAAACAGATTGAGTTGTCTCTTTAATGGAAGATGAACACAGGCAGAGCATGACCTGGCATCTTCCCAAGGATGCACTCACTGCATCCCTTTGTTTAGCCAGAGCCAAGCCCTCTTAATGCATCCTCCTCCTTTTCCCTCTCCTGGCCTGCAGGATTCCTACAGAAAGCAAGTAGTCATCGATGGAGAGACCTGTTTGTTAGACATCTTGGACACTGCAGGGCAGGAGGAGTACAGTGCCATGAGAGACCAGTACATGAGAACGGGGGAAGGATTCCTGTGTGTCTTCGCCATCAACAACACCAAGTCCTTTGAAGATATTCACCAATACAGGTCAGTATCCTGGGAAGGGCCCTTTCCCTCTTGCCCTGTGCAAAGGGGAGGCCTTGCTGCTGGACTCTCCTGCCCACCCTTTTAAATCAGGCTCCATGGTGGAAGCACAGACTGCCAGCAAAGACAATTAGCTCAAGTGGCCATTCCCCAGGGAAGAGAGAGAGCAGACGGCTAATGTCAGTGACTCCAATAAAACCCTTCCGAAGGGATTGCTTGTGGCCTTTGGGGACCTGGTAATGTAATGTTTAAGTGTTTATGGTGACTAAAGAGAGAGCTGATCCTGTATGACCCCTCCCTTCCCTCCCTAATTAGTGGAATTGCTTTCTTGGTGCAATCGATCTCAGCGACTTCTGCTGGCCCCAGAGCTGGGAGAGGAGGCTGGGAAGGACAGGGAGAGCTGCTTGGCCTGCTGTCCACTGTCACGACCAGGCTGCGGTCTGCCAGCTGCACACACGTGGGGAGAGACAGTCGTGCCCTGCTGGAGCTTGGTTTCAACCAGGGCAAAGATGGAGCAGAAGGGGAGTCAGGGCTCCAGCGAGGTGATTTGCCCAAGATGATGTATGGGGAAGTGGTGACAAAGCAGGGACCCCTTCCCGGCACCCATCCCATTTCTCCTCTCCATTGACATCACCCCTGCAGAGCTGGAGAGTCAAGGAAATGATACAAACACAGCAGGAATCTTCCCTGTTTACCCTGATGCTACCTTAGGGAGGGATTGCTCTGCTTGTGCCTTTTTCTGAGGCTTGGCTGTGATGGGAGGCACTTGGAGAGGATGCAGGAGATGGCTCTGCCTGTCCCTGTTCTGTCCACTGCCCCCAAGGGACTGTGTATCCCAGTCCCTCATCATAAACCAGGGTCCCAGTAATCCTGTTGTTCCAAGGACAGGCACATCCCTCCCTTGCTCCATAGTCAGAGGTGCTGCTCGGAGCTGCTGAGATGTTTCAGTCTCATCCAGAAGGCTGTTCAGTGTAATAGCTGCACAGGTGCACTAATTTGGCTTCTTTTAGCTGAACCAAAGGACAAAGGATGGCATTTTCCTAAAGCACCTGAGGGACTGAGCAGCATTCATTTTTGTGCTGGAGCTGGTGCCTGTGAATTGCTTGTAGGATGGCTCGATTTCAAGCCATCATGATCGTGATGTAAATCACTGGCTTTCATCTCCTTTAGCCTGTGCTCTTTGTGTTTGCACTTTTAAAAGAATATTCCCCAGAGAAATGCTGGCTCTCCCTGGTTAGTAACCATTTGGAGGTATCTCTTTTCAGCTAAGCGTAGCCTGTGCACTAAATTTAGTACTTGCATTTGCTGATCAGGATGTTACACAGAACATTTAAATGGCTGTATGGCATATCATGCATATAGTCAGACTTCATTTCTATGTTCTACTACATTAGAAAAAGATGATTGATTTTTTTGTGTGCGATACATGTCCAGCTGCCTTTGGATGGAGATTTGCATTCAATTAAAATGTAGAAACTGGCATTTTAAATCTTTTATTAGTTAAATTAAAACCATGTTAAATGTTCTGGATCCATGAGCAAAAACAAAAGCTGTTTTGCATCTGAAGCTAAAAGATTTATTAAGCGAAAGAAGTTATTATCTATCAGAAGGGAATTGAATGGATTGTTCGTGGTCATAATGGCCTTCAAGATTTTTAGAAGTGGTAGATCTCATCCTCGCCTACCTAGTTTTAGATCCAGTGTTGGAATGAAGAAGTGAGCATTACAGTTTTTTAGTTCCCAGTTGGTTTCTCAACTTTGAGTAACCTGAACTAAACTGAAAGGGAGCAAATACTGCCTGTGCATCTGCAGAAAAGGTTACAGCTGCCAAAAGCTGCATTATCAGCTCAGCAAATTCTGGTTGCAGGTGATTTTTTTTTTGCCCCCATTTAGGGGGGATTACTTGATCTAAAATGTTGGAAATAGCACTGCTAACTGCTTGAGAATTCATTTTTATTTAACTTAAACTATCTTAAGCTCATGTCTTAATATAGATTGTCGTAATTCAAGTTGTTTTGTAAATAGCTGCATTTAGAGAGCAGAAGTATGTTTAGTTCTCATTTCCAGAAGTGCCCTGTTTTGCTGTTTACTCACTTGTGTGCCGTAATCATTTACATGATCCTGAAAGCTCAACAGGGCACTCAACAGGTGCAAGGGGTAGCTGTTGAAACTGGTGGGGAGTGTTCTGGAACTGCCCCTTCACTTTTTCACACCTCCTCCTCTTGCAGGGAGCAGATCAAGAGGGTGAAAGACTCAGATGATGTTCCCATGGTGCTGGTGGGGAATAAATGTGACCTCCCTGCCCGGACAGTGGAGACCCGGCAAGCGCAGGACCTGGCCCGGAGCTATGGGATCCCCTACATAGAAACGTCTGCCAAAACCAGACAGGTAGGAGGAGACTTGTAAAAATGCTCTTTCTTGTTTTCTTTCCTCCATTGCTGCCCTGGAGGGGCAGGAACGGGCAGGCACCACCTTGCAGACAGATGGGTGTTAGGGCTGGGCTTAGTTGCTTCCTCAAGGCTAAATGCTCCCTCAGGATGTTCCCTCCCCAGTCCGGGCTTGAGCCTCCCATCATGAGAAGCACATCATCATGCTGTGGCAGCAGTGAAGAGAAGATGCCTTCTCAGGGCATTCTCCAAGGCTCTGGAATAACCTCCATAGTCACTGCAGGTCAGCTAAGCTCCGGTCACTTGGCTAACCTCATCCATGAGGTTATTTTGACAACCCTACAGGCAGAATATACCGGTGCTGGAAGGACCGTGTGGGGCTCCCAGAGCACAGAGGTGGAAATGGAACAACTGACACCTTCAGTGGTCTCGTGGTGGCTTTTCTCTTGGGTGGTAGACCTCATTCAGACTGCTGAGAGCTGATGAATCTCAGGGACTGCAGAGCTCCTTGTCCTCATGGTTGCTCATTCAATCTTGCTCTCTGTTTGAGGGCCACACTCAGGTCCTTGTTAGTCTTCCCATCTTGGTTCTGTACCTTTAACTCTGCAATCTGCACTGCTGGACAGTGCTAGGGACATCTTGCTGGGGAGCAGAGCCCTATCCTGCCTCAGAGTGGGCAGCTGCTTCAGCTGTGCTTTTTCCCCAGGGCGTTGAGGATGCCTTCTACACCTTGGTGCGGGAGATCCGGCAGCATAAGCTGCGCAAGCTGAATCCCCCGGATGAGAGCGGCCCCGGCTGCATGAACTGTAAATGTGTGGTATCGTGACTATGGTAAGTGGTGGAAGCAGGACATGGGGTGCAGTGGGGGAACGTTGGAAGCAGGGCAGGAGGCGACAGCAGATGCACTTGCCTGCAAACAAATGCAGCAGGATCAATTTCAGCAGCAGGTATTTTTTTAATGAAACACCTTTCAGATTGAAATAGCATTTTTCTGTCAAAACATAGGTAAGTCAAAATTCCCACTTTCCTGAGGAAGTGTGTGGCAGGAAAGGGTTGTTTATTTTCCCCCTCATTTTGTGCAACAAAATTTTATACAACTGAATTTTTTTTAAAAAGTGTGTTTTGTTGTGCTTTCTCCAGAAAAGCTTCTTCCCATGCTGCTGCTCTGAACGAGGAGTTAAGCTGATGTTGAAGGTGTACAGATCACTGCATGCTCACCAGACTGGCTCTAGAAGGGTTCAGATGAAGACCTGGCTGGGTGCATTGCCTCATCCTAAAGCTTTAGAGCAGACATGTCTTGCTGTGAAAGTCCCGTGTTCCTCAGAAGAGTTTTCCCCATTAGATATATCTCCTGGGATATTTGGAACTGATGCAATGTTGAGAATTAGCCATAAGGGGGCTGTTTGCTTTTATAAATTGTGTGTGCTGGAGCCAGAAACAGTGTTTTTCAGATTGTTTATGTTCACTTGCCTGTTTTTCTTCCTTTTCTTTCCTCATTTTTTTTTTTAATTATGAGTTTATTTTAAACACTGTTGGATAGCAGTCAGGTAGAGTTCCTATTGTTGTCCCTGCATGTGCTGGCTAGTCTTAAGTGAAAGGCCTGGGAATATCTGTCTCTGTAACCAACTCCTTCCATGGCAGAAATTTAGAGAGGGGTAATTGGGGATGAGTGCACCAGGGAGATCTATATCTATGGACATCTGGGACTGGGATATGGGACAAAAGCGTGCATGAACATTACCCTTAATGTCTTTTGGGGAGTCTCCCAAGCACTTGGACTGGCCCTTAACCCCTTTAAACAACTGCTGGAGTCCTAAAGAGAAGTGCACTGTATCCAGAGTTGTGTTAAGAGGGTTTCATGAAGGTGGAGATGGGCAGCAGGTTTCCTCTGGTGCTTTTTGAGCTACAGGCCGTGAGCACAGCAGAGCTCTTCCTCCTGCCCCCAACTCCCAAGGAAAAAAAAAGGCAACAGTGCTGGCAACATTTGCTTCCTATGAGCACAAACCCACCCCAGAACCCCACCCCTCCGCTCCCAGCTGAGGCGCGTGAGGTTGGCTGGGGGCCGAGCCGAATGCTGTGCCCAGCACACTTATCACTGCTAAGGGAGATTTTCCAGATGTTTGTGTCCTCCAGATGTTCAGGAGCATTTCCTCCGGATGGGGATATGAGCTCAAGGCTTGTTTCCTGCTCTGGCTCACAGCTGACGGCATGGGCTTGGCAGGCACTGCTGCTCCCTTACACCGACTGCCAGGAGTCCAATCCCTGTCACAGCCCAGTGGCAGCACCAACTTGGGCAAGAAGGGCTGGGAAAAGGTCACTTGGAAACACTCCTCTCTGTTAAGAGAACATGCCCTATGAGTTGCCTATGTCTGTTTCTGGTCAGGCAGAAATTGGAAACCAGACATCCCAGCTCAATCCAGCTGCAGTGACCATAAGCAGAGAGGGAGGAACATCAAGGCACAAAAGGAGAAGTGAGGCAAAGACATGCTGGGATTTGGGGAGGAGAAGGGTGGGTGTGTGGCCAACAAAATTTGGCTGCATTTGCCTTGGACTGCTTTTGTGGTTCCCATCAACCCTGGTGGAAAGATCTTGCCAAACAGTGCCCCTTCCCGCAAGGAGGTTCAGAAAGAGGCAGAAGGTCTGGTGAGGTGTCCAAGGCTCACCCATTACTCCACCGATTCCAAGGCTTGTTCCCTTCAGCAGATGTGCAGATGCTTTGCTGAGCCAGGCCCACACCTCTAAGACCTATGTAGCTTTTTGCTTTTCCTCTGTAGGCACTAACAGGGTCATCCCAAAATGTGAGGGGTGAGTACTGGGAACAGCCCCGCTGGCTCTTGACAGGGAATGGGTGCTCATGAGTGTCCTCTTCTGTTTCAGCTGACTGGACCGTGTCTTGGCGAGGTTCCCGCTGTGCAGTGTGCAGGGAAAGAGGTGAAGCGAAGGAAGAAGCAAACGGATTCAGAGGAGTATGGGGGGGGAGAGGAGGAGAAGGAGGAAGAGGACAGGGGGAGCATGAGCCCCTCCAAGGACTATCTCGCACTTCACCCAAGCCTGCGGCAAACAACTTTTTTTTTTTAATCCCCATCCCCTCATCCTTTGGTCTCCTCCCACCCCGGCAACTGTACAAAGCCACAGATTGAATCACAGTAAATTATTATTTGATCGTCTCAACAAATCACCTTGATGGCTGTGTCCTCCTTCCAGAGGCTGCTGCTGCTGCTCTGGAAGGATCACTGGTGGGATGGCGGGGAGGAAATAGTGCTGAGATTTGCTCTCCATAGACCAAGGTCATGCTGTAGATCATGGAAGTGATTGGGGAGGGAGAGACAAGCTCTCAGGGCAAGATAGCTTGTCTCTATCTCCAGCAAGTCTTTGTCATGTCCTCCCCAGCCCACCTGAAACTCTGCTGGCCCTAAGTTTTGAGAGGGTGGAAGAGTGCAACCAGTCCAAGCTCATCCTTGGCACCCCTTGAGTGCTTTGCTTTCAGTGTAGTCCTTGTGGGATTTATGGCCTCAGGTGCAATGCCCAGAAGGGAAGAAGCATTGGGGAGGAGATTCGAGAGCTGGGTTCACCTCAGCTGGTACCAGTTTGTTCCTAGTGCAGTAGGAACTTCCCTGATTCCTTTCCTGTCAGCTCTTTCTGGGACAAGACCTCCATCATGTGTTGTGCTCTAGAGGTAGAATTAGGACTTTCTGGTCCCCTCCAGCACTAGCTGTGCTAACACCTGTATAGCACATACACCTTGGGCTACTCCAGTATGGGCAGGTAAGCAGATCCTTGTCTGCCCTGTGCACGGCTTCATTACTGGTGAGCACATCGAGAAGGGCTCTCTTGCACTGCAGAAGCCGTCTGGCTGCTCAGCAACTAAGACGAAAGGATTCAGGCTTCCAATCCTTGGGTTTAGAGTGGGTAAGAGTGTTTTGGATAAGGACTAATCTGTTGGGAACCCCGTCTATGCTCAGCTCTGCTCCTTTGGGGTTTTTGCATGAGGTCTGTCCTGTGTGCCTTTGACTTGCAGCCCCAAGACAAGGCATTGCACTCAGTGCAGCAGGTGGCGTGGTACTCGCTGTCTTTCCCTCTTCTAAGCTATTGCACAGGCTAATTTAGCTGGCATCCAGAATCAGGAGCATCAAAGGGGGAAGGTGATCCAGCTAAGTGTGGCAGGGAGCTGTTCTGCATGGGCTAGCCCGGGCCTGAAGAGGTGCTGGGTTTGGCAGCCAAGGCTGGTCTGGGCTGGGAGCAGTGAGGGCGGCATGTGAGTCACATGCCTCACATGGCAAAACCAGTACAGAAACCCTGGTAACCCCCAGCATAAAGCCACAGCCCACCCAGGGCTTCCCAGCATCCATGCAAGCAGCCTCCCATCCCACTCCCCATCCTCCATCATGCCAGGCAGCAGCAGAATTCAACTCCCATACTCCTTGGGGGTGCTGCCTTTGCTTTTGGCCTGGGCAAGAGAGGACTTGTGCTAATGGCTTGCTTTTTGTAAATGCTTGCTCTGAACTGTTGTGGGGCACAGCCCCCACCCTGGCTGCAGCTGCCTGGGCACTCTGTTCCTGCAGGAGAAGGGCTGATACCAGCTGGAGTGGGAGAAGTTGCCCAAGAAGGAAAGTGCCCTGCCTTTAGCTGGGTGTGCTGTTCGCAGCACCATCTGTCCCTATGCTGGAGGATTGCTGAAGATGTCGAGCCTGGTGTTACATGGTGGGACTGGACAAGAGACTCGCAGAAAACCTCCCACTCTGAGCTATTTCAAGTGTGAAACCTGGAAGTATGGGGTTTCCCTAAAATTGGCAGCTTGTGCACAACTAGCCACAGGACAGAAGGCAGGGGTACTTTGTCGTTCTAGAAATGACATGGGGGCCCTTGCTTGGTAGTGTTACTGCACTAGGAACCTGCTGCTCTTCCTCTGCAGTAGAACTTACCCCATCCTCCCCAAGGCCCTTGGTGAAGGATGGCACAGATCTATCTGGAGGCCTTCAGAGAAGTAACTCTGGGGCAGTCTTTCAAGGAGTGGATGACACTAACCACTGAGAGTCTCCTCTCATTTCTGGCTGGGAGCCAAATGCCATAGTCAAGGACTGGGAGCTGCTGTGGTCACGGAAGCTGAGGAGCTCCAGGGAGCACCAAGGCTGAGGTATCCTCACAGGGCAGGTAACAGCAGCAGTTCCAAGAAACTGGCACATTTTGGTGAGGGTGTGCTAGAACAGCACTGGCCAGAATACAAACTACTTACAAGAGTTTGGTGACGAGCAGGAAGCCGAAGTAGGAGCATCTCCTTTCAGAGAGGTTTCTGCACGCAGGGTAAGGTTTTCAAGCTTGTCAAACAGTCCTGGTCAGTAACAGACTATCACAGGAGCTGGTTAGCTTTTTGCTCTAATTAGAAGGTCACAAGAAATCCAGATTCAAGTCATTGTTCAAGTCCATGCTAAAAGTTTGAGGTAGGTTAGGAGCAAAAGGAGGTGCTAAAAGCTTGACACCACAGCTCTTCTGTGAAAGCCCCATATTAATTGTGTATTAATGTTGTACTGCATCTTTGTTCCAGGAGGAGAATCACAACAGATCAAGATACATCAGCTGTCTGGTCTGATCTTTGCTGTTGGCAAAAACTAGATTGTATCACTTCTCTCAGGTGGAGTTGTTACTCTGGACTTGGCTTTTTCACTTCCTGCCTTGGTGCTGGTAATTTGGGGACAGGGCAGCATCTTGCTGGCCCCTGACAGGCAGGAGGTCAGTAGATGAGCTCATGATGTGTTCTGTGCTAGCTGAACTTCTCGAGTCTGAAAGCAATACCAGGATTACAGTTTCACTGGAGTGGATGTAGGTTTGGAGAAGAAATTGAGGGGTTTGGAGTTGATTTTTCTCATAGTTATTCAAGGCACGTTTGTTCTAGAAGGATCTGGACTGGAAGATGGAGTTTTCAGACACTGCAGTTGTTTCTCTTACGACAAGGAGTTTGTTGAGTATCTCAGTTCTGTTTCTGTAGCACAAGCTCAGGTGAGCAGAATGTACAGTTATTTTGATTATTCCTGTTGCATAGCTGAAGCTGGAAGAGTCCAGAGAGGTGAGCTTTTTGCTATATTCGGGTACATCAGCTCATGTCTGGCTGTTGGGATCTCTTCAGCTGGTCATGGCCAAGCTGAACTAAACTTGGCACTGTGCTGTGGCTCTCCAACCAGTGTGAAAACCACCTCTGAGAAGGCTTCAGTCAGCATCCTACTGATTATGTTGAGACTGCATATCCCATGATGGAAGAGTGACACCTTTGAACCTGAATTTAAATGACAGAATAGCTGACGAGGTCTGGTCTAGTCTGGTCAGGTCCAGATGTCTCAGGACAGATGTCCAATACATGTTCTCTAACATCATTCAAGTGCCCCACACCCTGTTACAGAAGGGTTGGGGCTCCAGAGACATCACAGCTGAGTCAACTGGCAGAATTGCTTACAAGTCCTTAAAGATGCCGATTAAGTGCTGGAACAGATCTCATGCCTTTTGGTCTATGAGGGCTTCCACAGGAGCATTCTTCTAAGCCAGCAGAAGGGTGACTCCAGAGCAGGTGAGCGCATGGTGCTTGCTGAGGGCTTTGGCAAGGACCTGCGTTGTGCAGGAGCTGGCAGCGATGACTCAGTGCTGCAGTGAGACCTGAGATGTCAGGGTGGTGGTGGGGACAGCTGAATGAAAGGCTGAGTTTTACAGAGCAGCCTTGGCTAAACGCTGGCCTCCTCCTCCTCCTCACTTGCAGTGTGGTTGGGTAGAGGAGCAGACCAGGTTTCCCTTCTGGACTACAGACACTGCTGCAGACCTTACCAGCCTAAGCAGTACTCCTGCATCACTTTTTGCCTTCACCATAAAGGTAAGGAAAGCCACCCAAGAACCAGCATTCCCAAGCCTGAGGTTATCCAAGGCTGTAGGCTTAGGCGTTCCAGGGCACAAGAGTGGCCCAGGCTCTTAATGGGATGGTTGGAAGAGGGGCTTGTGGTATTGCAGCCCATGTAGCCACAGGTACCTGTAAGGGAGCTCATACCAGTTTTGGACAAAAATGGAAGTTTCTTAGTTTACCTTTTTCTGTTGCTTAGGAGGAGCCTGTTTTACGGTGTGGAAGAACAGGGCTAAGTAAGCCAGGCTTCAGTAACTCAAATCCGTTGGACTCATATCTTTGTATGTGCCTTCAAAGCCTTCTCCATCCCCATCCTGGGCTCTTTTGTAACTGCTGCCAGTGAATAAGGATGCTTGTGGGATGGGTCCGCCTGCTGCATCTCCTGCTGAGACATTTTAGCTTTGATCTGGTTGTGTCCTGCACTGTCCTGGTGCCCACATCTGTCTAGGTGAAGAGGAGGATGCTCATGTATGCCCTGTGGGCCTCCTCAGCTGCTGAGGCTGTTATTTTTTCCGTATGCTGCTTTATACTTGGGGATGTGCTGTAGGAAGGGGGTGACATTGCTCAGAGGATGGTGTAACAGCCATGATCCTGGTCACCAGCAACTGGTGGGAATGAGAGCAGGCAGATGGGCCTGGCCCCATGTGCAACTCCTTTGCTCTTGCTGTGGGTTGAGTACAGGATCTGTAGCTTAGGAGAGCCAAGATACCAGTCCCAGCCAGGGCTGCTGGCACTGGGGGTGCCCTTGTTCTGCTCCCCAAGTCCCAGCCACCGCTGCCCTGGCCCCTCTGCAGCACACAAGAAGCACGACAGCAGCATGCAGCTCCCACAGGTGCCACAGCAGCAGGTGAGCACCACAGCAGCACCGCCATGGCAGCAGGACACAGCAGCACGTGAGCAGCAGGTGAGCAGCACAGCAAGGCCAAGAGGAGGAACACTCCTAGGCACAGCCAACCTCTGACTGCCAAACTGGCTGGGGCACAAAGCTGCCAGACACAGCACACCCATCTCTCTCTCCCTGCTACATCCTGGGAGCAGAGCCTAAACCAGCACAAAGCATTGCTCCCTCCCTCAGCTTGGCTCTGCTCCAGGCTCCACTTAGCATCAATTATTCAGCACCGACTGGCTGAAGCCTTGCGGAGGCACGCAGGGGCTGATGAGCTTTCCATGTTGTGGGAGGTGGGCAGGGATGGTGAGGAGCACAGCCTGGGCTTGGCAGAGAGCCAGCGAGCGGCGAGGACAGACGTGGTCACCGGCCTGTCCCAGCTCCTGGCACTGCTGGTTTGGCTGTTCCTGAGCCAGGAAGGACAGGAGCCACAGGGGGCTGCCAGGACCCCAGAGCTGAACACAGCCTGGGGAGTCTGCAGTTCTGCCTTGGGGAGCAGCCCTGGGAGCTGGAGAGCTGGTGTGATGACAGCAGTGGCTCCACCAGGAAAAGGAGGATAGAGAATACTGGCAAATACGAAGTGCAGAGGAGAGGAGAACCAGGCCCTGGCTGATAAGACCACTAGAATTAAAGCAGCAGCCTCACCACCACCTACAGCATTCATTTGCCCCTGGTCCCAGTACTGTCCAGCAAGTGGGCATCTGTAACCTTGGGCTTTGGGACTGTCCTGCTCTTTGTCCCCTGCGAGCAGCACTCAGGCGCTGGGGGGCACAGGAGGGGGGCAAGGGGTACTGCTGGAATGACACAGGGGCTGTCTACCCTCCCAACCCCTCAGGGCCACAAGCACCTCCCATGCTGACACCTCCCTGCTGCAGGGAGCATGCTGTGACCTGGTGCTCCTGGCAGCAGCTGGAGGCCAGGCATTCAGTCCAGGCTGGACACTAGGCACGGCTTATGTTTGCCCCGAGGTCTTAACACAGCTCTGGTAAGAGAGGGAAGGGCTTAGGCTTACCTGGGGGCAACGCCCAGGGGTGGTCTCCCCCTGGGAAGGACTCTCTGCAGTGGGAGAGTCCCACTTGGCACCCCAAAACCATACCTGGGAGCCCCATCAAGCACCAATTCAAGGCAACTGTGGCTCCTGCATTAGCTGGAGTGATACTGTCAGAGGTGGTGGTGGAGCTTTGCCTTTCCCTGGTCCCTGCAGGGACAGGGTGAGAGTACCACAGCCACAAGGCCACAACTGGGCACATGCAGGGACTCTGAGGATCAAGGATACCAATAAGCAGTATCTTACTCCATTTTTTTTTCAACAACCAAACGAACCAAGGCTGTTTAATGGAGGAACACAACCCTCAAACCTAACACAACTCACCTTCCCTTAGGGAAGCTGCGCTTCTGGACACTTCTGCTCTCTCCTTGGCAGGGATGCTGTTTTAGCAGTTGGATAAATGCCACATCTAAACCCTGCAGTGCCTGTCACGTAAGTAACTATGGCAGATGTTCAAACCTGGTCCCACCTGGCACTGCCTGAGAGCCAACAGGTTCATGGGAGCTGGTGGCCGGGAGGTGACACAAAGCAGCTTGTGCACCAAGGCTGCTTGTGAGCACCTGGAACACGGGAGGGATGAGGTTTGCTTCACTCCAGCCTAGGGATCTCACCCTTGCTCACGCTGCTGCATCCCTGTGCTGGCATCCAGTGTGAAATGGCACAGGAAATGTCACAAGAGCTGCATCCTCAGGGTGCTCCTGTACCAGTAACCACTGGGGTGTTCAGTGGTATTGAGGTTTTTTCTGTTTGTTTTTCTGTAGTGTGGCAGACCAGGTTTTAACCAGTTAATACAAATGAGCTAATTTAAGGGCACTGGAGAGCAATTTTTGTTCCTGTTTGATGTCTTTGGTGAGGCAGGGCAGTGCTAGAAGCAGGAAAACCAGCCTACAGCACTCAGTGGGTGACAGACACATGGGGATGCCAATTCCAGGCACTGCTCTTAAATCCTAAGGTGGCATTTAGCTAATTCTGGCCCCTCCATTTGCTTTCAGCCTTTGTGCCCTCTGTGCTACTCTGGCACAGACAGACGCCCTGTGTTTACCATAACCATGCTGCTTAACACCAAGTGGCAGCTTTCTCTCAGGGGAGCCAGAACACTGCTCACATTTAACACCTCAAAGGCAACAGCACCACGGTCATCTAAGCCCAGGAAGCCCTGGCCATGAAATCTGGGGTGTGTCAGAGGTACTGCTCACTCACAGCTTTTCAAAATGCATCTTCAGCTGTCAGCAGCACCACCTTTCGCTCCCAGTGCCTGCTGTAAACGTGACTCAGCCCTGACTCACGAGTGTGAGTCGCACCCACCCACCCACCTGCTGTGCAAGGAGCTGTGTCCACCCGTCCCTGGTCCTGTCCAACCCTCCCTACACTGCCTCCAGGCAGGAAAACAAACTCCAAACACAAAATCTTGGCCAAAAAAGAAGCTTCAGCAGCGCTGCTGAGCAGCAGCCGTGTGTCAGAAGGGATGCTGCCCTTTGCTCAGCTGGGAGAGGACAGTGGGAAGTAGAAAGCAGCATTTTTCTTTCCACTGCTGCTGGCGATGCCTGGATTTAACTACAGTAGAAAATCAGGGAGGAAAGCAGAGATGGAGCAGGATGGACCTGTTGCAGCTGAAGCATACCCAGTGAACCAAGCTAAAAGTCGTCAGGAGAAGGCAACCAGTCTTGCTGCAGCTTCTGTTCCTGTAAGAAACCTCGTGGAGTCTGAATTTATGCTAAACTTCTTTAACCATTATTATTACAACCATGTAAAACACAGCATCAAACACTCTGGACAGTTTGGATCAGTGTAAAAAGGAATGATCGACTTTTTTTTCCCCAAAAACACCTTCCTTTAAAAAACCAAACTGAATAAACAAAAAAGCAGACATAAAAATGTTTTTTTCTTAAAAGTAATAATTATAATACATTAGAAAGAGTCATGGAAGAAGCGTTCCACGCTGTAAACAAGAATAGCAAATAAAAAGAAAAGCAGATGGTAGCCAGGCTCTCAAAGTGCATGGCTGAGAAACCCTGACCTCAACCTCCGGCCCCTGCTGGAGCTGGGTCCTGTGGCTCCTGCTGCCTGCCAGTGCTGCAGCCACTCAAAGTGCTCAATCACAAACAAACAAAGAAAAACAAACTAAACCTAAAATAACCCAAACCCCCAGCGTTGGTCTTTACCTCTACATGGAAGGCAGCAAGGCCAGCATCGTCTCAGGGCTGCGAGGGCAAGGACGGGGGGAGCTGCTTTCCCACGTTTGCTCACAGTAAATGGTTTTTGCGGAGGGCTTGAGATTGTTGCAGGAAGCTGGGCAGGGCTGCAAGTGGCTTGGGTCAGGTAGCTGGTCCTGCTGAGCTGCCACCCTCATCCTTCTCCTTCCCTTCCTCTTCCCAACAAAAGAGCTGAGGCTGGGCCAGGCCTTGCTGCCACAGACCCACAATGGCTGCAGCTTTGTCTGCAGCAAGAGGCAGAGGAGGAGACAGGAGCGGGCATCTCCTTGGGGATCATGCATTGGTGTGTTCAAGTGAGAGCATCACACCAAGGACAGCACTGCATGTTGCTGGTTCCCAGCCAGCTGGGGGGCAAAGGGCCTCTTCCCAACCCTACCAGCTTGCCAGGACCTGCAGGTTGGAGAAGAGTTTCTTAGGTGGCAGAATGAGGATCTTGGTGACCTTCCCAGCAAGAAGCACTCTGGTGGGAAAGGGGAGCCTGTGTCCAAAAGTTCCTGAAACCAGCTGGTGGTTTCCCCCAGGCCTGAAGGTGACTGAGGACCTCGCTGCTCATTCCCATTAGGAATTGGAGGGAAAGACAACCCCCACCCCTGGCCCCGTCAAAATTCATGTTGAACATCATGCACCAAATACCATGCAATGAGTACTGTGCATTTGACAGCTCTCCAAAATTAGAGCAAACCACCTTTTTAAATGTTAATACTGCAAAACATCCCAGACACACCCTGGGTGAGGAGTCCAGGTGCACAAGCAACATGATGTGCAAAGGCTGTGTGCCTGAAATAAGGGAAAATGGGTCAAAACAAGGGGAAAGAGGTCTCAGCTCTTGCATGCATGATGCTCAGATGTGTCAGAAGGAGTCCTATGTGGGTTTCGAGGAGAGGACAGAGCCCCAAACTACAGAAGCCAAGCCAAGATGTGACCAACAGCTCTCAGGTGCTTCTTGTTGCTTCCCAGTGAGCACAAGTGGCCAGTGGGCTGCTAGCAGAAGGCAATGGTATCTGTCCTGAAATACTGCTCAGGTACTTTAACACACAAATACGTTTAACTATGCACAGTTACGGAAAAACATACTCTTAATTAAAAACAATTCGAGCACCATTGTCCTAGAAAGGACCTGTGGTGTCTCAAAACACAAATACTGAACATTCAACGAGCACTCTTCCTCAAAGAGCAACACTTGACTCCTCACAACACCCCTGCGAGGTAGCTAATAGCGTTATCCCTGCTCTGCAGAGGGAGAGGATGGGCAAGGTTGGAGGCTCAGTGGAAGATGGGGTCTGGGACAGAGCTGGGGTTGCAATGAAAGCTGAGGGTGCTGTGGTCTGGCTGGCTACATCCAAACAAAGATCCGGTGCTCCCTTCGGCAGCTCCTGCTGCAAACATAAACCACCACAAGTACACAAGGCAAAACAAACCCTGATAAATCATAGAACCATAGAATATGCGGAGCTGGAAGGGTTCCACCAGCATCATCAAGTCCAGCTCCTGGAACCCACAAAGTAATTTAGTGGAAGTTTTCTGTTGGGCTTTCAGGTAGGCTTTAGATCAGGTTATGCAACTGAAGCAGGCTGTGAGATTAAAAAAATAGTTTTCAAAGTCTCCTTAGAACTTAAAGGAGCTTTTGCCCAGGATCTTCACTGAAGGGGTGGGAATTGCAGTCCCACCTAAGGTGGCACTTGCAGCCACCCCTTCTGGACAGCGAAGTCAAATCCACCATATCTGGACTACTTCCTGCTTTTTCATTGATCTGCCTTCCTGATGAAGTCCCTTCACCCCCAGGAGTGAAATAGATGCTGGAACCAGAATTTTGGACCAGGTCTTTCCATGGGGTGTCTCCCCAGATCCCTGCACACCTCCAGCCAATGGCTTGGGCTGTGCAGCAGCAGCACCCTGGGATGGGGAGGAGATGGACAGACCTCTGGGACTTGGTGCATGAAGGGCAAGTGGGCATGTGGGCACCCATCATGTCCAAATTTCCTTCCTGTTGTTAATTCTGTGTGGGCTCAACTAGAAGGGCTAAGATCAGGTTCTGGGCAATGTGCTCCCCCTTCCCCAATTCCTATGCCCTTTCCACCTTGACACTTAACTTACTCAAAGCTAACGTGGACTTATCTGGGGCACTGTGATTAGATGCCATCACACCTCCAGCAGCTTGGCAGTGCAGGCAGGTTTCCTGAGCCAGCAGTCCCTTTTCCTGTTTGGGGAACAGAAAGGCAGCGAGCCCGCTCGCTGTGCTGGCTCTGCAAGGGAAAGGCCAGCAGAAAGGGCACTCAGCCCAAGAGACCAGGCTCCACTTTCATCACTGTCCTTGTCACCTTGAGAACCTGGGAAAGAGCCACTCTGCTGGCAGTCCCCCACCAGGGTGACACCAAGGAGATGTCCCAGGGACTGAGCCACTGTTAAATCTGTCCTCCTGGACACCATCCACCATGGCAGGAGGAGCCGGATACAGCCGGACACTGCTTTATGGAATTGCATAGAGGGGACAGCGGGCTGCCGGTGTCCTGCCAGAATGCCATGGCACTGCCTGGAAATCCTGCTGCCTACAACTGCAGGTCTGGGAAATGAAATAAAGATCTATTGCTACAAAGGCCTTTGAAAGCAATGCTGCGGCTGTGCCGATGGGGCATTTTAAAGAAAGCGTTTCGGACTCCGACACCTTGTGCCTGCTTCCTTGGCCATGGGTTCCCACAGCAGGCAGGAGCAGGAGAAAACACACAACACACTCACCAGCCCTGCCTCTTCCCCCAAGCAATGAGGCTTGGGGAGCTTTGAGGAACAAAAAATTAAAGCATTTTCCAATTTGTCCATAGGAAACATGCAAATCCAATCTGCTGGTGTCTCCTAGAGCTGGTGGCCACCACTTCGTCTCCTTGCTGGGCGCTCGTACCAAAGCACAGCTTGACATGCGATGGTGCTGTGCTGTCACCCCGACAGCCCTGCTGACAGAAGGGGATCCTGTAAATGGGGCAAGGGTGCTTCTTCAGAACCTGCTTCTTCTCCCTCACCTTTCCCATCCCCACTAGAACGTCACCGATTTGGGTAGCTTTGCCAGGGAAGGAGAGCCTGAAAGGAAACTGTTCTCTGAGAGGGATTTGGCAATCTGCGGTGGTAATTTTGGTTTGGGGCTCAGCGGGGGTCGTGGGGCTTTCAGTGCGTTTAATGGTTTCTGGAGGCTCTTCTGGACCTCTACCTCCTCTGGGTCTGGTGTAAGAGATGGTGGCATGGAGGTGGCAGGCAGGGGATGTCCAGTCTCCGACAGAGGCAATGCCACCTGCTTTCTGTTCAAGAAGTCCTGCTCTGTCGCGTGGGCCAGGTGGAGGGGAGTGGTGGTTTTGATAACAACGTAGGGGCTGTTCCCTTCCACCGCAGGGGACGGTGCCCGCTGGGTGGGGCAGCCCTCGGCCAGCCCTGCTGCCTCCAGCTCTCTGCTGGACAAGATGGGCACACTGCCCCCCGCCTGCCTGTGCGTGGGCAGCGCGCCCATGGCCTCAGGCCAGTGTGCGGTGCCAGTGCCCAGCCCGTTGTGCTGCAGGCTGAGGAGCTCTCCTGTGGATGCAGCTTTGGATGCCGAGCGCTTCAGGCCTGTTTTGTCCGGCAGCACCGCCCTGCAGTGCCTGTCATCTGCCACCTCCTCCCCGTGCTCGCTCTCGGGGGAGCCATCGCTCTGTGACGTGCAGGAGGGCCGCCGGCAGCCGGCTGGCAGAGGATGGGGGGACGTGTCAAGCACTGTGTCTCTGCTCAGGGAAGATGCCTGTTCTCCCTCTGCCAGGGCAGCGGGATTTGGCTGCCACACTGCATGGTCCGTAGCGGAAAGCTCAGCAGTACTGGAGTTGGGAGGAGCTGGCCTGTTTTGGAGAGAGGAGTCTAAGGAGCTGTGCTCAGCTGGGGCATGGAGGGAGACTCCATGGTCCACCATGGCACAGCCAAGAGCAAGAGGAGGCTGCTCTGGAGGCAGGGCCGTGGGAAGGAGGTGTTGCTGGGCCTGCATCTCGCTTGCCTTCAGAAGAGATGATGGCTGCCCGTCCACGATGGGCTCCACCTGACCCTCCTCATCCAGTGGCCGCCCACCCGAAACAGGCACGTTTGTTGCTTCAGCTGCTTCACTGCCCTCGAAGGGGGGAATCCTCGCTTCCACCACTGTCATTCCTCCTGGTGCACAAGGAACTCTGTGGGGATGGGGCTCCCTGTCTGGGGTGTGCTCACCCGCCCGGCCATTCTGGCCATTGGCCGCTGCGTTTTCCTTTATGGCTACTGGGTTGAGGGAGAGCTCCAGGCCCAGGGGTTTCCTTGGAAACTCCTCAGGCTTTGCTGCATTGGAAGCAGAGAAAACAAAATAAAACCCAAACTGTGCATCAGTTTGTTTTTGCACACCCGGAATGTGAGGAAGACAGATGCTTCCACCCAACAGGTGCCAGCCGTTCTGGGCTGCCCTGGCTCCCACCCACACCAGTGGGATGCTCTGGTCCCTGCTGGGCTGCCCACCTTCCCCTCTACCCACCTGGTGGGGGCAGGTCAAATTTCATCTTGCGCAGTTCAGTCATTGACACCTGCAGCTGCTCGATGACAGCATCGTCCTCGTACTGCAGGGAAGCAGCAATTTTCTCCTGCAGAAATTCACGTAAATCTTCCAGTGTCATCTTCAGCAAGCGCTCTGGGGGATGGGAGAAAGGAGTAATGGCAGTGGCACAGACAAATTTCAGGGTAGCACAAGTGTGGGTTACACCATGCTTTGGCTTTATCTGGGATTCTGCTGCTGTTCCCACTCCACAGTGAGACAGCCTGAATGCTTTTGCCTCTCCCCCACCTTCCCACTCTTGCTCAGGGTCATCAATACATGTATATATCCATGCCACCTGAGAAGTAACTCTGCAATGGCAGGGCAATGGCAGGGCTGGCAGCTGTGCTGATGAGGATGCAGGTTTTGGGCCATTTCTGGAAGTTCTCACCAATGCCTCTAGGAGGAGGAAAAGCTCCATGAGACAGGCCCTGAGCATCACGCTGAACAGCCACTGCCGGCAGCTGCCACCACCAGCCAGGGACACCAGCCTGCACCAGCCAGCAGGCAGGGATGCAGGAAGAGGTGCTGGCCCTTACAAGGGTTGCAGACAGGGATGGGATACAGGCAGGAATGGGTTGTAGGGAGGGATGCCAACCCACACTACACATTCCTCAGGGAGAAGAGATTTCACAGCCAGACTGAAACATCTGCCTGCCTGCCTGCCAGTTTCCCACTTTTTGCAGACAAAGAGGATACTTCACGATTTATTTCTAGATAGCCTGTCATTCATTTAACTGAAGGAAGAACAGGGTGGCTGTTTGCAGAAGCCAACACATGCAGGCCCATAAATTCTGCTGGCCCAAAGGTTCTCATCATGCACTCCTGCCCCAGATGAAGGCCAAAAGAGTGACAGAGCAAGACTACCAATTTATGGGAGTGAAGGGGTTCAAAGTTACAAAGATCTCGAGGTAGAAACATCACTGCCATCATTTTAGAAGTGTATTAATGGATTTACTTGTCCCTCTACAGACTTTTCAGTTGAACCACCACACAAAGCTCAGCAGATAAATGGGCTGCTGTCTGTATTGCCCCTAAAAGCAACTTGTGTGGCACAGCACACAGGAAGAGGTGGCTGGGAGCATTTCAGGTGTGGTTTCTGTGTGCTGAGCACAGCAACTCAACCCTTGTGGCATCTCATTTCCTCCCTGGGACTGTGCCTTTTGCAGCCAGCGCAGGGCACTGAGCACGCTGTAAGTGGCCAGCAAAGCCTTCCAGGTCAGCAGCACAAGGGTGGCCCAGCACAGTGCCACCACAGCCATAGGGTCAAGTGGGACCTTACTTTTGTGCAGTTTGAGGATGGTGTAAGCCATGGCTGTCAGCACCCGCTCCCCTTCCAGGATGTAGATATCCCACAGCCGCAAGGTCAGGGTGAACGGGGTCTGTTTCAAACACACACACATACACAAATGGGATGATGAAACAGAGGCTGCTGCCATCACTGCATCACCTCGCACCAAAACACACAACAGGGTTAGGCTTTGCAAGCCAGGGATTCATCTAAAACACAAAAATGTCTTTTATATGGTTTTGCCTTAAAGCTAATGAACTTGGGCAGTGGGGGAGATATTTAAAATCCATCCATGAATGCAGAAAAAGGAGAAATTCCTCACAAACATGCTAGCATGTGGATTCTCCTACCCTGGAGGGAGCACCATCATTTTTCAGCCTTGTGAGCACAAAAAACAACACCTGTATCCATCCAGGTTCCCCAGAAGGGCTATTTATGGGATAGGTCTGAAAGCCCAGTGACTGAATGCATCACTAAGCATTAAAAAATCGCTCATTTGGTGTCCAAAGAAGAGGTCTTTCTTATACACAGGCTTATTTCTACCTGCTAAAAACACTTCTGCAAGAGGTTTTCATTTGCACCCAGACCCAATGTGACAAACAGGATTGAACTGATATCCAAAATGATGGAGCAGCCCATACCTCCCAGCAAAGATCTAAGGCACTTCACCAACACAGAAATTAATATTAATCCTATTGTGATGTTTAGGTTCAAATTTAGGATGCTGCACTTACTCTCCAGAGTTTGGCACAACTGACCATTGCAGCTCTTTTACCACATGCTACTGCAGTTAAAGGGATTTTGCATTTTATACAGCTTTTAGTGGCAAAAGCAGTGAGTTCCCTCTGGAGGGGAAGGGGCCATCCACTGTTTTATAGAGGACGGGGCAGCAGAAAATTGAGACTGGAGCACACAGATGTCCTAAATATTAGCAAGTCTGGACACTGCATTCAAGTCCAGCAAGCACAATGCTGACCCTAAAAATAAAGTAGTCTTGGCTCGAGACTGGCAAATTAGCTCTGGACAAATCAGGGTAATTTTCTCACGCTTTCACATGTTTCCAGTCCCAATCCGCTCCTCTGCCTGCAGCTGCTGCACTGCTATTTGTAGAGGTTTGTGCCCCCAGCTCTTCTTCTTCCTACGTTGTTTCCAGAGCCAAAGTGAGGTTAATTGCCTTTGCAGCAGTGCCAGTGGGCAAGAGAAAGATCTCTCCCAACTCTGAAGCTTATACTGCTGATGCCGAGCCATCTCCCAGCGACTGCAGGAATTGGCTTCTTATCAGTGACATGCAGTTATTTTTAGCTTCTCCCTTATTAACTTTTTTGCCTTATATGAGTGTGCATAATATCCCACCTTATAAAATATTAACACCTTCTTCAAAGTATGATATTTACAAAAAACCCCAGGCAGATTAACCATGCATGCAAACAACAGAGCAGCAAAAAGCCCTCAGAGCATCCTCACCCGGTCAATGAAACACTGCAGGAACCACTTGGTCGTGTAAATCCCAGTAGTCATCTGCTCCTTGTCCTGGGGGAAAGTAGCAAAGAGAGACAGGCATTTCACCAGGCTGGTTACTGGAGGTTCAAGCAGCTCATAAGGCTTTGGGGGAGGTTGGTTGGCTGGTTGGTTAGTTGACTTATTCTGGGGTCTGGGTGGAGGATGTGGCTTGTCTGCCATCTCCCAGCAAAGCCCCTGCTTTAAATACCAGCATTGAAGCCCTGCTTTGGCCCTTTGCCCAACACATGCATTGAAACTGATCCTCAATGTGCCCAGATTTCAGCCACAACATTGGAGAGGGATTTCTGGGAGAACCTTTTCTAGCCTAATACCTACTTCAGGGATTTACAAAAACCTTCCAGGAGCCTAAACCTCTCACTCCTTGCAGACTACCATTTTTGTTTCCATAGCAATTCCCATGTGAGCCTCTCGGAGCACAGTCAAGCCAGCTTTGGAAGCACCACCTCGTTTGCATGGCATGGTTGCTGCAGGAGCAGGACAGCCTGGCAGGCTAAGGAAAACTCTTAAAAACCTCACCATCATCACCTCAGTCTAACACTTCTCCATCTGGTGCCCAGTGCTGGGATGCACAGAGCTCTGTATGCGTGCAGAGCTGACATGACCTCTGCTGCAAAGCCAACAAAGCAGTGGGGATGGGAAGAGAAAGAAGTTCATGGGAATCAATGGTTAGCTCCTGCCTTTGCTTTTGGCTGGTGCTGTGCACCTGCAAGCCTGGAGAGCCTTTGGGAGCAAGAAGAATGAGCAGCTTTCTGAGTTATTCCCATCCCCTCCCCTGTCCATGACTGTAATGAAGTGAAAACCTAACATGGCTCTGTTTTACTTTCACAGCCAGGGCTGGATTGCTTGCAGCATGAAGCAAGAGCTGTTACAGATGATAGTATACAAACACCTTTTTCTGGAGCTAGGGGCCACCAAGCCTTTTGGGAGCATAAGAAAACTTTAGGAATTTGGCCATTGAACACCAACTGTCTACACCAAATGCAAGGCGGGGCAAGGCAAAAAAAAAAGGGGGTGAGCAGGTGCTGCAAAACAGTGGCCTGGACATTAGACTGCAGTCGGTGTGTCCTGCAGATGCTCCTGCAGCCACCAAATGGGGCTGTACCATCTGTTAGAGAGAAAAGCAACTGGACATGCCCAAGCAACAAAACACCCAGCAAATCTTAATGTGCCTCCTGCCTTTAAACAACAGCAAAGCACTTGGAGCTAATAATTACTGAAATAAGACTCCAGACAGACCAGCATCAGCCTTTGGGCCTTGCAGCTGGTGCAAGAACACAGCCCAGCCTCACTGCTGTTCTCCTGCTCTAGGCTCTGCAAGCCTTCCTGCTTGGCTCTCCTAGGAAGCCTTTAAATTTTAGCAGTCCCTCCACTAATGATGACTAGCAAGTAAAGGATTACCATTCGCCTCAGCAAGATTTGGGCAACCCATCCAAAAAATGCCTGCCTCTGCAGCTGAAGCACTCCTATGTGGTTAGAAATATGTTCAGCTGTGCATCTGTTTGGCAGGAGACTGTATGAACTGCTTTATCATTAAAATGTGGCATTATTATAGGAAGACTGATAGTAAACAGATACCATGTGCTTCTTCAGCTTGGGAAACATTTTGTTTAAAATCTGCTCATGGTGGGCTTGAAACCTCTGCAGCTTCGGGAACCCAGGAATGAAAAAACCTTAACAAGAAAAGACAAGAGAAATTAAAAAAAACATCATGAAAGCTCTGGAGCAGTGATGGGGACAGCCTGATTTTCTACAAACTCATCTCTTGCATTGCCTTTGGAAGTTGGCTGAACCACAGGGTGCCCAGCTACCACCTTTTCACCTTCCTTTCCAGAGGCCACCCTTCACCCCATCTGGGCAATGGGATCCTCAGACCGAGCCCCGCTGGTCCAATTCTCACCCAGCCCCACGGCACAGGCCCACACAGCTCCCACTGCCTGCAACTTGGCTTGGCCAAGAGCTCTCTGAACACACCTCAGTGCTTACCAAGGTTCAGAGAAAAGCTGAAGATGTTTGAACACCACAAGCTTGTGCAGTGCCCTGTAATCTCGTGGGACACACATTTAAGACCGTCCAAAGTTATCAAGCCATAAGGTTTAGCTCTCTGCCCATAAAATAACCTTCTGTGCATAGATTACTGCTAACCACAAGTAAGATGAAAGGATCTTTAATGTGTTCGAAGTAAAATAATACACCACATATTTAGTGGAATTACATCCACATTTAGTGTGGATACTCTTGGATGTACTTCTGTGAGACTTCCTATAAACTCATAACCTTGAGTTAATTGATTGCCAAGGGCAACGTACCCTGGAGGGAGGACAGCACTTCTGTCGAAGTGTTAATTACTGAGCACTAAAGCTCAGGTGGATAAAACTCATTTTTTTGATAAGAACTTGTCTGCCTCCAAGAGTGAAGTTCAGCTCCCTAGTCAGGCTGTGCAAGTAGTTAAGCCTCACCCACTTTAACTAAACAAGCATATGAGGAGAAACAAGGCTCTACCGACCAACCTGAACAATCTTCCCTTCCTTTGCCAGACACCCCCCGCCCCCAGCCCAGCCTTACCGTGCATGGCGTGGCGCTGGTTGGTGAGCAGCTGTGCCAGCGCCCAGAACGCATCCTCTTCGTTCAAGTACATCAGGAGGATGGCTGCAATCTGGCTCATCCCTTGGCAGTAGCTCACCTCCTGCAACAGTCAAGAGGGGCACACGTGCTGCCATGCTGGCAGAGCCTACCATAATGCTAAAGCTGCCTGTACTTCCCTCTCCTCTTCCAAGGTCTGTCCCATTTCAAAGTCTTTACCATTTATGTCTAAATTCACAGCTCCCATACCTCTACAGCATCTACCATGTCACTGACTCACAGAGTAGTCTGGGTTGGAAAAGGACCTTTCAAGATCATCTCGTCCAACCCTCCTGCCATGGGCAGGGACAACTTCCATCAGATTGGGTTGCTCAAAGCCTCATCCAAACAGACTTTGAACACTTCCAGGATAGGGCATCTACAACTTCTCTGAGTAATTATTTCCATGCCTCACCACACTTATTATAAAAAATGTCTTCCTTTTGTCCAATCTGTCTTGGGGATGACAAACAGCATGTGGCTCCAATGCTGTTTTGGATTCCTTCAGCCATATGAGCACTGAAGTAATTAAACAGTAAATAAATCTGGAGAGCATTTATCTGGCACAAGGGAGGCTCCTTAACTAACCCCCTGAGCATCTTCTGGGATAACTGTCCCCTCCTGGAGGTGGAGGCAGTAGGTTCAGCTGCTAATTTCGGCTTATTCTGCCTGTGTCCTTCAGCTAAAAATGACTTGTTTGCTGTAGTAAATCAGTGTTTTCAACAAGGATGCAATTTGGTGTAAGACAAGCAGTCAGAAACATGACAGACTGCCAGAAGACTAGTGTTGTTGAAAAGCCAAAGGGCAATCCCTTGTTCTTCACTGACGCTCGCCCAAACTGAATCTGCCAGATGTCATTTACCAGGTGACAAAATGAACAAGGGAATGAAACAACTGTGCAAAGATTCTTGTGCTGCCTGAGAGTCTTGCAGCTCTCTGTACAAGCCAGTATTAGAACTTAAAATTGGAATTACCACTGGCTAAATAAGTGCGTGTTTATATACATATACATGGAAATATATATGTCTACACAAATACACATATATAAAGCTTTTCTTTAAATCTTTACATAAATAAATAAATAAATAAATAAATAAAGCACAACGTTCTTCACGTTAACTGGACTTGCTACTTACAGTGTTATAAACCGAGTATGCTGACAGGACATGGAAGAGTGCCTGTTGCCTGGGGAGAAAGGAGGACATTAAAACACCTGAGCATGAGGTCTCCAGCTTCATGAGCACACCACCGTGTACACACAGAGAGCAAAGATTCTGAAAACACCCAAACAACTGGTATTTAAGGCTTTTCCAAGGAGCAGGGCTCACAGAACCAGAAAGCACATTCCTCGGAGACTGTGCTGGGCAGCCAGGTGAGATTTATCCCAGTGACAAAGTCACTTTGTCAAACTTCTCCAACCCCATCTGTTGTGGAGACCCCATCCCTCCCAGATCCTGATGGGCCCATCCCATCATCCCAGCCATCCCAAACCAAGCCCTCTGCAACTGTGACCCTTGGAGGACAAGGCACTGTAACAAGCTGTTGCTTGGCTCAAGAACTGGGGCTGAGCCTGGTCCAGCGTGGACCTCTCTGAAGAGAGAATCAGCAGTCCAGCACCTGTGGGTCCCACTGTGTGGTGATAGTTTGAGGAGAAGGCAAAGATGGCTTTGCTCTCCTGTGAGCCACTCTGAGCCTGGGTGCTGCTGGCCACCCCATGCCAGGGGACTGCTGGCATCCCCATCCAGCTCATCCCTCACACGTGCACTGGGACCAATGCCCATCATATAGCCATGGAAGCGTTCCACACTCACTTCACTCCGTAGCGATCCCGAAACATGATGTGGTTTCGGAAGGTGCGGTTAACATCCAAATCTATCTGCTTGATTTCTGACGAAAAGCACTTTGCTTGTTCTTTCATTTGCTGGAAGGGAGAGGGGCAGACAAGAGGCAGGAATCAGACACCATCTCAGCCTGTACCTCTCCCCACACAGTGAGAAGGCAGGATTCCTACAGCAGGAGTGGCAGCTTGATAGCTGCACAGAGCTATCCAGAGCAGGGGACACTGATGTCTTGCAGTGAGCAATGAACTGCAGCCTGGCAGTGAGCCCCTGACCCCTTGTCTGTGCTGCTGGCCCAAGGAGAAGGGGATGACCCCACACACACACTAAGACAGCAGCAGCTGCCAACCCAGCCTTTGCCCATGTTTCAATACAGACAGAATCTAAAACCTTTACAATTCAATTCCACTCTCATTTATTTTGATTTCTTTGCCTGGCTGGCTGTCAGAAAACATTGAGAGCTCTGTTGATCCTTAAGAAACCAATATGCAGATGTACACGGCACTCTCAGCTTTTCAGAGGCTCAGTCATAATAAAGTCCAAATTGTTATGACAGACTCTGTGATCTCCAACTACTGCTTTCCCTGAAGAAAAGAATCATCTTAGATTTAAGGAAAAAGAAAAAGAAAAGCAGTCCTGGAACATTACTAGAAACTTTACTAGAAAAGCAGTCCTGGAACATTCCCTTGGACTGGTACAAATTTTAAGAAACTAGCGGAGTCCAGAACAGAGGCTGAACTCAAAGCCAAGAATCCCCATGTTCCCCCCAGGCTCGCTAATCGTTTAAGGCAGCATCACACAGAAAAAGGACTGAAGTCCACTGCAAAAAAATGGAAACTCAGATGAAAGTTTAAGACCACCTTAACCATTTGTGACAGTTTAAGACCACCATAACCTCAGAGTCCCAAGATGAAGATGCTCCATGGACAAATCCCACTGCAGTCCCATCTGCAACCCACTGTTCAGCTCTGTGCTGCCGGCAAGGACCATTATGCTATAGCTAAGCATCTCATCTCACAGCCTTTAGATACCACCAGTGATCATGCCCTCCTCCTTTAATGTCTCCAGGGTTAATTGCATGAAGAAAATACATTTTGTGACTATCTTCAGGCACACTGAGATTCACCAGCAGGTTGGAGGCAGCAGAGATGAGCAGCAAGCCCAACTTGCTTTAAGCCCAGGGTCAGGACCCCTCCTGGCTCACAGAGGAGACAGAAAATGGAACATCTGCACAGATACTTATCATCTGCTCCAGCAGCTGCCATCCTGTTAATGCTTGTCAGCCTGACATCAGGCACCTCCAGGCTGCTGTTGACCTCCCAAGTGGCCACATCAGCTCTGGGGAACATCAGAAAGTCATTAGAACCCACATGTGTCCAGCACAGCCAACATTTAGGACAATCACAGCATCTTGGGACTGTTAACTCCAGCCTTGAAAGCAGCTGTACGGAAGAGCAACAGTACAGGGGCTATTTTGAATTACTGCCTGCACAGGACAAGGGAGGATAAAAGTGATGATGGAATGAGGATCTGATGAACAGCATAATTTCCCTGCTGTAAATACTGTGGTCTCCGTATCCTATGGCTCCTTGCCCTCTATAAAGCAGGCAGACTACCTGAGAGAATATGACTATTCACGTGCACCGGGTCACTTCAGTTCAAATTCTCCTGCTAAAGGGCCTCTTGTTTTCCCTGCCAGAACAACACAGAAATCTCCCAAAGACTGTAAATACCCTACTTTGGGTATTTTTAAAACCATTGCACATGAATAGCAGGTAGGTTACACAGCGCTTTGTCACCTCCATGCACCCAGGAGGCTTTATTAATTGTGCAGACATTAAAAAAGAAACACAGGATGGGTTATTCTCCTTTTTTCCCTTGTGTAAGTAACCTGGGAGCTCCACAGATGCTCTGTCGAGCTCATTAGTGCTGTGAGCCCTGCAAGCTGGTGGCAGAGCAAAGGCTGGAAAGCTGGAAGTCCCATCCCAAAGACCTTGTACAAAGCAGTGGGTAAAAGCCAGGATGCCTCTGCTCTGCCCCACGGCCAATATGTTTCTCCTGTTCCCTTCTCAAGCTCTCCTCAAACCCTCTGGCTGAGCTAACAGACCCCAGGGAGGCAGAGCATCACACCTACATCAAAAGCAAGCGTGGCATGTACCATGGTAGTCTCCAGGCCTTTGTGCCATGGGTCATGCTCCAGGGAGAAACAGGGTGGCCTTGGAACCAGTCCCTCCAGGACACAAGTCTGAGGCTTAGTCCCTTCTTGAAAGCAAAACCCCTCAACCAGGACCTGCACTGAGCCTCTCCTGGAGGAAATTAGGGGAGAGCTAATTACTGGCAGCAGGTGGCACCAAAGAAGAGGTAGATTAAGATGAGCTTGTAGAGGGTTTGCATCCAGCAAAGCCTATTAGCCCTGAAGCTCCTGTTTATCGCAGACCCCTCTGGAGCACAGATAAACTCCTTGTGACTTTCATTTGTTTGGATTGCTTCCCTGCCTGCACAGCACAGCTTTGAGGGAGGGAACACAATTTTAATCTGCGTGCTGGGAGAGCTTCCTTATCTGTGCTTACTGTGATAAGCCCAGCCTTCCCCCAGCCCCTGCGTGTGCCTCCATCCCCGCGGCACCTTGCCAGTAACATCCACGCTTGACTAACTATGATGAGTGCTACCATCATCCTGCTTAATAGGCAGGGATTTTTAGAAACACCTGTTGGAAGCAGCACTCAACCTCCTGCCTCTGAAAAATAATTGTCTCCACAACACTCTGATCTTCACCCTGGTACATGATGCAAGATAAATCCTAACACAGGCTTGGAAAATAAGTTAATTATCCACCAAGGGCTTCCACACGCTGCCTATGGAAAGCTTCCCCTCTTCCCTGCATCTTTCCCTAAAGATGCAGTAACACTGACAGCAACTTTGTTCCCAACTTCCAGCAGAATAAGTGGAAGCAGCATATTATGGAAAGCAGCCAGCTAACATGCTAAAAGATCTCAGCTTAATATAAACCCATGGATAAAGAGCTGATACCCTTTGCATTTTCAATCCTCACCAAACCACCTTCATCAACCAATCTAACCGCCCTATCCCCTTGCTCCTGTTGTCTTTGCCAGATACAGTCCATACCTCGTATTTTCCTTCATTCTCCTTCTTCATCTTCTCGACGTCCAGGAGAAGTGACCAGACCTGGCCTCGCACCTGAAGCGGGATCCCTTTGTACACACGCCGGCACATCTGCAGGGAGGAAAACACGTGCAAGGTTAGCTGGGTCCTGCTGCTGGCAGACACATTTTCTCCATGTTTTGCTGCTGCAGATCATCAGCCATCTGAGCAGACACCCCAGGCAATCACTTCCTCTGCCTGTGCTGGTGCAGAGAGGGCATCTCCAACCTGATGGATGAGCTGAGTACCTGCTGAGTATCCATCGAAGCTGAGTATCCATTGAAGACAACTACTCACTCAAAATCACAGAACCACAGAATCATAGAGCAGTTTGGTTGAAAGGGACCTTACAGAACATCTAGTTCCAACACCCTTGCCATGGGCAGGGACACCTTACACTACACCAGACTGCTCACAGTCCCATCCAACCTGGCCTTGAACATTTCCAGGGATGGGGCATCCACAATTTCTCTGGGCAACCTGTGCCAGTGCCTCACCACCCTCACAGTAAAGATTTCTTCCTTACATGCAATCTAAACCCGCCCTCTTCTAGTTTAAAACCGTAGTCTCTTGTCCTATCACTATCTGCCTGTGTAAAAAGTCACTCTCCCTTGTTTTTATAAGCTCTCTTTAAGTACTGGAAGATCACGCTAAGGTCTCCTTAGAGCTTTCTCTTCTTCAGGCTGAACAACCGCAGCTATCTCAACCTGTCTTCATAAGAGAGAGGTCTTCGTTCACTTCATCTCACAGGTGCTTCTTCCCTTTTTCTTGTCATCAAGTCCTCATTAAATTTCAATGGAAAACAAAACAAAACAAAACAAAAAAGAGCTTTTGTTCCGTTGCTGACTTCTTCCATTAAAACAAAAAGCTTTATAAAAAAGAAAAATATCAGTTTCTGAGTATTTTCCTTCCTTCCTTTCATTCATCCCACCTGTGAAATGCCTTGCAGTTGCACTATAAAACCCACTGTAGCACTCCTCTAGATTCCTGAGGACCGTTGGGTACACTGAAGGACCTGTAGCACATGTCCAAGCTCCAGCCATGCAGGGTATTTATGCTGCCTCATGGTGCTCCCTCAAAACCAGGCAATTCTTTGGGAGGGGACAGAGGTTCCAGATTTCCAGTCATGGGAATGAGCTCGGTGATTTCCAGTCATGGGAATGAGAAGGGCAGTGCCCAAGAAGGCAATCAAATAGAGCTACTGTCACTGTCTGGTACAAATGCATCCAATCACCTTCAAAATCCCTTTTCTTTTTCCATAGGGTGTTCTGCTTCATGCAATCCAGGCTGACGTAAGAGAAGGAATGCAATTCACAAGGAAGCACAAGATCCTAGCAGAAGGTTTTCTGGATGTGGGCCTGCTGCACTGCCTTTGCCACACCAAGCTGAACACCTGCTCCTCTTGCCTTTCCTTTCAGACCCACCTCGCATCACCAGCTTTTTTATTTCCAACCTGACTTTTTAAGGGCAGCCTCTCACAAGGATATAAAGACCTTAACCATGGCACTGTGCTGGCTCACAGTTTCCATGAGCACAGATCAACACTGCTTGTTTCCTTACTGTCTTCATGGCAGCATTGTGCCTGCTGAGGGCAAAACCCAGGAATGGTGGGCCTTGTCCCAAAGAGTTACAAGACCAGGAGGTAAGACAGGAGGTGGGCTTCAAGCAGACAGGCTAGGGGACAGTAAAGAACTAACACCACTATCCCAGTCAAAAAAGTATATAAAATAACTCAGTAGTAAATGCCAAGATCACCATGTAGGACCAGGAGAACCAGATGTTTGTGAGAATGCTTTTCCACTCCATTACGATAAATATTTCAGTATTTCTGCTGACAGAGAAAGTGTCTGTAATGTATCCTGATCCTGAAAGTGTAATGGACATTCAACATTTAAAACCCCATCCTAAGAACTTCCCAAATGCTTGCTCTGTCCCAAGTGCTGCTTAGCACCAGCTGTGAAGGTCCAGTGCATAGCCAGGACCAAATCCTGCAGAAATCCTTTACCAGATCCTGCCCTTCTCTCTGTATGCACCAAATAAGAGCTGCCCCCTAAAAGTAACCTCACCAGCAAGACATGCCCATGGAAGGCCCCCATCCTGTTCAACAGCATCCTGCATTTTAAGTGGGACACCACTAATTCACCATCTGCACACCCAAAGGCTCACGTAAGGAGGTGCTTCTAAGGACAGCAAACCTTCACATCATGTGGGACAGATTCATCCACACAGCTGAAAGACCCATTTCCCAAGAGTCATTAAATCAGGATGAAAGAAATGCAATGCATCAAGAGACACAAAGCAACAGGATTAGATGAACCACATCCCTAAAGCAGTAGGCGCCCACAAAAGCCTGGCTCCTGCAAGCACTCATGCTTTTATGAAGCAAAACTGAGGCACGATCAAGAAACTGGAATATGTACCAGTTCTGACAAAAACACTAATTCAGAAAAGATTACTTATTTCCAATGGATTACGAGAGACTGACAGCTGCCAAGGCATATGATCATACTCAGGTCCATGGGAAGGAAATACTTTTGTTTTTAATTTCCAGAGCTGGTATTGTTGTACTTTAATGAGTGCAACCCTCAGTGGCATATAGTAAATGTCTCTAATGATTTTCTTTGCACAAGTGCTAAAGGAACAGGGGAGGTACAAAACACGCTGAGATGGAAATGAACTGAAATGCCTTCTTGTTATTTATCCAAGGGCTTTCCTCCTCCCACCACCTCCAGACATGAAAGTGATAAAACCTCAGAGCTGTGAGTCACCCAGAAAAAAATGAGCAACTTTTCTTCATCGTGAAACTTGAAGGAAAACAGGGAAGTTACCATTACAAGTGGTATTTATGCTGGGATGAAAAGACAGAGGTAAAGCAGCACGTGATGATAACTCCTGTTCCATGTGACAGTCAAAAGCAACCCTGAAGGTCACTCTCTTCTGTCTCTTACAGACTGCTCAGCCCTTACAGATGGGCAGAGAGCACCTAGATCATGTCCCACACAGAGTGACAAACCAATGCACAGGCAGGAAGAACAGACACCATTCTGCTTCACAAAGGAAATGCTGGTGGTCAAAGCAACGGTTCAAGATACTGTAGAAAGGCTGTGTCAGCCAAGGACTGAAACCACAAGGTCTAAAACTTGCTCCAGGTTTTGCTATAGGATCATCTTCTCTCTCCAGGCTTTAACATACAAAGCTCATGGCACAGAGGCCATCATCACCCCAGCCCTATCTCTCCCCTCCCCACATATATTCTTTCTGGTAGATGAGATGGGGAACACTATGGAAGTACAGACTTGAGCTCCATCTTCCTGCACCAGCAATCTCCTCTGAGAAGTACCCAACCAATTGCTCCAGGTCTTGAATAAGAGGGATGGGAGTCACTGCCTTTAAAGACAGAACATCTTTTTGCACTAGTTAAGACAGTGAAATTAAAAAGGATTTGGGAGAGGTGGGTTGGTTTTTGAAGCAGAATATACACATTGCACTTCACCTTCACACTTTGGAGTCTGTCACCATTAACTTCTCAACCATGTGCATGGATCACCAGGAAGAGACTGCAGGAGGAATGCCCAAATTTTGGGTATGCATGGCGATATCCCTTTCAAGCCTTTCCATATAGCCAGCATATGTCTCCAACACCCTAAAGTGAGGGCAGCCCTCCTTCCTCAATTCCTTTAGGGCTCGAAGAGTGATCCTTCTGGAGAGAAAGGACTTCTTCATATCCTCTACCAGTGATGCACATGGGGAACTGAGCTGTGCAAATCTTCACCTAGAGTGGTGGCTGAAGCCTCCACCACCACCATGACCACTACCACCCTGGAGAAGAGGATTTCCTTTTAGTACCACGAAGCCTGCTGACTGATGATGTGGCCATGCAAGACGCTTGGCAGACTGGACATCACCCTACATGGCTTTCTTTCCATATGGTTAATACTTGCTCCCAACTCAGCTGTTGTGCCTGCAGCTGGAGCCTATGCAGCTATTCCTGATGGGGTGCCAGCAAAGCAGGGGCAAATTTAAATCCTAAAGCTGGTGGGCCATGGGCAGGCATTTACAGTTATTGCCCAGGCTACCTTTGAAGGAGATGAAAATGCTACCTGCCTTTCCAAAATGGAAAAAATAAAGCAGGCGAAGAAGCCACCCTGCAGCTCCCAGACACAACCCCCTTTCCTTCCCATGGCATTTGCAGGCAGGAGATCTGACTTCAGCCAGCCCCGGCACGACAAATGTCTACTGGCTCTCCCTGGCATTAGCAGACTGCTCACTCTTGGGGGTCTGTGTCAGTCCATACAGATCCCCGATTCATCCTAAACCGCTTTGCTGGCATGCACTGGATTAAGCACCCTGCACTCCTGTGACCTTAGCGGAGACAAGGCTTTTCCCCCTGCACAAAGGCAGGCTTTGCCTAAAAACCAGACATCTATGACCAAAGACATCCCTCTCTAAAGGTCCCATCCCACATGGCCAGCAGCAAGACGCAGCTTGCAAATGCTGCAGAGGTCATATCCTCCTCCTATGACTGATGCTTCTGGCTGAAATCCATTTCAGAGCTATGATGAATAAATTATTCCACTGTTGGAATGCACACAGCACAGCCTTCTTTATCTGAAAAACTGCTGCCTGAACTGTGTAGATTCTTACATGGCACCAGCCATTTCCTAACTTTCCCAAGCAGAGTCAGGCTGGTGTTTAAACTTGGGTTCAAATCAGCAGTGAAGAGGACACAGACCAAGTGAGCCTCCCTGTGCTGAACCCCGAATAACACAGTTTGGCACTTCTTTGAAGGTCTGACATACCTTAACTCTGCAAAACAATGTGGTCCTTTCATGGACTCCTTTATTTTTGTACCCTTTCCCTTGTGGAAGTTCAGCCAGAAAAAGGCACCATTGCATCATCCTAACCCCACCCATATGAGGAATTGTGCTGGGTGTCGCCTTTTGCTGATCTTGCTACTGAAATTAAATCAGATTGCTACAAAATGTGTCTAGAACAGAGATGGAGACAGATCTGAGGCAATGATGAGCACAGGGAGCCCCAGGGCATTACTTTAATTAAGATAATCCTATTTGTTGCTCATCCTGAAACAGGTTATGCCAGAAATTATTTCAGTTCCTAGCCAGGCCATTCTGGGCAAGGAACTGTAAAAGGTCCCACTCTTTTTTTTCAGCCTTATTTCCTATAATCTGTGACAGTCACAAGACCCAGACTGCAATCGGCAGCACGCAGGGATGCATACAGGCTGCAGGTGGCGGAACAAAAAGCCAAACTTGCTGCTCTATGGCAATGGCTCATGCCAGGGTTCTGAAAAAGCTGCTTTCTTGCCCACTGACAGGTGGCTGCTTTGGGGTCAATGCCCTGGATGGGTAAACAGCCTCGCTCCTCCCACTGACATTTCACAACGCAGAAGATGAGACAACAACCTAAGCCTCGGTCAGGTACTAAGATGCTGCAAAAACAGAAAGGCCTGCTTGCTAAGGCCCTCTTCATCAAGCACTCGATATGATCAGATGTCTGCCAGCTCCAGCACATGAACTGGGACTGAAGAGGTTGGTCCTGTAGTCCAGGAAGTCCCAGTCTGGAAAATAAGATGGGTTTCTACATCATTCAAGCAGAGTCAAAGTCAGGGCAACTTCCCTGTGAAACTGCCTGTGGTTCCTGCAACAAGATTTTTTCCCCCCCCTCTAATAAAGCACAGCATATCAAAATTAACATCAAAGGGAAAGTTCTTGTTTTCAATAAGAGGATTTTTTCAAAGATGACATCTTAGTCATTGTTAAAATAACACAGGGCGGCTGTCTTGTGACACTTGAGTTTCTATCATGTCAGCCAAGTGGTGAAAACAAACCTGAAGGAAACATGCAATGCAGATGTGGCAGCCTGAGCGCTCAGAGAAGGAACAAAACCAACCCACTCTGCTTTAGAAAAATCAGATCAAGAGCTTGTCACATTTACTTTAGCAAGAAAAAACCTGTAGCCATCTGACACGACTGATCCCAGCATAAGGTCCTTGAAATGCCACAGCTGAACTGCATCTAGCTGTGGCAGCAGGACTATCTGAGCAGCTTCCATGCTCCTGACACAAGAGCACGGTGTTGCACATCCAGGTAAAGGATACAACCTAATTTTACTTTTATTTATTAAAAGAAGGCACACTTCTTTTGTGCTTCTCAGGGAGTTTGCATTTAATGGTGTGTGGCTGCTACAGACCTTCCTGCCTGTGCTTGCCTTGGTGCAAGGCAGCGGGTGTTAGGCTGGACAGGACTAAAACCAAAGCTCCTTTCTACTCCCCAGGGTCACCAGACTGCTCCTTCCCTGCTTGGGGCCAAGCACTGCTTCTCTGTTTACTGGGAGAGGGCATGGCCATTTCCAGTCTCCCAGCACAGGACAATGCCATCCCTGTGCCCAAGAGTCAGTGACCATTTACGGGCTGTTATTTATAACATCTTTCATTCTGCTACAAGAGCTTTCTGATTTTCTGACCCAAAGATCCTCAAAACCCACTTGCTGGTCTGACCCTTTGCCATCCAGCAGATCTGAGTGACGTCAGCTACAGCATACTTAACACACCCACTAATTATCGAGGGAAATCAAAAACACAGGGATCAGAGATCGCTACCGCTCCACAGCACTCATGCTGCATCCTGTCTGTCCCCACTGTCTTACCCAGGGAAGACAAGGTGTGTGAAAACCACTCATCATTACCCACCCCAAACACCCTCCAGGATCTGAAGGAATTCCCTGTATCCTGCTGGAATTTGGTGGTTTACCCACAAGGTCACTAACCAATTAGTGCTAACTTCTAATTAGAAAGAACCAAGTCACAGAAGAGCCTCTGATTGTGCCTGTGGAGCAGCACTGATGAGCAAAATAATTAGAACCACCCTGAAGTGAACAGAAGGATTATAAAACCCCAAAGCCCACCTCCACCGCATCCCTGCTGTCATTAAGATATTTTTGTTTGTTTTTTTAAAGGGTGAGACTACAGCTGGTCTTTGGCCGGGTGAACTGGACATGACTCCTCATAGCTGGGCAAGGAGGATGCTCAGCTCCATGTTGTCCCTACAGCTATGCAGACATTCTTCAGAGATATTTCTCTCTACATAGCCCTTTTAACCAAGCTCAAATTTCTCCCAAGGACTCCCAGCAGGAGCTAAAAGCTAGTCCAGCCAAACACCCCACTCCTCCTGCTAAACATGAAGGCTCTGCAGAGGCGATGGCAACAAGGTAATGCCAGGTTTCAGCCCTCTCCTGTGCAGAGTACCACAGGCAGAGCAGGTCAGACACAATGCTCCTCTCCTTACCCAAGTAAGGGTCCTGTCATTAGGTTCAAAGGGTTTTTTGTTTCAAGAGGTTAGTAAGAAGAACATATAACAGATACTACTTATTAAAAACAATTCCGTTTTGCAGTGGTGTTTGGTGCAGTTTATTTTAACACCAAAGCCAAGACATAATGTTGGTGTCTCCATCCTTGATTTCCACAGACGGGTGTACACTATGTAATACCTAAGTGGCTTCTCACAGGCACTGCCAGGAGCAAAATACAAAATCTAGGTAGTGTTCTAGACAAATAATTCTTCCCCCAGGGAGAACTACAAAGAACATCAACTGGGCCGTATCAGTCACATCTCCCCCATCATTGCCAGGAGGTGGAGACACAGGAGCGACCAGTGGTGTGCACTGCCCTCTGCTCTCACAGGGCAGGGAGCCAGCTGGGCACATGAACATCCCTGCTGTGCTCCTGCTTGCACAGGGAAGCAGAAGTGCAAACATGGCAGCAGCATTTAGGAAACCCTTTTTAAAGCTATGTAAGTCCTATGTAACTCAGAACAGGACTTTACCTCGACTGGTAACCCAGAAATTTCTAGGAAAGCTTTAAAATATTAAAGACTAACGAGTAGAATCAGGCAATGTTCCTGAGATCTCTGGTTTCTCTATTGACTTTTCAAAAGCCTGACTCATCATAAGGATCCATCACACCCACCCTTCCAGACATACACTCTTTCTTTTCCTCCATACCTTGTCACTGTTTCTGTATTTGCCCCATTTCTTCAGCATCTTAAGCCACTTGTCCACACGTTCAATTTCCTGCTGTTTTTGCTGGTGCAAGGGAGAAGAAAAGACAAATTTAAGAAAAAACAGCCCCAGGAGACGCCTCCTGAAAACACAAAATTCATTCTCTTAGGTTTAAACTTCTGTGCAAAGACCTCACATCAGGGATGGGAATAATCCACAGGTGCGTGCAGAAACCGGTAATTTCAGCACTTGGTAAGTAAAAGCAGCATTGGCGAATATGACAAGACACACAGGCTTAACACAGAGAAAGCATTCCCAAGAGTATTCCCTGACAATAAAAATCTTTGCAGGTCCAGCTAGACTCAAATCTTATCATTGTGTCACACTGGTAGGAACATGATTCAGTCCCAGTTAGCAGGGTCCTAAGAGAGGACATGCTCTCATCTCAGGGGAGATGAGGATGGAGATGATGGTTACCTGGAACTTCCATCGTTTTCCCTTTCACATGCAGTCCCCTTTACGAGCTGCAGCTGCTGAGCACTGTGCCAAAGCAGAGGGGAAAGCCCAGTACTGCTTTAAGAGGTGCTTTTCAGTGCAGTGTGGAGGACAGAAGATATCTGACCCAGCAAAATAAAAGCTCCAACAGTTGGGCATCGTGCACAGTTCCCACCTCTGGGCGAGCAGCAGTGACCAGTGGGTACTGGCTGCCTGCTTTGCTCTTACTTGCTCACTCGTTTCCTCAAAAAACATTCCCTCCCCAGCTGGTGTGATAAGGATGCCACATCCATGATGACAGAGCTGGCAGCTCTCACCTTCTCCTCCAAGGCGGTGCGGGTTGGCAGCTCCTGCTCGCTGGAAAAGCAAGGGATCACTGGTTACTCCATGGGAAAGAAAGGGTGTGGAGGAACACGGGGTGCTGCAGCTCAGGGACTACCTCAGACACCCGAGTCCTGGGGACTTTGTGCCTTTCCTATAGCTGTCCCCAGTATGAAAGAGGCAGGGGAAGCACCATCCAAAATCCCACCGCCCAATAGGAGCTCCTGAGGGGTGATCAAGCACTGAACATAACTGGAAATCCTGGGCATATACCTCCTCTTCAATACACACATGATCAGTAATTTAAAGGGTGGGGAAGCAGAGTTTCTGGACAGCAATTGCTTAAACCCCCCCTCCTGCACACAGAACACCTACTATTATAACTTTTGTTCAGAATCAGAATAAAACCGTTATTTTAGGCACTCTTCCCAGGCACAGGGTGTGCATCTAATTCATGTGTGCCTTTGGTTAGGATGGAGATTTCCTAAGGGAACCATAGATGATCAAATATCTTGTCTTGTCTCTTCCTATAGTTTCTTGAACCATCAGGTGCAAACACAAGGGCCTCTCCCTCTGTAACACACCACAGTGGCATAGGAGCACCAGCCTGCACTTTCTAACACCAGGCTTGTGATAGGAAACTGTGTCTAAGCCCTGCCTTGCAGCAGATTCAAAGCATCAGTGTGTTTGGACATGCACAGTTGAGAAAGGAGGCCCATTTAGTCTTTCCTCCTGCATTTAGGATTGATCAAGCCAAGCTACAGAGCAGCTTATGGGAGAGATGCTGGGCCTGTCATGCTCAGTGCAGAAGGACGGTCCACATACACACAGGTCAGAGAGGCACACACACACAGGTCAGAGAGGAAAGGAGAGTGCAGGAGGACTTACTGCAGGAATCCAAACCGGTCTGTAACTTTGTACAGCGTGAAATCAGCATCTTCCCACTGGTCAATCTGAGCTCCTTCCTGCCTGCCCTGAAAGCAGAAAGGACACCTGTGAGCTGGTCCCAGCATTGGGAATGCCCAAGTGCCTGCATCCTGCCCCCAAAGCCCACATCCCTCTCTCCTGAATGATAAAAGGCACAGAGCTGGGAGAGCAAAACCTGCACTGAAGAGCCAAATACAAGGCAGGCAAGAGAAAAATGCCAAGTTCAGCCTAACCAGCATTCTGTGTGTGCCTCTGCTAGAGGCTGGGAAGGGCTCTACATCAGAATAAACAGTGCTGTTGGGCACAAGCCATCCTGGTGTTAAGGGAGCACTGAAGCACCAGAAGCTCAGCACCTTTCAGTATCTATGCTGAGCACACATGGGACCCTCGAGAAACTCCAGGGATGTAGTGAGAGAGGATGTATAGGAAGGGAGAGCTGGCATGAAGCCTGATGGCATGAGAGTTACTGGGGCAATGCCTGCAGGGAGGCAAAAGCTCTTATTTGATGCATTCCTAATTGATTAAACAGCTTCAGCCCCAGCCAACATGTTAGGGAGAGGCACGAGGCTGGTACCTTCTCATACTTGGCGACGATCTCTGCTTTTTCCTGGGCTATTAAAGACTCTATATCCTTCTTCATATCAGAAGCTGTAAGGGAAAAAAAAAAGCACGGGGGAGGGGAAGGGAGATAAGTAAATGTGTACACAGCATGTGAAATATTTTAGGAAAGTGCTAATACAAAAAATGTTCACTGACAATTTTAGCTTCCAGCCACATCCCACAGCTAAAATTAAGCCAAGGTTGCAGAGTTGCTGTACAGAGCTTTGTGGAGCTTGCATGCACGCAGCTGGACCACCAGCTCCCTGCTCCCTGCACTGGGACACAGCCCAACCTGAGCAAGGGGGGTCTTGTCTTTGTTCTCAGGCACACACATAACAGCATGAAAGACACGGCTTTCAAATTGAGACACACAAACCAGCCACAGAGCCCCGGCCCGGCACAGGACAGGCACCAGCCAAGCGCTGCTCGGCACAGCATCCACATGGATGACAGCAAACCACCGTGCTCCTGCCCCACCTACGGATGGGAAGCCAGGAGATGCTCTGTAAGGGCATCCAGAGGCAGATTAAAGAATAAATTAAAAGAAGTTTTTGCCTACTGAAGTGTGTATGAGACAAGTGAATTGGCCTCTAGGTGATTACCTTCTATATACAACTCCAAAAGAGAAACAACACAGCAGCAAGATGTTGAGACGGACCAGTCTTGGTCTAAGCAAGACCCAGTCTAGGTCGCTGAGGTCTGTGCTCACTGCTCTGCTTCATCCCATACACATACTATGAGCAAGGTAACTTCCCACGTCAAACACAACTTGAGTGTTGTCCTGTACAAGCCCAAAGGAACATCCTATCCTCCCTGTCAAGCAGTAACTAGTTCCTCATTCACCAAACGTGCATCTAACACACCAAGGAGGAAACACGGGCAGACAAAACCGCCAGGGGGAGTTGCAAGGAAGAGGGCTGAGGGAAGGTCCATCAAGTCCTCCTCCTCTGAAACTCTGTGAAGCCACAACCAGCCCAGCTCACACTATGTAACAGCTATGGCACCACTAAAAGCCAGGCCACCACAGGCCACGTTACCCAAACCTTTGGGCCATTGTAGCTCCCTAATGGATAGCTTAATCCACAACAAGGAGCCATCCTGACCTCCCTTCAGGAGGAACCTGAAGGGTTCTTCCTATAGGACATGCTACCCCAGCTTCCGGCTGAAGAAGCATCTCAGCAGCGGTGCTTGCCACTGAACGAGCCAGAGCAGCCAAAGGCATCACTTAGGATCAGCTGAAGGGTGGGATTATAAATTGAGGAGAAAAAAACTCAGGGAGATATGATGAACAAAAGCATCAGCACTCTCCAAGGCTCACTCCACTTATCTGCACCTTCAGACACCTGCAAGAGACTATTTGTCTCATCTCAACAACTCCTTAATGCAACCTGCTCGCTGCCACTGTGTCTTTCAGGCATGGATGGAGATGGCCAAGGGATCCAGCTTTCCCTAACTCTTCATTTTGGAAGCAGCCATCTCTCCTAGTTGTCAGCAGTGTGATAGAAATATTGTATCACATGCAATATAATCAGGGCTCTTCTGTGACCCATTATGAGGCAAGAGCACAGGCATGGCACCACTTTGCACTCATCCATTCAGACACTGGAAAAATGCAAATTCTTCAAATTCACGGCAGGAATAGGTGTATCTTCCCCTGTTATTGGCTCCACAATCAAAATAGAGCAATGACAGAAATATTCAAGTGTATTTTGTTGTTTTATCTTTCCAAGCTGCAGCTCCTACTTCAAATACGAATTTTGAATACATTTTAATCACAGCTTAATTTTTCAAAGTAGCAAGGTCTGAGTAACTGTCTCACTGTGTCACCTCATATTTCTGCATCTCCTTCTTCTCACATCTCCTGTGAAATTTAACTCAAAGGCAATTTCACTCCCCCAATTCTGACTTTTTTTTTGTTGTTGTTGTTGTTATGGGGCCAAAAAATTCAAATTATGTCTTTTTCATGCTGCTAAAAATACAAATATTCTGCAGACTACAGGGAAAAAATAAACTGCACATCAGATGAAATGGGCAATTTTTCAAGACACTTACAAAGTGAAAACTATTCTGAACATCTCTGACCACACTCTGTAATAGAATAACAAAGGAAGAGCAACTTGGTACCATGGGAGGATTTACAAAGCAAGAACACATATATTTTGGCATTCACCTCTGCAAAAGCCTCTCTGCAGCCAGAAACACCAGACTTGTGCAAAGGAGCCAGTTTTGCATCTCATGCCTGGACTATGCACATTTGTTTTCTCTTTCTAGAACAGTGCAAAAGTCCAAATTTAGGAAAAAACTTGAAAGCAGAGAAAATGGTTGATGGCAGTGAGAAGGACAGAGATGGCAAGTGGCTGCACCGGCCTTGGGGTGTGACCACGATGCTGCTGTTTGGGAGAGCACAGAGACGGTGCTGTGCTCAGCGAGGTGATTGTCAAAAGTACTCTGGAGAGGGAACAGAACATAACTGAGCTCTGTAATGGCATTCATTGAATAGGGCTATTTTTATTATTTAATTCTGCATATGCTCAAACTCCAGAGTAGTTTGACAGGAGTTTGACAGAGTAGTCAGACACCATGATGTTAAATAGCATTTGCTTGAAGGAAAGATACTTTGTGTACATGGAAACTACTGAGATTTATTTTCTGAAGAATTTGACGAAACACATAATTTTTTTACTTGATGTAAAAAGGCTTCCTATAAATAGGAACAGGCTGTACCTGCCACACTTCTCCATATACCTGTGTATGACTCCATACTTTCTTTTTTTTAATATACCACTCAAATTTCTCAAGCCTGCCACCCAATTTTCTCCTGTGACTACGGTATTTTCCTAGCAAAGAGATCTTTTTTTCCATGACAAACAAGATGAAGCTGCTATGAAGAGGAATAGTAAGAAAATGTGAACAATGCAACAACAGTATTATATCATTTACTGGGATATAAGCAACAAAAAGCCCTGAACCATGCACATTTAAATTCAACCCCAAAACAAAGTTATGAACTAGTTCCTTTTAAAAAGAATGAGTTGAAAACACCCACAATCTGTCATCTCACACTAAAACCTGCAGCTTCCAGTTTACAATTTAAGGAAGTAAAACTTAATACCAGCAACAGTAAGCCTAAAGATGCTTAATGAAAATGCGCATTACTGCCCACCCACATTGAACATTATCTAGCCATCAGCAAACCTGAAATAAAATACCCAATTTCTGAATGAAAGCAACTTTCCTGAAATTAATTCACCAGCTGGGATCTCAAGTATTGGCAGCAAGAAGAAAGTATCTGCGTCAAAAATCCAACATTTCATGTCAAAATTGTTCTCATTAAATCAGATTTACTGTTATAACCTTCCCCACAAACCCCGTATTTTTCCAGTCAGATCTGCCAAGCTCCCACTGTCCCACATGGGATAGCACCTGCTGGTCCCAGCCTGGCTGGGAGAGGGGAACCTCTGCCCACCAGTCACCAGCCCAGTGCTGCAGCCCTGCTCGCTGCCCAGAAGAACTGAGCATTTCCCACGGCCCAGCAGCAGTGCTCCTTGTGACACAGCCCAGGACACACACACGTCCCCTGTCACCCCCAGCCACAACATGATGTCTCACGCTTACAAACCCATCAGCAAATCACCCTGCCAGTACTTGGCAGATGGGCTTCTGAAAATGAAAATATCAGTAAAATCTCTTAGGAAACACAGCACAGCAACATGTTCTCAGTCTCGGGCTGGATTTGAGGCTATTCTGGAACTCAGTTTTTAAACCTTTTGTACCGTAGAACAGTATCTACTCAAGCCATTTGAGAATAAGACTACACTACTACTAGTTGGTTTTTATTTGGCAGGTCATTGAAAAAGCAGAAATGGGTTTAGGTGAACATGTGTTCTCATTCTGAATGTGTCCTCTTAACTTTAAATAGAGACTGCTGCTAGGAGAAGAAAAAAAAGGCAAGTTTTGACACACCGTACTTCACCACCACTCTGGCCTCTATCAGAGTGAAACTACTGCTGTGGAATAAAGTAAAAAAGGTATGTACTTACTACTGTCACACCCACCACTGCTGAAACACAACAAGTCACTGTTCCTGTTTCATGTTCTATTTCAAAAGCACATTTTAACACAGTATTTTATGTCTTTAGCCATCTATGGTATCAGCCTATAATTCTTCCTTTAGGGGAACAGTTTTAAAGGAAAAGCATATACAGCTATGCAAGTGAAAATGCCTATACATCTGCTAAGAGGCAAGACCCTCTCACAAACTACACCTGCAGTCTGCACCACTTCCCAGCAAAGCACTTTTAAAGCTACTACTCACTTGTAAAGCTACTACTAGTTGTAAGAGTGACTCATACACTTGCATGCCCTGGAATAAACCTGGCCACGCGGAGCAGTGAAAGGGACTAAAGCAAGCTGTGAAGAGTTGAGTAAGCCCCATCAGGGCATGAAACAGGCACCTTGACATGCTTCAAACCACACAGGCTAAGGGCTTGAAGCAACCTGCCCATCCTGGCTGCCTGGTAGAATCTGGGGGAACAGTGAGCAGCTAGAAGCCAAGAGGAGCTGTCATCAGAGGCTCTTCTCCCACACACTCAAAGCCTTTTGGAAGCAAAGCCACGGCATTACACCACTGCACATACCTACAAAGCACAGCCAAAGCGAGCACAGCTTTGGGACTGTTTCAACTGCATTGCCACAGCCTGAGGAAACCTCAAAGCCCCCCAAGGCACCCAGGAGGGGCTGTAGGCTGTTACAGGTGGGCACTGGCACGCCTGGCTCTGTGCCCACGAGGTGATGAGCCGAGGAGGAAGTGATGGCCATGCGCCGCTGACTGCAGGCAGAGCTTCTGCTTCATGAGAACCAGCCCCCAAGGAGAAGCCAACCTGCTCCCGAGGCCGTGGTACAAGACTGGACAGCATCCCCATTTCTGGCATTGCAGTTGCTACAGCATTTTTTTACTAGACCTCCAAATTTCTATTCCAAAATGGACAACACACTCAATGCACTTGCATCAAGAACTTCTGCTCATCCCCATGTGCAGATTCTCTCTCATTAACAAATCTAGACTGCAAACATCCTGGCCAGGCACCAGCTTCAAAACACATCACTGGACTGTGCATCCCCAACCTTAGCTCAAATCCGGCACATGATTACATCCCTGCTACCAGAAAGGAAATCAAGACCTGCACTCGCAAAGTGAATTACAGCTTCAGGAATGAAATTACTATCAAGCAGGATGAAGCAAGATACAGGAGATCCTGTTTGCATGTTTATTTCCTTGACTACAACCCAAGAGCACACAAGCAAGCTTTTTTGTTTGTTTGTTTTAAGAGCATAAGGAGCACTAAGCCAGCTGAATTGCAAGAAGGTTTGTTTTAACTGTCTCGGGGTCTTTGAAAATGACTGCCCATAGATCACTTTAGATGAATCACAGATGTGCTACAGAAAATTCAAAAGATCTCCTGTCCTAGTAAACTTGCATTGTATCTGAAACTGCAGTGGATGCTGCGCTAGATGAAAACACAGTCACCTCCCTCAGTAGAGGTACTGGGAGCACCAAGGGAGAGCCTCCACTGCAACTCCCTTTGACACCACCAGCAAAACCCTAACAAGCCAGAGCATCCAGCATCATCATAGATGAGATCCTGCTGATTTGTTAGCATGTGTAACCACCGTATATGACAGCTCTCAGGGTGACTCTCATTTGCTCCAGAGCCAGTGAGTTTGGAGAAGAGAGAATGAAAATACAACCCAGCTCCAAGCAACGTGCGCTTACCTGAGCCTTGTATCAGGTGCCAAGATTCATCAGTTCAGCTGAAGCTGTCCACTCCCCTGAAGGCATCTACCTGGAAGGAACCAGTTGTCTCTGCTGCAGCGTGGTGAGGACCCTCAGCTGTCACAGCCCACCGGTCAAACGCCCTTTGGCTCACCCACACTGCCCCAGCTTCGCGTGGCTGCTCTCCTCCACCCTCGTCCTCTGGCACATGAGAGCTCACCGCAGGTGGCTGGGAGAAGAGGCAAGGCAGGAGGCAATCCACGCTCTCTCGTCCCCTGGGCTCACTGCAACGGAAATAAGAAGTTGGTCAGTTTTCCAGTTCTGGCACAGCAAAGGCACCATCCTTTACCAGCACAGGGGTCTTTGAACACAGAGGAAAGGCAGGTCCCTTCAGAGCTGGTGGGGAAGGAACAGGCTCTAACTGCAGGACACACAATGGCAGAAAGTAAACTACGCTCGTTTGCGTTGCAAAAAAACCCCCTGGTGTGGTTTTTCTGGCCATTTTCGGGCCTGGTTGAGTGCCAGGGCTTCCCATGCAGGTCTGAGAGCCCAATACACTTTTGTACCACCCTGCACATTGCACTGCTAACTCAGCAGGCAGAATATGCCCCCTACCCAAGCCAAAGGCACAGCATTACACTCGACTCCAGCAGATCTAAGAGCATGTTGCCCCCAAGAAGGGCTGCAGTAGAGGGTTCAGGCCATTCCTTCAGGCCTTGGGTCAGGTTAAGACCAGTACATGACATCACCAACTTGCATGGCAGAAGAGCTGGCACCGGCTGTGTCACCTGAGCCACCTTCCAGCACCTGCAGTTCTCCCTGATACATCCAAATAGCTACATAGTCCAAAGGACGGCAGAGCCCAACACAGAGCTGTCACTTACAAAAACCAACTTCTTAGTTCTCACCTTCAGCAACTCAGAGAAGCAACACATTAGTTCCACAAGTGTGAAACCAACACATCATCCCAAAGCATGACGCTCTGCTTGAAGTCAGCAAGCACTGGGGAGAGGAAGCCCAGCTCACTTTTGTCATGAGCCGCCACTTTAACAACACCACCTCTCCTCCAATCCCCCTCACAAACCGCAGCAAATGGACTTTTCCCAATGTTCCTGAGCTGTCCTGTGCTGAATTTCCCTGCTGTCACCTCTCCAGCACCCGGACACAATGACTTGGAGGCCCTGAAGGGCCTCAGAAGGCCTCACACCCTTTCAGAGGTGGCAACCATTATAAACAAGCAACCCATTACACAGATTATATTTTGTGTATGTTAACACCTAGTGGGTTGTAATGTCTTACACACATTAAATGCAGATTACACACATTTCCCTCTATTCTCGCAATTTGGACCAAGCTTTTACAGAACAATGGCAAGCTGTGGTGACAACGATGACAATACTTTGCCACTAGACTATGGCAATATCAAGAAACCCAAATACATTGGCCAAGTCATCTAGTTACAGAAATAACTAAAAAGCCATGTAAGACTGCAGCTATCTGCTATCCACCCCCCCTCAACATGAGCAGCACTACCAATAAATAAAACCTCTCTTAACCCTCTCCCCACCACCCCTCTACCTTTGCTCCCAGTACTTACATCTCACTCTCATTCACACGCACGTTTTTGGTGCTGTGCCTTGGTGCTCTTCTCCCCAAGCATGGAGATGGGAGGAGATAAACAGGAGGGCTGATAAAGAGATTTGGTCTCCTCCCTGCTTATGCTCAGTAAGCCCAGCCTTGGTGCTTCTGCACAGCTCAGCTGTTGCAAAGTCAGAAGATGCAGCTTTAGACATAAAGCTAAACCCTCTGAGCAGAGCTGCGAGTCTATAAGCAATTCTTTGTCAGCTTCTATTTTTAGACCTCACAGGGAATAAGAGAGCATCCAAACATTCTTTAAGCTCTTTTTAACGTGAACTCATCTTCTAGAGAAAACAACAGCCAAAAAAAAAACCAGACAAAGGACTGCACAAAAATCAAAGATGCGTGAGTTGTTTTTTTTAAAGCACCATTATTTAAATGACTTTTCATTTGAATGAAAGAAGTAAACTGAAGAATGCAAAAGTCCACATGCTGCTTTTGGGAATTGAAGATTAATTTTTTCTCTGCATTCCCTCCTTTTTCCATTCCAGTGTCTATAAAAAGGGCAAAAAAAAAAAAAGCCAGAGGGAAAACAAAACAAAAAAAATCCTCTTTTTTCGGGTGATGCACTGACCTGGAAGGGAACTATATCAACACAGAGCTTAGGAACTGGCTTCTTCTGCTTCCTTAAGACTGGAAGAGCAGTTTGCATTTCTTTAACCATAAACTAACGGAAGCTACAACAATAGTCACTCTCTGCTTGGACATGCATTCCTCCTAAAACACTGTATTTTATTCTTTCTGGTACATGTAGCAACACTATAGGACACACTGCTCTTCCCTTGTCATTCTTGCCTCCAGCTATACTCGGCAATTTTGGGTAAGCTAAAGGCTCCTTTTGCTATTTGAAACTTTCCCTGGTTTTGGCTCGGGGGGCACTGTCAGCTAGAGGCCACCCACCCCCAACACGTGCCCAAAGCAGCAGGGTGAGGACACGTGTCCTGGCTGATACCCAAGGTATCACCCTGGGCATTGTGGAGCTAGTGATGCTCCCTAGCCAAAACCAAAGGAACAAGGATGCACACACAAACCATCATGCTGCCAGCAGCCTGTGCTCTCTTTGGCACAGACAGGCAGCATCTTTTTTAAAACACATACAAGGAAATAACAAACGTACTGTTATATAAAGTTGCTGGTACAGCCAATGAAATAAAGGAGTAGGAAGTTAAAAATCCATTAACAAGATGCAATTTAGCTGTGAAAAACTTGTCCAAAATAATTATTGAGGGGAATGACTTGTATGCTATAGATATCTAAGCTGAGTTACAGTGAGACCTCTGCGGACTCTGCATGTCTTACACTGTTTTCCAGAGCCTCTGGCTTCACCTCATTTTTAAGAGGGAGGCAGCTTCAGCCATTAGCCTGACCCCAACTAATGCCCAGCCCCTAGGAACCACCCTCATTCCTTCAATCACTTTAATGACTTTAATCAGCTCACACTGCCTCCAAATACAGAACCCTTGCAGGAAATTATGTGTCTTTGGCAGCCTCTGCAGAGGACACTCCCTGACCATTTTACTGGCAGTATCCTGGACTTGCATTACCTTCAAACAGCATCTCCAGATGCTAATGCATGAGCTTTTGTTAACTTGTTTTCTTCTATCAAAGCCCCATGTGAGCATATCCAGTAATAGAAAACTTGAGGGAAACAAGAAGTATTTGATCCAACACCGGAAAGTACTGTGAAAAGGTCTCCCAAAGCTTTTTTAACAGCTTTGGAACTAGATGCAGGACAGCATTACGATACGTAATTTTTTTAAGTCACATTAAAGCCATCTTTTTAATTACAACATAACTTTTCCCTTCCTTTTTGCTTGTTGTTAACTTCTAAAATCACTCCAACTTAAGAAATGCAGGAATGTGTGTGTGTGTGTGTGCAAACCTAACATTTTATTAAAATCACAGAATCATAAAATGGTCTGGGTTGGAAGGGACCTTGGAGATCATCCAATTCCAATACCTATGCTAAGGACAGGGATGCCATTCCCTAGACAAGGTTGCTCAGGGCCCAACTGGCTTGGCCTTGAACACTTCCAGGGATACGGCATCCACAACATTTGTGGGAAACCTGTTCCAGTGTCTCACCATCCTCTGAGTAAAGAATTTCTTCCTAACATTTAATCTCACTTCTTTTAGTTTGAAATCATTCACCCTTTTAGGACCTCATGTCCTATCCACATGAGCCTGTGTAAAACGTCATTCTCTCTCTTTTTTTCTATGCCCTCTTTCAGTATTGGAAGGTCCTTTAAGGTCTCCCTGGAGCCTTTTCTTTTCTGGGCTGAACAGCCCCAGTTCTCTCCACCTATTCTCATAGGAAAGGTGTTCCAGCCCTCTGATCAGCTTTGTGGCCCTTCCCTGGACCTACTCTAACAGGTCCATGTCTTTTTTTTGCTGCCAACTCCAGAGCTGGACACAGCACTCCAGGTGGGGTCTCAGGAGGGCAGACTAGAGGAGGAGAATCCCCTGCCCCACCCTACATTTACTGTTTTGCATGTCCTCAGCATTTCTGATGTGAATAATGGGACAGCAACGAAAGCGACAAAAGTAAGTCAAAGGGGACCACAGCAGGCTCAGGTCTTTCAATAGAAATATCTAAGAAAGGTTTTTCCAGTGAAAGCTGGAGCTTGCACAAAGAAAATGACAGTATGCATGTAAGAACTAAAAAACTCACAAAACCTCTTCTTGGATGAGATAAAAAACAGAGGAGGAAGTTTAAAAAAGCAGAGGGAGAAGTTTAAGTACATGAGAGCTTGTGGCAGTGATATAAAGACAAGCATTTGGTATCACGGAGACCCATGCAAGGCTGTCCAGAAAAGCAGCAGCAGATGCTGTTCTCTCCAGGAAACAAACACAACTCAAGTATCACCTGCATTTCAAGATGCAGTCTTACTTAGCTGAAAACATACTCAGTTGAAGAAAAAAAAAAAACCAACAACAAAAAAAGGTACTTTGAACTTGAAAGGTACATTTACCTTAAAAATGCTTTAACATTCACCCAACAAAGCAACAACCAGACAGTTCACTTAAAACAGTTCACTTATAAACACAAAATTTCAGTAAACTGCCACAAAAGGCATTTGCAAGCAGGATGATGATTTCCTCAGCAGCTTGGGAAATGAGTCTTCCTGTTCCAAGATCAAAACCTGGGAGACCACAATGCATCCCACTGAAGGGCAGCCAGACTCTGCACTGTGCAAGAAAGCTTGGAAAAGGGAAGTTGCAAATAAATAAGCATCTAAGGGCAGTGGAGTGCCTTTTGACAGGAAAGGAACTTTTTTTCCCTAATGTAAAGAATGGATCCAACACAAAGAATAAGATCCCTGCTTGAGTTAGAACATGCCTGCAGGCCTTCAGATAAGACTTCAAATCTAATATTGCATGGGAGCTTTTTGCCATTTCTTTTTTTTTTTTCCCCCAAAATATCAAGTCCTTCAGCAGGAAGGATCTTTCCAGAGAACAGAGCTGGTTCACACTTTATCATCACTGTTAGCTGAGTAGAGAGGGCCCCCCTTTAATTTAAAGCACAGTTGCTTCAATCTTGTCCTGGCTGAATACAAACCAAGGACTTCATCTCCCTGGTTCCCATTTCCCACGTAAGCCCGGACCTGGATTTCCATCTTGGCCACACACCTTCCTTTAGCATCTGCTTCACACAGATGCACTGCTGCACCAAAACAAAAGCCATGCCTTTCCCACCCACTTCAAGCAGCCCTTCCTCATGGATATCTCCCCTCCTAGGACCTGCTAGAGGAATGTGTGCACTAAATCTCTTTTCCAGCAGTAAAGCCTGTGCTGCGTTAGAGTTACTACATGTTTCTCCCACTTCCTTCCATTGACAGCAAACAAAAGCTTGTTGCTCACTGTTATCAGAAAATATTTGCTTTCCCAGATTGTTTCTGCCCCCCTTGTTTCAGAAGGGTTTCCAGCAGAGTAACAGCTCACTCTCAACAATAAGCTGCAGGGGGTGATTTGAAACAGAGGCCCGTCGGAGCCCACCCAGTAAATCCAGCCCAGACTGCGCACAGCCCGGTCCTGCCCTTCCCAGCCGTGCAGCCTCCAGCACCTCCTCCATCCCGTTCCAGGTCCTGTGGAGAAGACATTGTTCCAGCACTGTGGCTTGAAGAGATGAGGCCACTTTTGCACCACTGACCTGGCTCCAAGCAGCTGCCCCTGTTTTCCAGCTGCAAACCATCCCCAGAAGATACTGTGACCACCCTGAGTATCTGCTGTATTGTACTCCAAATACGCCACTTCGAGAACCTGCTCTTGTCACCACACACTGCACTTCCTTCCTGCCAGATTCCTTATCACCATGTTTCATCCCCAAACGACACAGATGAAGCTTCCACTCTTGCTGGGGCTGCTCTTTATTCACTGACCCAAGGAAACATTCTCACACCAGTTACTAAGCCCATGGCACTTCTGCTAATGAGTTATGATAAAGAATTAAACACAGGTGTCACTTGAAAATAGGGCACCAAGGTTACAGTTCCCAAAAAAGCACTACTCAGTCACTCTTTATTTTTAATTTAATCTTTTTTTTAAGCAACCAGAGTATCAAGTGTCAGGTCCTAAACCTAAGAAGGGCACCAAAAGTCCAAGTATTATTCAGGATACGAAATGCTCAACTCTGGCCACCCAAGCTGACACCTTGCAGACTCATGACTGAAACCTACCCATGACTGCCAATGCCAAGCCCACACAGCTTTCATCCACAGGTGGGGGTTGCCTGCAATGAAAGCGTTACCCAGATAACCACTTTGTGTCCCAAAGTCACTGTAAGGGAAAATGCACAACAGGCAGCAGCAGGAGCACAGCACCAGCCCTGCACCATCTCCTGATGAAAACTCCCTTAAGGGAGCCAAAGGAGGCCTTAACTCTGGCCTTCACTTTGGTGTAAGGCTCTGCCAAAGACAGATTTCAAAAATATGAGCTTCAAAATAAGTAAGTAATTCTGGGTCCAAGAATACGGAGGGGGAGGGCAGTGCAGAAAGGATCACTTTGGCAAGTTTCTGATGCTGAATGATCCATAACTGTCACCTCCCGTGGGGGCTGCCCTGAAGCGATCTGGGATCTCTCCTCACATAACCTCTTTCAAGCAAGATCCCTTTTACTGTGACAAATCCTGCCCAGCCCCGGAGCAGTGTGAGACTTGCAAGCACCCCACACCACGCAGCCCACTCTTCCCCACCAGTGGCCGCAGGATGTGGGCTCGGGTTTTTTGGGGAGCAGCAATCTTTTTCTGTTTCCTGACTCAAGGCTGGACATGTGGTGTTAACACCTTCAGTAGACCGGGCTGTCATTTCTGACTGTGCCGCTGGCCATTAAAAAGGCACCACTGCATGAAAGGATTTGCTGGAAAGCAAAACGGCCTCAGCTCATTTCATTTATTAGCAATTAGCAGAAACCACTGATCACTGATTTGGGTTCTGAAAAAAAAAATTATATAAACAAGTAAACAACCACTTAAACACCTTCCTTGTCCCTTCAGCCAGACACCTCTCCAGCCCCATCAAGTTCTTCCTTGAGAACTTTCCTGATGCCCTCTGAGATGGAGCAGCACACCACAGATGCAGCACAGACAGACCACTCTTGCCTGTCCTTCCTTCAGCTTGCTTGTTTTCATGTGTCTTTATTATTTACCCTCAGTTTAACTGCTTTCCTCCCACCATGCCACCAGAGGCAAGCCCAAGGAAACACATAACTGCTTTTCCCTTTGGAGAGCCAGACCATCTCCATGCATAGCTACTGAGACACAGACGACATCAGCAACTCAACCTGAAAATGCTTCTTCTCTCCTGCTTTTTATACCACCTCTCTTTGAGAAACTTTTTCACAGCCCCTCTGATGTTCACAAAAGCCCAGGATCAGCTCACAGGACCCTCAGGATCTGTGCTTGCTTTTCAGTCTGTTAACAAGAGTTGAGGAGAAGCCCAGCAGTCTGTGAATGATAAAGAACTTCAGGTTTCATATGGGAATTTATTGGCTCTCTTATCTCAGAGACAACACTTGCAGGTAAATCCCAAGAGACTCCGACAGTCAGCCACACCCCAAACGATGAAGACCTGAAATTTAAACTGCCATTTTTTACACGTGCCCTTCCATGAGATTCCTGCACTACAGTATCTCTATCCACATATCAGTCCTCTGTCCAAACTCTCCTCTTTCAGCTAGTTAAACCTTCTTGATCCTGTTTTCAACTGCTTTTAAGAAGCAGGCAGTGGAAATCTCACAGTTGCTACAGCCAGAGGAAGCACAAGCCATCTCTCTGACGTGGGAAAGGTCCTTTACAAGATACACCCAACTCTAACATCGCACCCCCTTAGGCACCAATATCCACCAGAACACAGTTGTCAGTAGCTCTCCTGCCAATGGGCTGCTGCTCCCTTTTCTTCTCCCCCATCTTTGTCTGAAAAAGCTTCTAGAACTACAAAAACTCTAAAGTATTAAAGAAATGTATTATTAGGAGAAGGTCACAAAACAACAATTTGAGAATAGCCACAGCTAAAAATACCCAATCCACTCCCCACACCCCATCTTTAGAGAAAACATTATCAGATGTCACTTCCCAGTGGTAAGAACATAATTGTTTTTTAATTAAGGTTGTATTTTGGACACCGGATTTTTTTTTGCCAGGGACCACAACAAGAAACACTAGGAAAAGACCTTGTTTGTCCCCCCAGAGATCCCACTTTTCTGTGCTACCTGATTGAAAGACTCTTGGAAACTGACACCTGTAAATTTGTATTTTCTTCTAACACCACCTAACTTTGCAAAATAACTTCCTAAAGAGAACAAAGTATTTTGGCCACCCATACAATGTTGCAGAGTATTTGTGCAATATAGATTTATTATTATTTTTTAATACTTCAGAGTATCAAGGAGGTCAGTTTGGGAAGGACAAATGGAGCAGCAGTGCAAAGCAAGTATCAGCACAGGGCTGGAAACTGCCTCTCTTCTGACCCAAATTCTCGACAGAACTGGAAAAATCTGCATTATGGACACACTGAATTGGTTAGTCTGTTGCTCAAAGTCTCCCAGCTCTAGAGAGCAATAGCCATGATGTACATCAACCTTAGGGCTTACTTCACAGTAGGATGAGCAGAATCAAGGAAGTCAATTTAACTCCCTCAGACTTCTATACCTTTTCATTAAATAAACAAGCTCTGGTTTACTGATCACATAAAAAACCAGCCAGAAGTTACTGCAGGCAGGTAAGGAAATACCTGTGATAACATTTCAACAAACTGAGCACATGCAAGGGGAAGCTTAGCACACCACAACATGCCTTCTTCTCCAAAGACGTAAATGAAATCCAGGAACAACTTCTCCAGAAGGCCCACAAGCCTTGTCCAGGTCACACTCCCTGCTTTTTAACCCTTAACAGATATACACCTTTCCCCCACTCAAAAACATCCAAATCAATACTTTTTTAAGAAGTCACACACAAAATAATTTTGACAGTCCGTTACTTTGGTGGCCAACTCTTGCTCTGCTGCCCCCCTCCAGACGCCTCCTTCCCTCCACCATAAAACAAGCAATACATCTCATGTGTGCCCATTCCCGATGCTTTCTGCCTGTCTATGCAGGCATTTGTACCTTTACTCCACCTGCTTCCCTGTCAAAGTTACTTGAAACTGGCCTGATGCAAAATTTGGTAGCACCAAAGAGACTGAGTGTGCAAGCCTCCGACTTCCCTGAGAAGTCAAGGTGAATACCCACCACAGAGCACTAGAAAGGACTAACCTGGAAGGGATGAGCAGGAAGACAACTAGAGCACCACAGCTATACTCTACTGCTAAAAAGCTTGCTAAAGATGCACCAGTGTGCTGGGGGGCCTCCCTGTTCTCTCCCCAAAGGAGGAGGAGGAGGAGGATTGGGGTTATTTTGAAGGACAGCCACTGAGTACAACCACAGGAGTGTACTCCGAAAGAGGCAGGGCTCAGATTCACAGCCACCACCTCCCTCTGTCCGCTCAGCCTGGAGGAACTTGGAAGACCTGCCCATATGATGTCATTACTGGGTTGGTGTCTAAATAAAGGAAGCTTTTTATAGAATTTCTCACTGACAAACTTATTCCGGTAAACCCCGATAGCCAAGACGTCAAGCAGAAGGGAAGGAAAAGGGAAAACAATACCCACAGCCTTGCTGGGGCCTGGACAGGTGGGTGGTGTCTCAGGAAAGAAACCTAAACAACCTAAACAAATTTACTCCCTAATACCTGCTTGTTGGATAAAAAGCACAGGGAAGAGCAGCGGCAGTGTAAGGGAGATGTGCTTTTACATCATCTGTCACAAGGACACACAGCCTATTTTGGCATCAGGGTAGGGGTGAAAAGGATAAAGATGAGGAGAGAGAATAGTGAGAGAAAAAAAACTTTGCTTAAAGAGAGTAAATAAAACATACTTCCATGTCAGAGGGGGTTTTCAGCTTCATATTAATCATGTGGCAATTACTGTGCTTCCTAAAGCAAACTGGGGGGTTCTGCATATTCAGAAGACTCTTGGCTGCAAATGCCTTAAGCTCAAATCATCAGCAAATACCATTTGCTGGTAGTTCCAAAAACAAACAAACAAACAAAAATTACAAAAAAAAAAACCCAAAAAATCTAACAAAAGGAAAGCAAAGTGTTCACGTATGCCTGCATGCCATCCTCTTCGTAATTCTTCCCTCTTCTTCGCTCACTTCCACAGAGCTACGGAGCAGTTCCCCTTCCTCCCTCTGTTCCACCGTGCATCTTCAGCCGGGCATCCACATGGAGAGCAGTTGCAATAGCCTGGTGACTCATGCTGCAGTAATGTGGGTGGGAACTGCTCCCATGCCCAGCTCCTAAGGACACAGCCTTTTATGGTATTTTTAGCGTGGAAGACGTTGTGGTTTGCAGCACTTTGCCTTTTGACTTTCAAGAAAAGAGCTCACGTTCCCCCCGGGCTTCAAGGATGCAACAGTGGAGCCCAGGCAGGTGATGAGCAAGCCAACCCTGGAACTTCCACACCTGGCACGGTAGGGATGCTCAAGGATGTCACACTATGGCCAATCCACAGGCTCTCCCTTGGGAGAACACCACCCTGCAACGTCCAAAGAGTGGGGCACTCGTGTCACTTTTTCTGTGGACACCTTAACTACTGCAGCCCAATTTTGTAAGGAGTCATTCCCTGTGTCCCCTGAGCCCTAACCACCCTGTGGCAATACACTAACAAGCTCATCCTGGCAAGCCATCAGACATACAGTTTCTACCCTTGATGAGCTGCCGGCATATGAAAAGCTGGCAGGTCCCATCTGTCTTCCCTCAATTAACTTAAGACTACATCTCTCCAGAAAGTAGAAAATGAACTCTGTAGGGTTTCTACTCCATAGAAAATGTAGGTGAAATGGGGCAAGAGGTTACTAGGAGAAAGCAGACAGGGGTGTTACACTGAAACCAGATTAAAAGCATCAGGGAGAAGTGCAGTGGCAGAAAAGCCACTCTCGGGGCTTGAGAACCACAACATGTGGGACCCAAACTTGCCAAGGTAAAAAAGCAGGCTCAGCTGTGCTCTTTAAAAGCTGAGGGTCACACATGAGACTAAAAGAGTATCCCAACACATTACATATAGGGCTTGAAAGGACTCTGGCTGCAGACATGCAGTGGATTGCTTTGCAGGACAGCCCCCCATTCCCCCTTGCACCTGAAGCATTACCTGCTGTAGAAGAGAAAGTCACAAAAGTTTCTGCATCCCCAGTCACAACTCCAGCTACTGATTTCAGTCCTTTCAAAGTTATTAAATTAAAGAGGAAATTAAATTATAACCTGCACATGCCTAAGAAGTCTAGGAGAAAAGCTAGCAGGATGAATGAAAAAGCAGTAATCAATCCTCCTGATGCAAGGCCACTGACATTGAAGCTGGTTTTTTATTCCTTCTGAAATTCCAGTGAGCTCTGGAAGGAGTCAGCCTACCAGTCAGGCCAGATCAATGACAGACTGCCCGTACAGACAGATTTCACCAAGTGGGAAGCACCAGTCGAGAGCTGCTCTGGAGTGACTTCTCAGCTATGAGAGACACAGTGAAGGGGAAGTCTGGGGGAGGTTCTGTAGGCGAGCACTGCACAGCCCACAACATACCTTGGAGGTGAGCCAACAGCAACAGAGGAAAAGCCCTCCAGCCCTAATGCAAGCTTAAAGGTCACTCAGTGCATCGCCCTGGGCACAACAACCTCCAGCATCTGCCAAACAAGATGCCCCACACCAGGGGGACACCAGGGCTCCCCAGACAGACCAAGATGGAATCTTTTGCTCCTCGAGTAGATGAATTACGTTTCCAAGTTTAGGACATCTTCCTGCTCTTAGATAACTGATCAAGATTACAGAATTAAAGTTAAAAAAAAAAAAAAATCATGTGAAAGGCTCCATCCTGTTCAAAGGAATACAATGCTTTTCCTGTGGTCTTGCCCTAAAGACCACAACATCACACTCAATTACTATTCCATCTCACTCCTAAGTCCCTCACAGCCAGTTTGGCCATATGAGAGCAAACTGACCTCTACCTTACCTCATTTCTCATTAAACTGCTAACTACACACGGCAGTGGCTGTGTAAGAGGCAGGCCAAATTACTTAATTTTCATTATCCTTTACTTGGACCAACACTATGAAATACGAGTAAAAAATAAAAAAAAACACAACAGGAAGGAAAAAATGAACAGAACAGAATAATCAGCCTAAACCTTCTACAGACAGAAAAGGAACACATCCAAGCCTGAACTGAGGTTTACATATCCCACGCTAGACAGACCTCTCTGTATGAAGCCTTTAGTTCTCAAAACCTGCCATCTGCACTCCTGAGAAAGCCAGGAAAAGGAGGAAATGCCAGTTTGCCCCTACATGCTCAGTTCTGCAGTTGCTGCAGGCAACTTGGTGCTGCTCTGACCTTGGTGTGTTAGCAGACAGCAGGGACCCTGCCCCATGAGACCACCCGCCTGCCCCCACCTCCAGCTGTGCAGTACATCTGCATTTAACTCACTTTTGGTACTTTGGCCCACAAACAAAAAAACTTTCCCAGCCAGCAGGTTCTCTGTAAACCTAAAAGCACTGGATGCCGATTCTTACAGAGCAACAACTTTCCTTAATGCAGAAGTCAAGTGGTGCCAGCAGAGCCTGGACATGGATGCACTAGTGCTTGGATGCATCCAGACTTTGCAGCTGATGGTATCTTCAAAGGAGCAAGTCCAGACAGTCTCTAAGTGCTTGCAGCCCTCTCTTCCTCCAGCGGGTGTCCCAGCGACCATCCTGCCATACACCTCCAGAGCTGGAATGCAGCCTCCCTTGGAGCAGACCAGACTGTGGCTTGCTGGGACAGCTGTGGCAAGGGATGGATGCATTTCTCCCCCTCTTCATGGGGAAAAGAGTCCCTTTAAAAGCAGGCTGCAGAGGATGTGAGGCAGATGTGCCTCTTCAGGGGAAGAGGCACAGACTTAAAGCATTGGTTAGCTGCAGATTGCAACCCTGGCTCTACTGAAAAGAATGTGAATGCTGCTGATGAATTTATAATGCAACTCAGATTCCCAGTGCTCTTCACACAAGGCCCATCTGAACTAGCATGTAGTGTTTGCTGGAAAGGCTGAGCTTTACCAAGCTTCAGTTCCTTATGAGTTTTCCATGCTCATCTTCTCACTTCCCCCTCTCAAATTTGCAGATGGGTTTAAGGACAGCAGCTTCTGCTGTGAATGCTTCTCAAAGTGGTTTGCATCACCAGGGTCGAGCATGATGTAATGACTACAGGAACCCTTGCAGGGGAAAAGAAATAATTCAAAAAATTACATCCTTCACAGGATCTGCAGATGGTGTGTTTCTCTCAGCAATACCAAAATTGTTTAAAGGACAGCAGGAGCCTCCCAGAAGGAGATGCAGATATTGCCATTACAGCCAGGTGAAAAGGAGGCAGTGGACCATGACACAGGTAGTGTTTAAAACAGACCACCCACTGTTTTACGGGGAGGGGGACACCAACCAAAAGAAGCATCCCACTGTGTTCAGACTTCATGACTTAGTACTTTCACCAGTCCTTTGCAGGGCCATAGCCTTCAGCTAAGGATCTGCTTAGCTGGAACCAGTCTGCAAATTATATAGTAACTGGAGGCTTTAAAAGCCTTGAAAGAAAATGCAATAAAATAAATAAAAATCAGCTGGGCAAGTTCTGTCTGACAACTCATTTTCTTCCCCATCCAGTACATGGCCATGTGGAGAGACCTGGTATGAATCAACCCATTCTGGCAGCACAAGACAAGCCAGGATGCATCACTGCTCCAGCACATGGGGAACACCCTCCAAAAGGCTCTGTTTACCCAGCAGGAGCCAATGCAATCCCTACACAAAGCCTGTAAGTACATTTAAAGCTCAAAAGTAATCTGAAACAGGTCCATTCTCCCCTCCAACTCCATAAATACAATCCAAATTGGGTCATCTCCTAACAATAAATGAATGATACTCACTTAAGCCTCCGCTACACTGCTGACATAATCTAGGTCCTTCCATTCTCCTTGTACTGCAAGTACTAAAGATGCTTTTGTACATCCTCTGAAGTACTCCATTTAAAAAACCATGGTAACTAGGGCACCGCATTCAGCTGCTCTTGGAGAGAAAAGCCATTCCCCTTCCCTCTCAATAGGCTCTTAGGAGGCTTGGACAGAAAAACATTGCCTAATTCAAACTCAGCCCCAAAAGGATGGCTGGAATTAGGTGCTGGGGATAAGGTGAGCATGACTACTGGGTACCACTTGGGTCTGTGGTGTGACAAACACCAGCAATAGCACTGCATGTGGGGAAAAGAGCTGTGTCCTGCATCTAAACAGCACCCAAAAGTCCCATTTTAAGTCACCGAGTGTGACAGCACAACGGCAGCATTCAATAGGAAAAACATCGTATTTTCTTTAAAAGCTATTGAGTGCTCCTAAATATCTCAGGCTCTTCTTAGGAGATGACAGGATTATTCCGTTTCAGTACTTTAGCAAGACAAGGACTAGAGGAACCAAGAAGCAAATTTTTCTGTTATTTTTGCATGGCAGTAAAAGTTTAAGGGGTTTTTGTGTTATTTCTCTCTCATCCCAAATTCCTTGGAACTGTGAACTTCCCTGCATGGCAGCTTTTGAAGTTTGCCTGCTGGCACCAGAATCCTCCTCCTTTCTGAAATGGAAACATTCTGAGACGTGGGCACAGACATCAGATGGAAAGAGCAAGGCAGCTCCCACTAAAAAAGCCATTTACTAGGAAAAAACCCACCATCATAAAAAAGGGACATTTGTCTAAAATGGAAGGTCTATTATTTATATTTTTAAAAAGAAAAACATTCATTAAAAAAACCCCCAAAAGACATGCATTAGCACCAGAAAGTCTAACAACTTTAGCATGACCTAACTGTTTCACTATTCCGTATATACAATTTTAGCAGACTTTTTCCAAATCCCACTACATACTGTTATGGAGCCACATTCCAAGATTTAGAGTTTTAAAAATAGAAGCCTTTAACCACAACATCTGCAAAAGTACCTTAAAAAAACCAAAAAGAACCCCTTTCAAGTTCTATCCTGTTATGGAGGCCATTCCCCAAGTGATGCACAGAAGCACTTTGAGCCTCTCTGTAGGAAGCAGCATCTGATTCAGGACAGCATTGCTGCAGAGGACTTTATAACAGAATTCATGCCTGTTTAAAAGAGATACAAACTTGGAAGAAAGCAGGCAGTTTTAGAGAACACATTCTTAAATGGGGAAACTGAGGCCTGTAATGATTAGCCAATTCCTCAAACAGCAAAAAATTTATTTCTTCTGGCTAACACACTGTCATCTTTGCTAACACAGGCTGTCGTGGTGAGAGACGTGAGAGGGTGAACCGAGGACAAGTGCAGCAGTTATCCTTCAACTCCTAACTCTGCTCTTCACACCATCCACTGTTACTTTTCAGGAGGAAAACAGGAGAAAACTGAAAAAGGAAAACAAGACAACAGTTTGGGAAAATGCTCTCAACCAGATAGGTCAGCCTAGCTTGTGTGGGACATGGGCCTATACAATCAGGTACCAGCACACCTGGCTGCCCTGACAGACATAGAAAGAATGAAGGTGTTTGGAGGCTAAAACACTGTACCCTAATTACTAAATATAAGGGAATAATATTAAAAAGAGTATTACAACTTACATATGCAGCAAAGAGTAAAAGTTAAAATAACAAGGGGCTTGCATGGGATGCCCCCATTGTCACATTTCAACATGTGCAACAAATAAGTAGGTTTTTTATAACCAATGTTTAGCATTGTTTTGTTGCTATTTTTCTTGACACTCCAAGAGCACTCTCCTCCATATTAACCTTACAGGATGAGGAAAAAAAAAAATAGGAAAAGCTGCCACTCTGGGCATTGCTCTGGCAGGCCTCTGCTCATTTAGGCTTTTGAGGGTGGAAATTTGTTATGGGAATTAATGAAGAGAATTAACTCTGGAGCCTGCTGCTCCCTGCCATCTCTCCTGGGATGAGTACAGCAGCTCCTGGCTACACTCCCTCATCTCCACTGCAGATGAGGCAACTGGGAAGTCTGCTCACAGTCAAGTTTATGAATGTTTCAGCAATTGCCTCCTCCTTCGAGTAGCTGCCCAAAAGCTTACCCAAACCTGGGCCTTCTGCCACACCATCCGGCTGCTCTAACTAATGAGCTCCTCTGTTTGTAAACCCATGCCTTGACAGACACTCTCTGCCACGTGGGCACAGAACGCTCACACAACTGCAAGATGCTCCCTGCTCCCAACCTGCTGCAAGGTTTGTCCATCCCCTGCACCTGGGGGGACAGCAGCCCCTTGACTTCAGATTGACAAAGGCTGGCACTCTGCAGGCTCTGCTCCAGCAGGAGGGCAGAGGGTCAGGAGCAAGTTCTTCAACAGCATTTTACTGTGCTTTGCAAAGCCAGACTGTGCCAAGTTTCATCTCACGGTGGAAAGGACACATGGGCACGCTACGCCCCACAGAAGTTTATCTCCCAGGACCACTGATGCCAGCTACACCGTGGCAAGTCACCTTGTTTAATAACATCTGTCACCTATGGTCCACGCTCTGCTCCTCCTTTCAGGGGAAGGATATGTCCATGGCACAACTCAACTTGAACAGCAAAATTTTGGTGTAGTGTTGCCACAAGGTTCTTCAGGAACACAAAAGACCAAAGAAAGCTACTTGCTTTTGGAGCAAAAGACAGAGAAGTCTGCAGTGCTTTGTTGTAGCATAAGAGAAAACAGCAACCAAATGCTTTTTGGAGAGCAGATGACAGCTACCTGGTTCTGCTGCTGTTATTCCTAAAGAAACAAGAGTCACATTCTGGTCACAGGTGAAGAACAAATCCTGCATGCACAGTGAATACAAGTCTCACAGGAAGCTATGACAGGTACTGTGGGACCACCCAAAAAGCAGGAGGAAAGGAAACATCCTACCAAGCCATCAGCATCTGATCAGGCAGGCAGCTATTTCCTCTGCTCAGACCCATCATCAATTAGTCATCTTAGTGATTGCCCTTGATTTGCCCTTGCCATGGGCAAAGGCCCTTCTCAGTCTGATACAGGAACAGGCAACAGAAGATGGGGAGAGAGTTTCAAGGAAATTCCATCGGAAAGAGAAACCATGACACACAGGAAAGTTTCACCAAAATCAGTTACCACACAGCTTTTATTCTATTGCTGTTGATGGATCTCCAATCCTCCCTCCAACATGCACCAGAACAGAGAAAACACAAGGCTTAGCAGAGAAGCAGAGGTCTGTAGGCTTAACTTCTGGCCTGCTCCCTTCCTCACCTGGAGAAAGAGCTGGCAGAGCTTTCCCGTTGCCCCAAAAGTCCGTACCAAGCAATACCTCTATATGCACAACACAGAAATCCACAGACATTCAAATATAAATCTTTGCTGAGGGGAGATAAGAAAAACCTACAGCCAACACAGGAAATTAAGCTGCTATTAAGTGTACTATCTGTTGTGGAACATGATGATCAATTCGCTGGATTCATCATTATTTCCATCAAGCCATTTCAAGCAGTGGTGCTCTTGTATAGGAACCTGTGAGTTGGGCTTTGGATGTGTTGGATTTTTCTATGCACATGGACATCAACTCTGGAAAATTTTAGGAAACAGGGCTGGTTATTTTCTTATCACAGCATTTGGAAAACTGAAACGAGTTCATTTGCAGCTTTCAGTACTTTAAACTAAGTGAATAAATGGAGAGAGCAGCCAAATTCTGTCTTCGTCTAGATGAATTGTTGAGATCATGCCGTCAGCTAACATCATTCTCACTTCGTTTTTGGCTGGAGAGGCAGACAGTGCAAAGGGGTGTCCAGTTACAGAATGGAAACACTGATAAATTGCCTAAAGTTTTAGCAATAAAATAAATGCAAGATGTGCAACAAAAATGCCTGCTGAGTAATAGATATGGGGTCATGTGGGCATGTTTCTAAATTCCTTCTCTTCGGTATGTTCAACAACTCTTCCAGCTAGAAGCACTGAATGCTTTTGCAACCAAGTCTGCCATTACTCTATTTTCTCTTCAATTAAAGGTCAGTTCTAATCCACTTCAAACAATCCACAAAGCATTTGCCTAAATTCAGACTCCAGAGCAGCACAGTCAAAGCAGACAGTGGATCATCATGAAATATTAAGCTGTGGGCACCACAAAAAAAGGTACCTATGTACTGAGGAAAGAAAGAAAACAACCTGCAGGACCCACTGGTGTCATGCAAACCATGTTAGGAGCAAAATTCTTCACGGTGAAAGACCATGAGACAGCAGATAAAAAAAAGTCAACCAGAAGGAGGAAATACTTCTTCCAAGTGACCCACAATTGTGTTGTGACATGTTCTGCTAACTCAGAGTGAGTTATAGAAAGTTTATGCAAAGTACCATGGAAACTGCTGGAGGACACCACCGGTGCAGCTGTTAAACTAGAGACTCCTCCTTCCCTGAGGATCCACTCTGGTTGTCACCAGGGGAGGGGATACCTGTCAATCTGGGCCTTGGCTGGAGCCAGTGTGGCAGGTCTTCCTCTCTTGAGCTACCACACATGGGCATTACAGCAAAGCTGGGAGAGGTTCGGGCTCCAGCATTTAAACCCTTTGACCTGGCATCTTAAGAGACTGTCTCTGACAGGGCTCTGAAACACAAACAGACCAAGAGGGGATCACAGATACTTCCAGCTGTTCTTGCAGAGAACAACCACCACCTGCTCTTTCCTGGGCAGAGGATTCAGAGGGGAAATGTTTTCTTTGGTGTAGAGCCCCAAACAGTGAGACACAGCATGTCTTGTCTTCTCCACAGCGTGTCACTCTAAAACAGAAGCTGCAAATGTTCAAACAGACAAGAACAAATGCAGCCCTTTATCAACCAAAAGGCAGCTCAAACTCCAGGACTGAGATCCCCAATGCATGGCACAAAATTTATCCAGCATCTACAACCATCAGCCCATTAGAAAAGACACACACTCTCATGATTAATGGGCCACAAACTCTACAGAAGAAATCTGAGGGCAAGAGGCATCTCCATCTGCTTGGACATCCCTGCCACACAGACCATTGCAATCTTAGATGTTGCAACAAGCAGACAGTGCTTACAAAACCCTTGCGTCACCTGACACGACAAACTTCCAGGAAGACACAGCAGGATCACCTCTCCACACCACAGCTTTCCCATGCACACCAAACCCTCCCAAAGCCATTAATTGGCAGCTGATGCTGGAAGGCTGTGAAAATCAGTGCACTCACAAGGAACGCCACACTGCTGAACTGAAGGAATTTTAAGCCACTTTACTCCTGCACTTCTCCTCAGGCAGCTGAAGGACCAGGGCACTGTTTTCAAGCTGTTCCTCTGTTTCACTAAGTATCCGAGTCAAAACCTGGCACAAATAAACCTGCCAGGGTGTGCTTTTCCTCCAAAACAAAAATATCTTTCATTAACAGTGGAAACATTCATGGCAGGGAGGAAGCTGATCCACTCGACTCTAAAGCTGCTCTGTCTGTCAGAAGATGCATGAACACAAGGTCCAGGAAATAGGTTAATGGCTCACACAAAGGACATCTCTATCTCCTTGAACCAAGAGCAGATCCAAAACAGAGCAGAGATCCTTCTCCTTGTGGCAACCAACCCTCCTGAACAAATTAACAACAACAAAATCAGACAGGTCTCTTCTTCTGAAGATTTTTTAGCCACTTCTTCTTTGAGAGAGGAAATCTTAAGGACTTTATGCAGATCATTCAACTTGTCCTCCAAGCCACAGCAGCTTGTCAGCATTCTGCCTGGATGTCAGACACTGCATGTACACATAAAAGGAAGCATTTGCTCACTGCTGTAGCTACTTTCCAACCAGGCTGACGAAATGCTTGTTTCTTTACACTCCTCCTGTGCTTCCCATCCTAGGCAGCTGCTTCAAGCGTTCATGCACACTACGAGCACTCAGGTACTCTCACACCAGGTTACTCATTTCTGACTACAAGAAGCCAAGGATTTTAAGGTACTAAAATGATAAGTTACCAAAATTTCATGAGGATTCTCTCACCAGTTGCTGGTTAAATAGAAAACTGAGCTCTGTGGACATTGCAGACAGTAATAATGAGAGCGATGATCACAATTAGAAACTGTGGGCCAGTCATCTTTCGCTCCACAGAGAGGTGCAGATAAGCTGGCACTAAGCAGCTCTGGGGCTGGCAGGGACCACTCAGCAAAGGGTGTGAAACCCTTTGCTACTGGAAAGGTGCATACAGAAACATGTTGTGCTTTGGGGCTGACAAATCCCTTGACTGAGAAGGTTAAAACCAGGACATCCCATCAATGGGGTCTGTGCATTCATGGTCCCCCAGCTGTGAGAAAATGAGAGCTGACAGCAGTGCCAATACAAGCAGTCTGTCCTTTCTCCTGTTCACTAGGTTTATGTGCCGATGATGCAGCCTGTGGGCACATTACACTCCCTCTTTGTATTTGGCATTCAGCTAAAACAACCCTTTCTCTTCTTTCTTCTCTCACCTCAAACCAGTTGGGCTTCTGGCAACTAGGAGAGTAACCAGAACAAACAGTCCTCCTGCTCATGTGCTTGCAGGGATGCATCCTTAACCTAGCATTACAAATTCTCTAGTAATAAAAACACTAACCTAAGCATCGCTGCATTGTGCCAGACTTTCAAATGAACCAACCCACCTCAGCCTGAAGTGCCCTGCAGACTAGGGCTCCTACCATGTTGCCACAGAGAGATGCTCAAAGTGGCCAAACAAGTCCCTCAGCACTGCCACAAACTGCTGCCACACTCTGTGCTTTACTATGCAAGGTGAAAACAGAGGCCAATGCTGGGTCAAAGTTTCCTTCCTTCCTTCCCACAATACCTCTCATTGCATCAAAAACACAGTGAACAGGACCAGATCTGCCCTGAAGAGCTGCATCTCAACTCTTCTAAACAGAGCAAGACCAGAGTCCCGGCTTTCCTGCATCCTAGCTCAGCATCATCAGCCAGCCTGCTTTTGCCTAGGATAGCACCATAGAAACATCTGCATCACCATCAGACTATAAAGTGCCTGCCATCTCCAAGCTGCAGATTCCTGGCCAAAGCAGCAAGCCTTTGGAAGTCTCTGTTGTTTTTTCCTCCCTCACCTATATCAGTTCATCTGAATACAGATGCTTCCTTTGTTAGTTTTGGTTTCTGTTTTGTTCAGAGGTTTGCTTGCTTTTCTTATTTGAGCTGCTCTTAACAAAAAGGCCAGCTCCGGGCATGGCGTGACCCGTGCATTAGGAAGGCTGGCAGATTGCTCTTTTTTGATCTGCTAATACAGCTGATTTTTTCCTCTTTATTTCCAGGGAAGGTGAATAGCTCAGCCCCCGGGAAAGAGACACAGCAATTACATTTACCTCAGATCAGCAAAGCATTTTAGTTGCAGAGCTTTCCCTGAACTAGTGCCCTCCAGCATCTGCTCTGTAGACAAGAGCACACCAGGGGACAAGCTCAAACAAATGGGGAAAGCTTATAGCTTCTTGCCTCTTTGCTGCAAAGGGTATCCCAAAAATCCTCTCAAGAACATCCAATAAGCCTCTGTCTCCCTGCAACTTTCATAAATTGCAATTCTAGATTTGGAAGGAAAACAATATGTAACTGAAATTAATCCAAAGACTTCTCTTTGTTAGGGTCACATTTCCACAAAAAAGGTGATTGCCCAGTTTACAGATCAATGCAGCTTTATAGAGTTCTTAGTAAGCACAACCACTGTGACTTTTCAAGTGCAGTCCAGTAGCTAATCCTTCATTAGATATATTCATAGTTAGGTATAAATATGAATAGTTACATCGACAACTGAGGCTTTACATAGGTAGAAATTCACACTGTATACCTTTTGCAGTGTTCTTATCAATAAATGAATCATATTTTCATGTGTACAACTGCAACTATTAAGAAAGCATTAGGCATTTTATACCTGGCCTAGTGGAAGGTGTCCTTCCTTATGGTAGGGGAGTTGGATGAGATGATCTTTAAGGTCTCTTCCAACCCAAACCGCTCTGATTCTGTGATCTAGCTTCTAAATTATTAACAGCAAGTCTGTTTTCCCACGCATCATCCTTGTGGCTTTTGCAACCTGGTTAGGAACAGCAGGGGATTATTTTATCACAGATACCAAAACAAACATGAGGGAGGAAGTACAGAAGAACAGAACTGCCTTGTACCTTTGCAGCATGCCAACCTGGAAGGACAGAATCAAAGTGAGCCTTGGTTGTACAGCAGTTGTTTTAGCTAGGCTAGTATAGCACTATGATTACCTCAACAGCATAATTAATGAGTTATGGCAAGATTAGAATAACAGGCTCTTTAAAAGGTGTGCCAGCTGCCAACCCTATCTGTATCACTTTGCATGACAAAGTGTGCCAAGCCTGATACTTTGCTGAAGCAATGGAAAAAACAGATTTTCGGGCAGATCCCCAGGACAAACACTCCCAAGCAGACACAGCAGCTGGTTTTTCCACAGATGCTGAGAGACAAGTACGCTCGCAGGCTTTTCCATACCAGACGTACAAAGTCCCTTGACTCAAAGAAAGTTTTCAAAGGGTTTCCATCAGGGAAGCAGGAGTCTCTTTCACAACATGCCTGCCAAACCCCCAAGGCTAGAAAGCTCAAGCATAGACTTTTTTTTCCCCTTTTCTTTTTTTTCTTACCCACAATTAACATACTGATAGCCTTGGCATCGGGCTACCTACAGAAATGTTCTCTCTCAACACTAACAGTAAAAAATATTCAAGAGAGCTTTGTAGTTAAGGTAGAGGATAAGCTAATTTAAACACAATTCAGCCTATCTGGAGGAATTTTAATACATCAGGCAAAAAGAGTCAAAGAGAGAAACCACTGCACTGAAGATGTCTACTGATCCTCTTGCCTTGGAGGCCTGAAGGGGATCTCCCTTTCGGTGGCAGAAAGAGAAGGATACAGCATTTCCACTCAGAAATAATATTCAAAATGTCAAATATGACTCCTTCTGAAAATTATTTTTTTTTTAAATTGACCTCTAATTCTAACCAGATTTTTCAAGAAGGGACATAATCAAGTTCTTATCTTATTATGCCTTAGGCATTTCTAGATAATGATGACTACACCTACCTAAGGGATGCTGCAGTGCCAGGGTTAGGTCCTTCAGTAAATTACCCCTTCATTTAACCAACACACAAAGCCTTCTGAAGGCTGAACACCAGTATTTTTGGCTGGTACCTGAAAACAGCCAAAGGAACAGCTGTTTCAAGCGACCTTAAGTGAAACTAAATTAAAGAAGGAAAGAAAGTGCATCTTTTCCTATGGAAATAAAAGTCATCACCATGCTTGGAGTATTACTCCAGGTCAATATAAGCAAACAGTTTTGAAGAAAATTGTTTTCTTTGAAAGTCATACTTCTACATTGTTTTGAAGAGGAATAATTATTATCCCTCCACACATATCACCAACTCCCCAGAGGGGCTGATACAGCATGGCATGACTTGAAAAGAGGACAAGGGCTGAAGCAGGAGGACAAGCTTCTCTGCTCTGAGACTAACCCATCACCAGCTGCAAGCACACATTGCTGTCCCACCACAAAACTCAACAAAGAAAAAGCATCTCTCCAAAAAAACCCAACGGTTTTAGCTGCTATTAAAAGGACTTGAGTTTGCAGTTTATACACATGAACTCAGAAGAGATGCTCTGAGAAACATTCTTCTTTTGTGGTTTCTCTAACAGCATCATCATTACATCATTAAAGTGGAGAAACTAATTCGTTCAACATGCATTCAGCCTCTAGTCTCTTAATCCAAACACTTCTCTATGGCTATTTGAATAGTCAGATGACACAGAGGCTGTTTTGACTAGAAAACGCACCACTGGTTTCTCCCATGTGGATTTTATTACAAAATTCTGTTGTTACACTAGGGGAAAAAGATATTTCAAAGGATAAAAGAGAACAAAGACTTGAGAAAAGGTTATTAATCTCTACATGTGCCCCATTCTCTCCCTCCACCCTCCTTTTTGTCCTCCCTATCTTAAGGTGAACTATAGCCAAAGGAGCACGTTGTTTGTCAGAGCGTATCCAACTTGGCTGGTCAGCTGCAACAGGTCCTGGGATTGCATGTTCAGACAGTTACCACTCAGGAAACCTATCTCCTGAGCATCAGATCACACACTGCAAACGCTGCAAGGTCATGGTAACGAGTGGCAGCTGAGAAGATCGTAGTGACTTGCTGTGGTTGGCAACTCACATCCTGTCCCAGAGCAGCTGGCTCACCACAGCCTCTCACTGCTGGATCAGCACACTCCTGGTACCCAACAGGCCAGGAGACCTTGTGCCCCCTCAACAACACCAATGATCATGAACAGAGAGCGGAAGAAGTCAGACACATTCTAGGAAACATCACTGCTGTGCCACAAGTACCATCTACCTGGGCTCATGTAACCCAAAGCTGTTCACCGCTGTTGCAGTGGAAGGGAGGGGGAAAACCTAAAGATGCAAATAAACCCCCCATTTCAAATAAACAATATTTCGTTCCATAAGAACCTGAGTGGATAAATTCTTTATTGCAACTCATTTTAAATTAGGGAAGCAAACCTGAGTGTTTGCACAGCCAGATCATCATGCTCTGAACAAACCAAGAGAGGTTTGCAGATGTACGCCATGCTGACCACAGGGTTCAGCTTCTGAGTGCAATGTAGGTAAAGAGACACTTTGGTGCAAAGCTATGTCAAGCCTGGTAATCACATATGCATAAAGATCCTATTAATAACCTGTTATTTCTGCAGGGAACTGGGGGAGTTTGAAAATAGGCATTGGTCTGGAAGAGTGGAACAGATTTAACACGTGAGATGCTCTGTAGAAACCAGTAGTAGCAGGGTTTGTTATGTCACTAGAAATGTTTCAACGAAACTCAACTCCAACAGGGTTATGAAGTCCTGCTCAAAGGTAAACTCAGCACAATCTTAACTGAAACTGGCCCAAAACCAAGCAAAAGCTGCGCAAGAATCACACTTTCAGAAACTCCAATGTGAGTGCTGCAAACAGCTTTCCTGCCTGGAGCTTTGAATATGAGGCCTTCTGTAACAGGAAAGAAATATTTTCTGCAAAGTGACCCAAAAGACTACAGAAGTATTTAGGAGACTGCTTTAGTCAAAGTCAAAACGGGAAAAAAGCCCATAAAAGTGAAGACAATGTGAACATGCTGAGCTATTCATTCAAAAATGAACGCTGTTTCTGAGAGAGAAGGGGAAATGCCCACCACAATAGCTTTAGAAAACACTGCCCAAAACCCTCAGGAAAAGAATAAAAAAAGGAAAACATACTTTCAGAAATCAAGAATGATAAAAGTAACACAGAAGAATTACAGCAATTGCATGCTAGGAAATAAAGACCAAAAAGAAAATAACCACGGTCGAGCCATTTATCCCGGATCCCATAAGCTTGGTTTTTACCCAGTTTAATCAGGACTGCATTTAGCAGAAAACTGGCACAGGGGTCTTGTCAGCTGCTGGCACTCACACCATGCAGGGTTCCACCCCCTGATCCTCCCCACTCCAATGCTCCCACAGCTTCCACCTGAATGTGGGACAAGCCCAGCCACCACACCTGGGCCGCTGGCACCATGCCAGGGCAAAAAACAAGGAGTGGAGGATTGATTGTTGAACCCTTACAAAAATCTTCTTTGACTTAGATGCAATCTGCTAAATCCCTGGGGTACGGTGCTTCTCCTTGGTGTGCCCCTCACCTTGCAACATGGAGGTCTGGAAACACATGGGGCTGAGGGCAGCACTATCAGCACCATCGAAGGCTATGCATGTGCCTGGCCCTGCCGTGCTGAAGAACCCTTTGACAGTCTTATTTCCACTCAAAGCATGACCACAGAGGCCCCAAAAACAGCTACCCTAGAAATTATTTTTTTTTTTAGAAGAAATGCATATTTCAGGAATGAGTTAATACACTTGGAAGGAAGCACTAGCCACCTCCTTGTACTGGCATCTTTCCAGCCTCCCAAAGCCTACCACCAGCCCTGCCACAGCAATTTTGCAGGGTTAGATAACGAAAGAAAGAAATGGACAGCAAGCCACAATTCTAGAAACCTACCAGAAACCATTGTCATTTCAAGTTGTCATTTTCACCTTTTTTCTCAGCCTCATCTTCCTGCACCCTGGTGCAGGACCCTCCAGCATCCTCTCCAGGGCACTTAGAGAGTGAAGTCCAACCACAGCTGCGCACTGGCCGGCTGTGACTTAACTCTGCTTCTTCTCTACAGCTACAAGGCCAGGAGCAATGCAAGACCACTCAGGTTTTAGGGACTGTGCCATCCACAGCATCCTGGAACACAGCAAGGGGTCCAAGCAAGAGGCTGTAACTTCAGTTTCCTAAATCATCAGCACACCAAACCCTGTTTTCCAGCAGTGCTATTGTTCTCCTCCCCTTCCCCTCTGCCACAATATCTCAAAGACCTAAAACCACTTATTATTTATCAATCCAGCAATTCTGAGAGCTACTTAGGAGGAAAAAACACCCAACTCTTATCAGATGAGACCAGCAGGACTCCAAAGTAGAGCATTGGCACTTGTCTGGAAAAAGTGGAACCACTCAAGACAGTCTCAAGCAAGGAGCAAAACATAGCCAAAACCACCCTTACTGAAAGCTGTACCTTTTCTCTGAGGAAAACAAACAAGTGAACTACATGGAAACTCAGCCAAGAAGAAAAAGCAACACAATCCCTTGGGAACCGATAAAATATGAGATAGCCCACTGCATTCCCAGCTTAGAGAGATGCAGCAGAATATTCTTAGTGTTTTGTTTCGTTCTAATTCTGGGAAATGTTTTTTTGGCAAGCCTGGGTTTCACCTAAGGGTAATGCAAAAACGAACATAAAAAATCCCAACATGAATGACAACTGAAGAGCAGCCATCTGTGTGGGCGTCTCTCTTTCCAAACAAAACTTGGAGTGAAAAGGGTTTTCCAGTGAGCCAGCCAAGAAAAGGGAAACTTCATCAAGAATCACAGTGGGATCTGCCTGGAGAGTATGCTGCATGCAAGTACCAGGGCTAAAACCACTCCCCCTGCGCACTACCAGCAGTCCTCCCAGATGTCCATCTGTCCACTGTTCCTTATCTTCCCTTTTAAAAACTGCAGTGAAAGCTGCTGGGGAGGACACAATACGTGGCAAGTAATTACAGAGCAAAGGAGAGCAGAAGCACCTTTGGGGATAAGCAGCAATTCAGGCAGTTGCCAAATGCTGATCTTCCATGAGGGCTGCATGAGGTCTCTGCCTGTGAAACCAAGCTGAGGGACACTGGCACTGGCACAGTTGTGCTGGGAGGGCTGGGTAAGCACGAACTATGGGATGCCCACAGAACTACTCACCTGCACTAAACAAAGGTTTTAAAAACAGCAGTGTGAAGTCAGCTCCGTTCTTCGCTGCAGGTAACCCAGAGACTGCTGGAATTCCCAGTGCTGCACCCTCCCATGCAGACGTGGGTTCCAGCATTCAGCCACAGATGTGGCAGCTCCTCACCTGCCCCACTACCTGGGGCTGGAGGCTGCCAGCCAAGTGCAGCTCTCGGCCTGCTTAAAACCCAGCACGTTTGCAAGGCACAGGGTCAAGCCGGAGCAGATGGAATGTTGAATTAGGCTGCTCAGCCTCCATCCAGCTCCTTCCAGAGCAGCTCCTCTTACACCACTGGAGACAGGGTATTGATTCAGACATTAGAAGTTTACATGCACCTTTGGGCCAGCCCAGGACAGCTATTTTCAGTATCTTTGCCAGCATATTACACCATATGCCCACATACTTTAAGCATAGTTCAATGGTATCAGCAAATATTCACTGATAGAAAAAATATTTTCCTATCAGAGTACTCAAAACTCAAAGTGGACATCTCCTCCACACACTGACCCATCTGGAACAAAACCCACCCTGCTTTAACCTGAGCATCAGAAAAAAAGCTGACCCACAGATGCCCTGAGATTCCTGCTCATTTTGTAGCAAGCCACTCTAAGAGGAAATTGAGCTGAATATTGACATGCTTAAGGCCATTTAAAGCAGAGACTAGCTTTCCTAATGTATCAGTGTTCTTCCAGCCTCTGAGGGCAAAAGACAGAGAGGAAGAGAAGTGCTTTTGAAGAGAAAGCACTAGTAAGATAGGAGTTTCCCTGAAATAATTAGCAGTGTAAGGAACCCAACCACCCACAAACTTTCCCTAAGGAAAAGCTTCAAATTTATGAAGTCTCTACATCCACAGGCCATCAGGTGTATGGCAAGCATGGGGCTGACTGCTGCATCAACACTGGGGCACACGAGATCATCTGTATCCCACACAGATAGGGGATCTGCAAATAGGTTTGCAACTAGAAGTCCCCAGGGAACCAGGGAAAACTGAATAGTTAAAACTATCCTGATTTGCCAGCTAATACAGATGGTTTTTAACAGAAGGATAATAACAGGTCTTAGGAAGACATAAGCCCCCTCCCCCATGGAGAGAAGACTGTCATTTTGGCATGTATTTTTTCCTAGTTTTCTCAGGAAGCTTGGCAGGAAATGGTGGAGACTTCCCCCACTGCATAAATTCTTTTATCAGGTTAAATTAGATTAATTCCTTCAGGAAGATTACTGCTCTAAGCAGTTGATGAGTGTTCCTACCTTGATTCTCATGGTGCTTCTACCCCAATGACTGAAACAGCCCAATCCTGTTTCACCCCCAACCCTTTCACAAAGGTACAAGTCTGTTACCTGCAGGCAACACGTACCCACTTGGACCAAATGCAGAATACACCGAAATTCCTAGCGTTACTTCCTCTCTTTTTCTGGTTTCCAAACATTCAGAAGTAGATTGGAACTGAAGGATTTCTCCTTGTTTTCTTAATGGAACCATGACAAAGTTGCTGTGCAATTTTCTGCTGGCAGGGGTGGGGGGGAGAAAAAGAAAGATAAAGCAAACAGCAGGAGTTAACCTGCAGCAGGAAACAAATCATTTACATGCCCATATATGGAATCAACTCATTTTTTCAGAGGAGTAAGTACCAAAGGCTTTGAACACAGTCATCCACACTCTAGTGTCATTCTCAGGTGTCTGGTGCTTGCAGCACTACTAGCTAATAGTAGGAAAGATGACTCTGTAAAAGGAGTGGTGGAAACATCCGAGGAGATGCAAGACCAAGAAGAAAATATCCCTGCACCCCTGAAAGGCTGCTGCTCATGTGAGAAACTAGTGCAAGACCCAGAGTGGTTAGAAGCAGTTGGTGAAAGCAATGAGGCGTGTGAAGACCGTTTGTCCCTGGAGCAGCAGCTGAGGAAGAGAGGAGAAGACAGCTGCAGCACTGCCCCAGGACATCCCATGTGCCACCCTATTCATTTCAGGGTATCTGACAAGGGTACTCAAACACGGGCATGATACATCCCATATCATCAAAAAGTTCAACCCTAAGTGAGCCTCCAGTGGCTCCAAACGCGGGTGCAACAGGACACTGCAATGGGACAGAACTTTTCCCACAGATGCTGCGGTTAAGGTGACTTTGCTAATTCACTGCTCAGGGTCAGGCCAAAAGGTTGGCTCACTGACCACCTGCCCCTGAGCAGCACTTCCCACCCACTGCTGGTTAATCTCTGTGGCAGCCAGCACAAGGAAAAGCAAGAGCAACCCAGACTGAGTTATCCACTGCAGCAACACAATGCTGTCTCAACTCACATTACCCAATGCTTATGCTCTCACAACAGTGTCCTAAGCTATTTCTCAAGTCAGCATTTAGCTTTTTTGCTAGCTAATATAACATTTCCTCTCCCTTCCCCCAGTCCGAGGATTTGGCAAAATTGCTTCTTCTGCAAATCCCGCTGCAAATGCTGAACTTTTGCCAGTTAGACAGGGAAAGTCTTGACTAAAAATAAACCATGTTTCAGAAAATAGATCTCCTTCCAGTACAATGAAGTAGTGGATAATGCATGCAAGCAGATCTGCCAGGAGAACACAGCCTCCAGATTTGCATAAGAATCTCCTCAAGCTCAACAGACAGCTGCAACTCCTGTGACTTATCCCATCTTAACAAAAAACCAAAGGGGATAAAAAAAAGGGCAGAGGTAGGGTTGAGAGTGCTGAGATAAATCAACTTTCCACCTGTGGGGGCAGGAAGAGAAGTGCCACCACCACTTGCCTGCATCCCCAGTGAACCAAGCTGGTCATAACCCATATGGGAGGGAGAGGATGGCACAGCATTCCCTGCATGGTCACTACAGAAGGCGAAAGTTTGTTACAGGAAATTCGCTGCAATTCAGGCATGAGAAGGGAATCACCTGGGATTTTGCCACCTGAGTCACCAGGAGTCTGGGACACTGACTCAGTGCTGGCTCCCGCGACTCAGACATACCTGCAACAGCTTGCTAGCAAATGGAGGCACTCCTACCTTTGCTGTTCTCCTTCTTACTGTGGTTTTCCCTTTAAGAAGAGGCTTTTTACACTAGAAAATTAACTGAAGAAAAGGAAAGCATAAGGAGAAGGCTGGCATGGGAAGCACAGGCAGTGCTCTACTAACCAGCTCTGCTTTCAACTCCAAAGTGGAGGGCACGTTTGCTTGCATGCTATGATAAACCCCGGGAAATACAGGAGAATTAGGTGGAAACAGCTCCACCCCGACTCCTACTCCTCCAGCACGTCTGTGGCACCGCCCAGACAGTCCTGGATGAACCAGGTTTTCAAGAAAGATCTCTTTCCATAATGAATCTATTTCACTTTTTTAGCAATCAAGAAAGCTTTATGCAGCAAGTTATGGTTATACCCTTATACAGTCAAATGGGCCATTCAGGCAAGCTAAATGCAAGGCAATGCCATTTTGATGAGATCCATCAGGGATGGATGTTTGCAGAAGGAGCTTCTTTTGCTCTTAGGGCAAGCTGAAGGTTTGAGCTCAGCGTGCCAGGCCAACCCTCCTTGTCCATTAACACTCCCACAGCAGGATCATCCACCCACTTTGCAGACCTCCCTCGAGCAACCACAGATGGCAAATATTCCACTCCAATTCCAGTGGTTGCACACACACCTCTGATCAGCTGGGAACACAGTTCCAGATAACACAATAGTAGACTGCAATCCAGCCCTCTATTTTCCCCTCCTCAAAGTAATGCGGAAATTGAAATCGAGGTGCCAGCAGATCTGCTAGTAGCACAGCGAGGGGCATCACTGAAAGCATGTTTGGCATCTCAGGGACTTCAACCGACTCAGGCAATGCACTTAGAATGTCAAACAGTTGCAAAGAGAGCAGATTAGATTTTTCATTTGAACGTTGATGCCTTAAAGCAATAACGAACCAAATAACTCCAGCAAAAGGATGCACAGGGAAGCGCAGGGGAGGCACTACTCCACTGCTCCTGAGAGCAATCAGTGGCAGAGCAAAGCAGTAATTATTCAGGGAGGAATAAGCTGCTACAGGCTGTTCTTGCCATACATTAAGAAAACAACAACGGATTTGTTCATGGTTGGATACCAACACGCACACAGCTCCCTCCCACCCTGCTTGGGACACAGGCGGATGCACGCCACGGGGGAGCTGCCAAAGGCCAGCTGAGCAGGAGGGCGCAGCAGCCGCCTGCGCAGCCGCGAGCTTGGCCGGGATTCCCCAGCTGGTGCTCCGGGAAGGAAAAGGCAGTGCCTGTGTTAGCAAGGAGCATGGCCTACCAGGAGCTGCTCTGCAGCGACGCTGTTTTCCAGCCCGCTCCTCAGAGGGCTGTCAGCAAGGCTAAATGCAAACCTTATCTTCTGCCTGAGTGTTTTCACAAACCTCTGGATGGAAAAAATAACTATTCACTGCAGAGCAGTCTGCACCACAGGATCCATTCCACACCCATCAGGCAAACCCTGCACATATTTCACCCCTGGCCACATACAGCCCATCTTCCCCTTGCCAGGAACATGACAAACATACCTGTTCAGAGCATCAGCTTCTCCTATAGCACTGACAAGGAGCCATAACACGATTCCCATCGGCATATAGGAACTGGCAAATCCTGTAAGCATTATAGAGAATAGTAATTAGTGATATTAGTAAGAGCTGGCTGGTGAAAGGGAAGAATGCCAAAGCAATCTTGCGAGAATCAGGAGGGTGTTAGATCCCGGCCCTGAACACACTCCTGTCTAGCCCTGCCACCATATCAGGTACATGGCATGAGGCTGTCAGGGGACTTCTCCAAAATCACAGAAGGAAGCCAAAGTAAAAGGCAAGATGATGAGTCCCAAACCAAGGCTGTTCATCCAGTAAAGGCTCCTCAACAGCCAATGCACTGAAGATAACATCTGTGTGCAGGGGTAGAAAAGAGGCTGGTAAATGGGATGGAACAGATCACCTACAACGCCCCTACCGCACTCCCTGAGATGCTGCTGAAGATCTGCTCCACAGCACCTGTGCAATTTCTTCTAGTTTGCAGAGAAGGCAAATCCCATATGATGTCAGAGCCAGGCTGCTTCTTTTTCTTCATCATCATTATTATCGATTTATCATTATAGTTTCATAATACTAATATTTTCCACTGATTGCTGCATAAAGCTTTTGTACCTTAGTCACACAAAAGACATTTAGCCAGCACTGAGCAAGAGCTGTGACAGAAGTCGCCTCTGCAGGCTGCAAAAACACCTCACTTTGGGCATTTGAAGTGCCTGCTGCATGCCAAAGAAAAGATAGCAGAAATGTTTCACTGGAAACAATTCTAAGCAGCCATAAGGAGATGTTTTTTGGATGATACAACTGAAGCAAAGGTCACCACATCTAATACAACTTTACTTTTCCCGTCCTGTTCATAAAATTGTTTGGGGATAGCAAGGAACATGGTGGATGAGGGATCATCCTCAAACACACTGTAACATAGAGAGGATCTGGAAGCTAAGGGAGGTAAGGAAACAGTGAGACAACATCTCTAGTCAAAACACCAAACCAGCAAGAGGAAGGTACAGAATCAGCCTGACAATGTCTCATGTACTTCCTGCCAACCGGACCTCATTATGTACTGTGAGAAAACTTACTCATGCAGCACATCGGTTTACCTTGGACTGAGAAAGAGAGACTCACTTGTTTCCCCAGGCTCTGCAGGTGATTCAGAGACCTGTCATTGCCAGCTGGTATTTAAAGAACTGAGAAAAAGTGTAATCCATTTATGGCTCCCCCTCACTCATTTTCCCCTCTCTCCTTTCCCATTATGGAAGGGCTGAAGGCCACAAGACCACAGCACAGACCTTGGACTCCAGCCTCAATCACAAATTTTCCATCACCCTGTTGCTCTACATTAGCCAAAACACAAGAGCTATTTACTCCTCTTATGTACCTCCAGGAAGGTCTTCTGTTGTTCTTTTGAAGCCAGTAAATGAACACTGTTCAGCAGTTCTACAAGGGCAGAAATAATGCGACCTGGACAATCTTCAGTGGCAGGTTATGTATAAAAGTACAGAAAGCAAGGAAATTCATACCTTAACTTCACATGGCTTAAATCTCAAGGGGGGCTGCTTTAGCTTTGTAGGACTTCATTTGCACTGGCATTGACCCATGCGTACACCAGGACTCAGCACGTGGGGAGAGATCAATATGGCTGATAACCAGATAACCTTTTCTCCCTTCCTTCTCGGGTTCCTTTTCCCTTTAACAACTTTCTCAACACGATTCCTACTCTTAGACAACGCTGCAGAAACATCACTAGCAAAGTTCAGAGTCCTCGCCTCCCAGTACTGCCGAGCAAGGCAAAAAGAGATGCCTGAAGCTTCCTTAAGTGCTGCTGGATTTAATCAAAGCCATATGAAGGTGGCCTGGCTTGCCTTCCCAAAGCAACTGCAGCTCTCAGACAAAGCATTTTGTCCCGCAGCAGACAAATATACTGGAAACACGGCTGAGTGCCAAGGAATCAGACTGCCCAGCCTCTCCCTTGGTTCCTAAACTCCCTTCTCGCAGTGCCCAGCAGTCACTCATCCCCGGGCTGCTCTTCCCCAAGACACGACCAGGCTCCAGACAATGCAGAGCATGGTTGACACATTCATGACAGCTGAGCTCCTCTGCTGCCTTCCTGCATCTCCAACTTGTCCATCAAAACATGCATTTCCCAGTGTCACCACCCCAGCGGACCCTCTCTGTTCTTGGCCAAGACAAGATGACTCATTGCTTGTTGCAGACTGAAGTAGTGCTGCAGAAACACGATTTTTCATCTAATTATTTTATTTCATCTAATGCAGCAAACAAAGATTCACCAGAGTTTATAAACAGGTTATGAAGCAAGGCAGCAGAGGACTGAGTGATACTGGGTGACTTCAAAGGGAGAAGGAAGCATCTCCAGATCAGGAGTGAAGGACACAATAAAAATGATGGGGCAGAGAAATAAGGCAATTCTGCATAGTAGGACTGACCAGAAGTCTGCCACACCAGAAGCAGTAAAATGTAAAAAGAGAAGGGTGGCATTGTCCAAAAGTGCAGGCACATGACCTTGGAGGACCTGCTAGACCCCAAGCTCGATTGTGCAGCTTTGCTAATGCCCCCATCACAAGCAGATACACTCACCATAAAAGAAACCCTACTCTGAAGCTAAATAGGGAGATGGATGTTTCCTGACAACCATTTGAGAAATAATTTTCTCTAAGAGGCTTATGCTAATTTTCTCCCCCATCCTATGATGATCTTCCAAAATCAGTGATTTCCAGCTCAGACAAACAGCTCTGGACCCCCATAACCAACATAAAGGCCAAGTGTGCTGCGTTTAGGAGGAAAATGCACAACCCCCCTCACACATGTGAGCCTTCTCAGCAGGAGAGCGCTGCCACAGCCATGCCAGCTGCCCAGTCACCAGGCCCTGAGAAGTCAACCTCAAGGTGATTACAATACCTGCAACAAGCACATAACACAATGTCTTTTCAGCCTGAGATGGGTCAGATAAAGGTGTATAACAAGTCAGGAAGATAGACTATCCCCAGCCTTATGGCTGGAGGAGAACAGGACAGCAGAATTTATCCCTCCCAAAGAGGCACTAACACATCAGGCCCTGATCTGCAGTATATTTAAGCAGAGAAATCATAGAAACACAGAGTGATTTGGGTTGGAAGGGACCTCTTAAAGATAATATAGTCCAACCCCCTGCCATGGGCAGGGACACTTCCACCAGACCAGGTTGCTCAAAGCTCCATCCAGCCTGTGCTTGCGTGCTTTCAAAGATGGGGCATCCACAACTTCTGGGGGCAACCTGTTCCAGTGCCTCACCACCCTCATCACAGAAAACTTCTCCCTTATATTCAGTCTAATATTCTCCTTGATACATTCAGCAGAAAGTTTTATTTAAAAGCTGTGCTCAAAGTCCTCCCAGAGGGAAACCTCCCCTGGGTTAACTGAGAAGCCAAACTCTTGCAGCATGGGCACAAGGCCACCAGTCAGCAGTGCCCCACAAAGGACTCTACCAACACTGTAGCCTCCCAGAAATATTAACGCACTTGGCAATCATTACCACCCTTTTACCTGGAAGGAAACTGGAGTAGAAGCAGGACATGTTCTACTAGGGGCTACACAGCTGCTCTTCAGCAAGCCATGCCCACTCCCACATGCTCATCAGGTTAAGTGATCCAAAACTACCCTCTGCTGCCACAACAGACAGTCCTGCCTTTTCCTTCCTCCCCCTTCTACACATCCCAGTCATCTCTACACTTGAGGTAGCAACCATCATTTGCTTGATCCAGCTGGAAGCCATCCCAGAAATAAGAAAATAAAGGGGAAGAATTTCTGGGAGGAGAACAGCCTGAGATCCGCTAAAGCTGATGAGAAGCATGACCTCAGACAGATGGCACAGTGGTACACGTGGAAACCTAGATGAGGCTTCAATCCATCATATCTTCGACTTTGCACAGGGGTAAGTCATGTAAAATCAGTTTAACAGCTCCATTCACTGCTGAGCATGCTCAGTCACTCACTTTTCTAAAGACCCATCCAAAACAGCCTGGTGATTTGCTCTCTGAGGTCTCCAAACCAGGCTGATGCACCCAAACAGCAACACACCACAGCTATGCAAGCCTTGCAGCTTACCAAGGCACAGTGGTAAAACAAAATTCCTCCAAGAGGTTTGGGGATATTTTCGGGGGGGAGGGGTGTTTTGTCATAGCTGAAGGGTGTTCTCAAATGGTTTCCAGGAGCAGAGGAGCAAGGACAAGCATATGCAAAGGATCTAGCAAAAGCTCTTAAGCAAAGCAGACAGCAGGAAGCTGAAAATAAATACGCAAAGCACTTTGCAGCACCAAAGTTCAAATCCATCTGGATATTTCTAAGGCTGTCACAGCAGCCCATAGAGGGGATTTTCCAATTCTTTGCAGAGAAACCCTGGAAAATAATGATGGAAAAGTAGAAGCACAGGCTCAAACTCTAAGCCAGACCTTCATCCCAACAAGTGACCACCTTCAACAGCACCAGGAGTGTGGAGGGAGGAGCACAACACAGCCCTGCATGGTCCCCACAGGCTGGCTTGTCCCCAGCACTGGGAAGCCTGAGCCCCCTCCACCCCCATCCTGCTTCTCCTCTGGCACAGGTGTGGGTGGAGGGGCTGCAGCAGATGCAGGTGCAGCTCAGGGTATCTGTCAGAGGACCTGCCAGCACAAGCCTTCACATCCCAGCCAGTCACCTCACCTCCAAAACCAGCAAGAGGCACAGTCCCCACCTAAAAAGTACATGCCACAAAGCTGCACTGAGTGGAGTGAGCTGATCCATCAGCTTGTCCAGAAGACCCATCCAAGCATCCCAGCAGCAGTCTGATGGAGCTCCCCACCACTAGCTCCTTACAGAGGGAAAGGAGGCAGAGCTAATGCTGCCTTGTTTTTCTGAGTTATACAGCATTAGTCACACAGGCTCCTGCCCCAGGGCCCCCAGGCAAACCTTGCCTTCAATGGTTGCTGCATGCTCCCACTGAAACCACCAACTCTGCCAGCTCTCAACACGAACAGACAAGCACAGTTCAAAAACTCACATTCGAGCCTCCTTTAAACACCTTTCACAGAAATACCCAAAGCTGCCCCTCCACTTAACACAGCTCTTTTTTTCCCTCCACCAGAAAAAGCACCAAGTTACTCAAATTGAGTTTCTATGGAATTAAAATCAATTAACCAGCTACATATGTCCAACTGACCCATTCCCAGTTTTCCTGATAACAGTCACCATGCAGACCACGTGCATATCCCCATAATAACCCAAAGCATCCTTAAGAAAATCATGGACTTTGTAATAAAGTCCCTTCAAGCTTTCACCTCTGCAGAAATTCATCTTAGTTTAAAAAAAATAAACCGCAATAGATCAATTCAGGTCAATTTTTACTGAGAAGAGCTTCAGAAGTCAGCTGCAGCTTGGTGTAACCACCAAGTGTTTGAGCCAACAGAGCTGATATGAGGCAGGACACAAGAGTCATCACATCACACGTCCAACATTCATGCCGGAGACCTTCCAGTTGCCTGCATGTCACCTCCCAGCAGCAAGGACTTGGGGCAGAGCACGGCTCCTCAGCTTGCAGGGAAAAGCAGCTCATTGCACTCACCAAGACACCAGTGACCACTGATAGCAGATGGAAGCAATGCCCACACCTGTTTCCATGTAGAGACGAGCTGCCAAAGCAATCAAGCCAGCCGAGCCCTTTGGCTGCAGCTCCACAGAGGTCTCCTGGCCCGTGCCACAGCTCTGCTTTCCCCACCGGCTTTGCAGCACCAGCAGGAATCGCTCTGCAACGCAGTTTTGCAAGCAGATGCCTGCAGCGGAAGCAGCCTCCGGTGCCCAGCCTCTTTGCTCATTTTAATGCAATTTCTTGAAATCAAACAAGAACAGCTAAATTCATTCTCTCTGAGCTCCGGCAGGATACTGGCTAACCCAATCTTTACATTTCAGTCTGCCACTTCAGCAGTTGGAGAATATGGAATAGAAACATTGTTTGAGCCACAAACTAAAGACCAGGAATGCATTTCCCAGGGGCAATTACCCCTCCTGCCCAGTCTCTCTAGGGATGGACCTCTCTGTCCATTCAGCTGTCCCCATGCCAGATCCAGCACCCTGCTGTAGGTGATATGCAGTCTCCCAAGGACTGATCTGCTTGGATATGCCACAGGAAGAGGTCAGTGGAGATCCAGCTGGCATCCATGCCCAAGGCAGGAAAGCAGTAAGGGAAGAGATCCCTGCAAAATCCAGACAAAAATCTTGGAAAACTGTTTCCTTGAACACAGGAGGCTGACAACAGTCCACTGCCAAAGAGGGGCAGAGACACCCCCTGACCCTTCTCCCCCCTGTTCCCTCCAGTCAGCTGGAGGGAAAAGCTCTGGCTGCCATCAGACTGAGTGCTGGCACATAAGAGGGCAAGATGACAACGATTTCCATCCAGACCTTCCGATGTTAAAAGCATGGCGAGAGCAATGCTGCAGGAAAGAAAACTCCCTGAGTTCTCACGAGTGTGTAGAGGGTCAGAATAGCTGAAGGGATTTATAGACCAAGCCTGAAAGCACACACACACTTGCTGAGCTGAGTCCACCCCTTGTATTGACATGTATGGGTGCAGTTTTTTCCACAGAAACTGGATTACAGCACCCTACTTTAGGAGGTGACTAATCACATTTTAAACACATCAACTGGAAACAAGTTCAGCCCCTTCAGTGGTTAAGATCTTGTGAAGCTTATTGGTTTTCTCAGCTATATGTTACATATGCCCCCTTCCCACTCCAACTTCAGATTCCACCTGCTGTACAGCATCTTTCTCTCACAGCATGGGAAACCCTGAGCAGACTCCAGCCAGATCTCTTCAGTACACAGAGGTATCAAAGCATAGCCATCAGGTCACCCCTGCCAAGCCTGCTGTGGGATTTACACCATAAGTTCAAGGCAGGCAGAGGGACAATGTATCAGGCTCTGCTCAGCCTCCAGTCATTTAGAGCATCTGTGGAAGGTCAAGTGATGGTCCTACCAGCCCTTTATCCAAGGGAGCTGAGTGGCGGGTGTCTGTCCACCAAAGCTACCATCAGCCTGGTCAGCTCTGCAGCAAACCTGATGGGAATGCAGCTGTGGCTAAAAATTATGTTGGGAAAGAAAAAATCCAGTGCCAGGCCACCTAGTCTGTGACAGCAACAAGGTGGCTCAACCATACACCTAGGCCACAAGAGCCATCAGACAAATCAAAGCCTTGCAGGTCAGATCCAGGCTTCTCTGTGAGCAAGTCAGGGAGCAAAGCAAATAGTGAGGCTTTGAAATAATTTCAGTAACTTTATCTGGTTAGCACTGTAAGCAGCAGCAACAGCACAGGTAACACTTCTGACCCACTTCGTTACCACCAGAGGAACGAGCACATTGCATCCTTCCTGATAAGTCCCCCCCAATCATACATCAACACTCTCATGATCACTTTTGACTCATGGAACTGAAGAAGGAGGGAGGAGAGATACTGTAAGAACAAGACACTACAGAAACAATTTTTTTAGAAACTGAACTTCTAAATATGCAGGTCATTTTCCTACCCGCTCCTTCATCTACTCTGTATTGAAATGTTTGACAAGACACACAACTCACTATCAGTGCAACCTTGCTCCACTCAAAGCCAAATCAGATGTCAGAACCTTAAAAGAAGGAAAAGAGACACTCAAAAATTTTAACTTGGGGTGAGAAAACCACACTAATAAACTAAAACTTGTGTAGTCAGCTATGATGCAAACAGAAGAAATTTTTTTTAAAAACCAACTGCAGTAGCTCAGACTGATACTGTATCCCCCCAACATCCTGCCACCGCGGTGGTGAGCGGCAGATGCAGCTCTCACATGCATAACCCTCACTGCTTAATGAACAAAACTGAAGGCAAGGGGAGGCAGGAGACTTAAAAACTCAAGACAATCTGCTTTTGGTCCTGATTTCTGGTGAGTGAATTGGCCCACAGCATGTGCATAAAGAAGGCAGGCATGTCTGCACAGCCGTTGCAAAGAGAAGTAAGAGATGCAGGAGCAGGCTGCAGACTTAGGCTGGCTGTCCCAGTGCTGCTAGGTCACCAGCAAAGCACGCACCTCACTTTGCTCAAGGAGCACTCTCCCCCACACCTGTTACAGCAGGAGGCACCGGCAGGCTGCTGAATACACCAACAACCAAGCATTTTGAGCAAGCTGGCTTTAATTCTGCTATCCGGATGCCAGCAGGGACCCCAGTCCTAACTAAGGAGATCATACGTGTACTGATGGACACTCATGCAAAGCTGGAGTGATGGGGGCACATGAGGGCCTGAGCATCCCCAGCACCTGCTTCCTCTTCATGAACCTTTTTTCCCCCACCTTGGACTGATGACAAGTAGTTTTCCACAAGAAAAATCCTTCGCTGAGCTCCAAAAGATGAGGCAAAGTTATTTGTTTGCTTGAATTTTGTGGTACCACAGTACTGGGGCTCACTGGCACCGTGAGCTCCCACCCTGCTGGACACAACTGCTCAGCTGCTGTCTGCGGCACGGAAAGCTCCTCTGCAGAAAGCCTAATGGTGCTGGCTCCTGTGTTTGATTTCCAGGATCCAAGCCACAAGGAGAGCTAAAAATATCCCAATTAACCATTCCTTTTCAACACAAGACTTGATGATGGTGCCACAAAGGTATTATACAGCTGCAAACAGGAAGATGTGATTTGTAAATCAAACTAAGAAAAGTGAGAAATCAGAAAATTATTTCAAAAAGAAATTAACCTGAGAAAACAACTGGCCAAGACAGTAAGCTCTGAATTCAAGCATGGACCACATCGCCAAAAATGTAGAGAAGCTTGTGCTACTTGCAATTGTGGTGGCTGGCTCTGAGGTGCTTGTAAGCTTTCTGGTGTGACACACACGGGGTATATAATTCCTGTTCTGCACTGATTATACATAGAGAGCTCGTTCTGGCTATAGCCCATGCAAGCTGTCTCCTGGATCAGCTGGCTGCTTAGCATGGTGCCATCCTGCATGTCAGGAGTTAAGCAGGAAACTTTTATTCCCGGTAAAACCCATTGCAAAGAGACACCTACGCTCTAGAGCTAAGGATTTCCTCACACAAAGATTTAGCAGCAAAATTTTTTATCACTGCCCAATCTTTGCAGTGACATGTAGACTTTAAACATCGTCTGTGGGTAATACTGGAGTGCATTACTCACAGCAGTGCACCCGGGAGAACCAGCAAATCCTCTCCGTTTGAGCCCGAGCGTCAGCTTTACCCTGGAATTACATTTATCTCTCTGGCACTAGGCTCTCATTAATGGAATTACCAGGCAGGCTGCTTCAGACTTAACACTTGAGAGAGGCGGGCTGGGATGGCTGTGCTCCAGCCTCAACCCGCAAAGCCGGCACTGTTTCTCCATCCTCCAGTGAGCTGCCGCCCGAACGAGCCTGACCCCGTGACGAGAGCCGGGGAAACAAAAGGAACAACCCCGAACTGTCCAGGGCAATCAATATCTTTCTAGGAATATCCAGGCTTCTTGCCAGCTTTCTTCCAACCCCGATCTAGCTCTTCTGCAGTGCAGAGGGGGATGGCACACGCAGGAGCAAGCCGGCGGGATGCGGAGCCGGCAAGCGTGGCTGGCACTTGAGCAGACACTTAGCGGGGGAAATCTACACCGGTCCCTCTACAAATACCTCACGCTGAGGGTGCCAAAGCAAACCCACAGCTACGGAGAGCACTCACCCACCTTGAAAATCAGAGCAAGCACTCCAGTCCAAATACTTGCCTCAGAAATACCCACTGCTACTTCAAACGGGAAGGTGTATGGCAGCAAACCAGCCGAGATTGCTACCCTCTGCACATGAGAGTATCTTGCACATTCTAGAAATCCGCCTTCCACCACACAGCAGCTCTTGCAGTGCCATGCTGAGCAATCTGCAGCGTGACATGAGCCAGCCCCTTAAAGAACCCCTGCACTACCCAGTAAAATGGACAACTGGGAGGTCCCAGGCTGCCGAAAACCCAAGGGGATGCAGCAAGCAACCCTACCACAAAGCTGCACGGATAACTGCAACTTCAGCATCTGTGGGGGCTGTTCTTCACACAGAGCAGCTGTAGGCTTCTTCAGGTGGTATATTCCCAGCCACCTGCAAGGGGACTTCCCTAATCTCAGCGTGAGGGAACACAAGAAGAAAGCAGATGCACCAAAACCTAAACAATGCTTGCCCAGCACTGTTCAAGAGCACAGCTCTTGCAGAGCAAGTGGAAGATAGAAAGGGGAAAGCAAGGACAAAGTTTATTTGCAGAGCATAGACGTGTCTTTCCAACAGCTTGAGCTATGGGAGCTGAACTACTCTCCCCTGTAGTTAAAATGAAGGAGAGGAAAGCACAGGAATTACTCCAGCGTGACTGTGAAGGACTGACAAGCTTTGAGTTTCAAAGTCCACCTTAACACACATTCTTTGGTGCGATTTTAAGTCTAAAGAAAAGAAGAAAAGAGGTTTTGCTGTGGAAAAAGCTGCTGTACAACCCTGTTATTAAACCAAACAAGGCACAAATGAGGGAGGGCTGTGGCTGGAGTTGACAAAGCAAGGATGAAGACAGGCCTCTGTTCCCCCTGCCCCTGCATTTGCTCTGCCAGGAGCTCCCAGCAACACGATTCAGAGGCAGACTGCCCCGTGACAGGAAAAACACATGTAACACCCAGGCGGTGAAACCTCACATCTGAAAGCATCTATGCAAAACACAGCCTGAAACATATTTTCCAGCTCCACAGAGTCAGCTTGATACTTAGCAAAGCCGAGCTGGTGAAACGCTGTCGCGAGCGTTGAAAGTGAGATTCTTCAGCAGGAGATACTCTGAAGCATCTCCTTGTTTTCTCCACATCAGAAAAAAGAAAAAAAATAAAATGAGAAGCCTAGGGTAAGATTATGGGGTTCTGCAGCTCAGGGTGATGTAAAAGAGACAGGAGGACATGAGAAAAAAAATTACACAAGTGCAATGCTCTCCAGCGTGGCACCCAGGGGAATAGCTAAGAAAACTACTTTCTTTTCAAAAAAACCAATAAGGGTAAGGAGCCATCAGAATTATGAGTCAAGCTCCAAGATAAGAAATCATACTGCTGAATGGGTGTGGCTGCCTGCTTGTTTGGTCGCTGTCAGGTTTTTTCTTAAAGATAAACATGTCTTTCAGAACATGCTTGTTGGCCAATCTTCTCTCTGATGACAAGAAAAAACAAAAAAAAAACCCAGAAGGAAGCTCACAACTGTGAAAACGATAAATGAAAGACAGGAGAGCTTCCGAAGAGCTCTGAGGTCATGCTTCATAGGCCCTTTAAAGTAAGATGCAACATGTCAAAAAGAACAAAACAGCAGTAAATTTAAAATTCCAAGTATTTCAATAAAATATCATTCAGAGAAGCTATTAAGCAAACACTGCAAGAAGCAGACCCCATTCACAGAGCCCAAAACCTGTCAAGTAAAATAAATAAATAATGTTTTGCACCTACTTCATTTGCAAAGCTCTTGATATATAGGAGTATTTAATCAGAAATTCATAGTCTGGAGGAGGATAGCTCAGCAAACGCATCCAAAAAAAGTAATTTCTATATCAGAGGCAGAACTAAGGCAAATCCCTTCGGAAGGGTGTAAAATTGAGCAGAGAATGGTTTAGAATCCAACAGAATGATGGCTTGAACACAGCCAAGGTAGAAGTAGAAAAGTACTGCAGGAAAGCAAGGTGTAAAGCACCCAGGAACTCGATGGAGCCAAAGCCACAGCAAGTCCCACCACTCTCACCAAATTCCCTGCTGGCTCAGTGAATTGCAGTGACTTGGTGACCGGGATCAGGGTCTGCAGCCCAGCCAGCTCAGCCCAGGACTCTGCTGCTCTCCACACAGCTAGGTGTTAAACAGCCGCAACCGAGGTTATACAACAAGGTTATTTTGTAATCACCTTGCTTCAGAAAGTATTTTGCGCTGGCCATCAATGCTTTTTGGCTTTTGTCTTGTCTTACTCAAGACCATCAGAGGGGAAGAAAAGTGACTGAGCACAAAGCAAGCCATTTACCAGAATGACAGGTTTTTAACTGAGTCCTGGACATCGTTGCTGCTGAACACAGCTTTAATTAAACGTGGCAAGCCCATCAATAACTTCGTCTTCCTCAGCATAGCACTTGCAGAGAAATGACACGATGCTCTCATTTGCTATCCACCCCTTGACTGAGGGCATCCCCTTTTCCCGGATCCAAAACGGGCACCAAACTCCCATCTCGTCAATGCAGCTCCCCTGAAGACTCCAGCACATGCCCTCCTCTGCCATTTCCACAGGCACCTGAAGTTCCCTGCTCCAGAGCCAGCAACTCCTTCCTTGTCTAGCAGGGAAACTGTTGCCTTTAGCTCTAGTCCAGCTGGAGCACAAGAGCAAACGGAACCATTTCTTGAGGGAAAAGACCTCACGATTCACTACGGTGCCAGATTTCACTTCTGTGGGTGTTGTTTTCAAAGGAGACATTGCAAGGCAAGGCGGGGAGAACCAACTGCTCGCAGCAGGTTTGCTCATCCAGGCACTTGGGCATCCCCAGCTGCCCCAGCCACGCGCAGGGACCCAGCCCGGATGTCCCAGCGTGGACGGCAGCAGGTATTTGGGCAGCAGGTATCTGGGGGCTCCCCGGGCTGCCCAGCCAGGCCGAGTGTCACCCCGAGCCCCCGCGGGGCGCAGGGGATGGTGCGGGCTCTATGCCCCGAGGGCCATGAGGGACTGCCGGGTAGGCGAAGCCTCCCCGAACAGTAACCGGGCTCATCCGGGCAGCTCCTGCGCCCTTCATCAGCTGGGGGGGCTCGATATTTTGTGGGGGATTTTTTTGTTTGGTTGTTTCGTTCTGTTTTGACCTCCACGCAGCGCCGCCACGACCCAAAGGACCATCCCAGGCCCCTGGCAGAGCCCCTGCCCGGTGTTCAGCCCCCCGCTCTGACCTCCACACGCACCGCCGCCCCACACACACACAGCCCTGCGCATCCTGCCCCCCAAATACACAGCCCTTTGCAGCCTCCCACCATTCCTATTCCCGTTCCCGTTCCCATTCGCATCTCGATCTCGTTCCCCTTCCCGTTCCCGTTCCCCTTCCCATTCCCATTCCCATTCCCGCCCCGCTCCCGCTCCAGGTCTCACCGCGGGGCGCATCCTCCTCTCTCGGCGCGCGCCCAGCCCGGCCCGCCGCCGAGCCCCGGCCGTCGCGCTCCCGCGCAGGCGCACTGAGAGCCCCGACCGGGACGTGTAACGGCCGGCGGCACACGGCATCTCGCGAGAAGTTAATGTGTACATCCTGGGGATAGGAGACTAACAGTGCGGGGAATTAGCTCAAATGGTAGAGCGCTCGCTTAGCATGCGAGAGGTAGCGGGATCGATGCCCGCATTCTCCAGCTACTTTTCTTGCCCTCCCGTTGCCACCCTGCAGCTGGCTTCGTTCGCAAACCACAGCCTTACTTGTTTTGCCTTTTGAAATTCCTTATATTCTTTTTTGCTTCCTTAACATTCTTAAAGACCACAGAATCACAGAATCTGCCGAGTTGGAAGGGACCCACAAGGATCATCGATTCCAACTCTCGGCCCCGCATAGGACACCCCAAGAGTCACACCATGTGCCTGAGAGCATCGTCCAAACACTTCTGTAACTCTGCCAGGCTTGGTGCTGTGAGCACTTCCCTGGGGAGGTGTTCCAGTGCCCAGCCACCCTCTGGGTGAAGAACCTTTTTCTAATCCCCAACCTAATCCTCCCCTTAGACAGCTTCAGGCCATTCCCTTGGGTTCTGTCACTGCTCACCAGAGAGAAGAGCTCAGTGTCTGCCCTGCTCTTTCCCTCACAAGGAAGTTGTAACTGCAGTGAGGTCTCCCCTCAGTCTCCTCCAGGCTGAGCAGACCGAGCGACCTCAGCTGCTCCTGGTATGGCTACACAGATACATTTGCCTATCCCGTGCTTAAGGCAGGCAGAACACTGTCTGTGTATTCCTGGCACTGCAAGAGGGTCTTTTCTTTCGTTATTGAACATTGGACAAGGCCACAACAGTGAGCAGCACCCGCTGCGTCCAGTTCTTCCCTCACAGCTCTGGCCCCAGCTCTCCCCTTCTCATCCCACCCAAGAGCAGGAAAGCCTTTAGAGATCCCTTCTCCTGGGGGACTCTAGTAGAGCCAAAACACTTGTTTGCCTTCAGTAAATTTAAGAAGGAATCAAAACACCTCAAGGACTCATTAATGTAGGTGCCATTTAGTAAAAAAAAGGTCAAGACTTTGCTCCCTGAATTTATCCAGGTGCAAGGTTCGAGCACATGCTTCACATTGTGCTCCCAATCTACTGCAACAAGCCACAAGGAATAACCAAAAGGTTTAAACAAAAGAGAAGCCGTTTTTAAAAACTGAAGGTGTATCATGGAAAAAACCAACCCCACAGGATTACTCAGTTGGCATTTCAATCCCAGTCACAAACTGAACTGGGAATCAATGGGGGAAAACAATCCTGAGCACTTTCCTCAGTTACATGCATGAGGAGATGACCTTTCTGGCAAATTTCAATTACAAAGAATGAAATTCAGCTTTCAAGCTGCTCACAGGCCCCAGCTTACACCTGAGGAGACTGCAAAATATCCCACCCCCAAACCTTTGCAGCTAATTAATTCCGATAGTCCAAGGAAGAACTGCACTAAAGAGAGGATGCAGCGGCTTTTTTATCACACAAGTTTTATGGGGAGCAGCTGAGAGAACTGGAGTTATTTAGCCTGGAGAAAAGGAAGCTCAGGAGAGACCATATCACTGTCTACAACTGCCTGAAAGGAGTTTTAGTGAGGTGAGGGTGTGTCTTCTCACAGGTAACAAGTTACAGGATGAATGGAAATGGCCTCAAGTTGGGTCATGGGAGGCTTAGATTGGGTATTAGGAAAAACTTGTTCTCTGAGAGGATGGTCAGGCATTGGAACGGGCTGCCCGGGTAAGTGTTGGAATCACCATCTCTGGAAGTGTTCAGAAGACATGTGGATGTGGCACTCTGGGCTATGGTTTAGTGATGAACACGGTGGTGCTGGGTTAACAGATAGACACAATGATTTTGAGGTCCTTTCCAACCTTTGTGACTCTAGGACACAAAGTGATTTTTTGGGCACAAACACCCATGAATTCTCACAGGTACTCTCATGGAGACTAGAGAGAGCTGCCTCTACTGGCAGAGGGCATCTACTATTCCTTTCTGCAAAAAGGCAGTGGTAGCATGCAAACTGAAGTCTGAAAACCAGATGAGTGTATGGTTGTTGGGGTTCTTTTAGCTTCAAGATTTAATTCTTGGCTTTTAAAGCTGATTTAAACTCACACTTCTGAGTCATGTACAAACTCATGAAATAACCAGTTGTCCCTACAGTGGTCTTCAAAGTTTCAGCAAATTATTCAAGTCTTCCTATGCAGCAGGATTTAACAGGAAAGTAAAATCCATTGCAGTCTCCTATTTCATCAGCTGCTACACAGCTGGCATGAGGAGACTGTGTTGTGAAATACATCTGTGTTTCTGGTCTGGTCCTCTCGTTTTCCCCTCTAGCTGTGGCCCCACCTCAACCCTCAACTTCTGCAATGTCTTGGTGACCACGGGCAGCTTCGGGATGAGAGAAAACCAGAGGACCATAAAAGTCTGGTCAAACTGATGCTGCATCGCCCTCTGCAGACGGGCAGGCAAAGACTGCCGCAGGCTGAGGCAGAAGATGAAGAAGAAAAGCAGGGATGTGAGAAAAATTCCCCTGACAGTACTTTTTCTGCAGGTGTGTTGGTCGATGAACATATCTGGAAAACTCCGTTTTCTTGGGGCTCCATTTTTGCTGGACCCACGGTGAAAGACTGTATCCACAGGGATAAAACATTACACTCACAGCACTATTTCATTATAATGCTCTCCATTCCCCCAAAAACAAAACCAGTGCAAAATGGAGAGAACAGCTTTTCTTTTACAAGAACAAGGCGACCACATCAGAACAGCAAGAATTTCCTCCCTAATGGTTTTCTTGTGGGAATCTCTAATGAGCTACCACAGTATGGAACATCCATATGTGTGTGTGCACGCATGGAAATCAGGGTGAGCAATTGCCTGTATTTGCTGAAAAACCCAAACCTTGCTCAGCCACCTCACTACCAGCTTGCTACCAGCATCTGTTTATTGACCTCCTTTTATTCTTTGGTTTTTTAGGTCCTGAGGCATCAGTTAAGCCAGTGCCAGGTTCTCCAGTCTAGCTCCACAGATATTTTGCTCCCCAGTGCTTAATCAGCCCACTGACTCTTCAGGAATGACCCAAGTTTTGCGTTTCCTCACCCTACAAAGGCTTGCTTCAAGTTTGCACACAGGCTCAAGGAACAAATGGCTTCCAGCAACGGATCAAGTGGGATATAAACAAATCACTCAGTGCAACAAATGGAGCTGGCCACATGCTTAAAACTCATTGTTTTGATCTCCACAGCTGAATTTATGGAATGAATTTTCTGATAGGGATCACATAGTCAAGTTAGCAAAAGATCTGTCATTACTCTAAGAAGTTTATTGTCTTTAATTACCATTAAATATATGCACAGAGGCATCATGAGAGCAGAGAGGACAGAACAGGAAACTGCTAAAAGGGGAAAAGGCAGATTTTCCAGCTTACACTAATGGCCTTAATTTAAGTATTCTTTTGTAAGTTTGCTCTAGGGTTATATGCATAAATTTAGTTTTTAAATAAAGTCATCCTAAATGCAGAGACACGTCTCAACTTCCTCAGATGCCAGGACACAAGACCTACACTTCATGAGTTCATGCCACCTGTGCCCAAAGGCAGCGGGGGCAAGATGGGCATCATTCTCTCCCTCCCTGCTACAAAGACCAAAAGAGGGAGAGGATCTAAAAAAAGAGGAGATAAATTTGAGTGAACTCAGAAAGGATAATGGGAAACTGTGATAAAGAAGGAACACAGGGCAGATGTCACTGCCAGACTCCTCATGGAATCTTCAAGGAATCAGCCTGAGTCTGTACAAATAACCAAATGGACATGCCTTCCATGTCAGGAGTCTTCCACTGCTTCCATGGCAAGACATACACAGGTATTTCTCACAGGTGTTTGCTGTTGGCTTTCTCAGCCCCATTTTGTATCATTTCCTCTGGATTTGTGTGTATCTCAATGATCAGGATGTCCTGGCACTGCTTGCTGGGGAAAGGGCAATAGATTTTTCCCAAGATGCCTTTTGTTGTCCCTACAGTGAGGGCAGCCAAAGGGATGACAGGGAGATAGAAGCACACAACTTTTTGGCATGGCTCTCTGGCCAGTAAATCTAATATTTCACCAGCACAGACCAGAGTGTATTGGGTGCTTTGCCCAGGGCAGGAGGTCTACAGAAGGTCCATGTGACATGAACCTCTCTGAAACCTCTAACAAATACTAGACTTTGTCCTTTAGAGACTCCTGATATGTGCAGCCAAGCAGGAACCAAGAGTAGAGAGATGCCAGTGGTGGCTGGATAGGAAATGACACTTTTGCTGTTGGGCTGAATGACGGACATCTGACTTCAAATTGCATGGTTGACTGGGGGATCTCCTGCCAGCATTAACTTTCTTCCTAACACTAGTGCTCTTCCTGAAAGCATCGTGCCAAGCAAGAAGGGCAGAGGCATTCTTCACCAGCCACAGCATCCCATCCATTTGCCTGCCAGGGAGCATCCTAGCAAGCACCAAAGCCGGGAGCTTGGGTCGTCCCTGAGGTCTTGCCTGTGGTTCAGCAGGTTTCAGGTCAGACCCCGAAGCACAAAGACTGTTCCAGCAAACTCTGTGTGGATGACCCTGTTTTCCTGAGAGGGAATGGGGAAGAGGTGCACTCTCTGGCTTTCAACTCTCTTTTGAGCACTGAGGAAGGTGGGTTTTAGCTCATTGAGCTCTCCTGCTGATTGGTTCCCATCTCCTCCAGAAGAAGGATAATAAAAGCATCTGGGGAGAAAACCTCTAGTTTTTCTCCCATGGCTCAACAAAGGCTCTGTTTCCCAGGCCATCATTCCACCATCATCTCTGTCAGCATCTGCAGCCACAGGAGGGAAAAAGAGCTCTGGCCTTCTGCTTCTGGATCATTTGCAGGCTATTGAAACATTAATTCATCTTCACACCATTGAGAATGGGGGAAGAGAGCAGGCTACTTCAACCCACAACTATTGTGCGATGCAGCTTGAGTGATGGCAGAGTTTTCCTTGAGGAGGAGAAGAGCCAGTTGGAATTTGGGAGAAGGAGGTGTAGGAGTGGGGCCCATGCTTGCTGCTGAGGGGCAGTTTTAGGGAGACACAACCAGGGCTGTGCCCAAGGGACCTTTCCAGGCAGCGTGAGCATTCAGCTTGTGCAGAAGCAGGGGGCTGCCTGTGCCCTAGCCCCTGCTGGGAGGCGGGATGCATAACCCCCAGGTGAGGTGACAGGTAGGCAGGAATGTGCTCAGTATTGCTCCTAGGCCCGGCAGGACAGGGCTTGCCTGGAGAATGGAGAAATTATGCAAACTCCTCCATCTCTACCCACACTTTAACACCGTGGTGGCTTAATTTTTGGCTGGATCCTTCAGTGGCAACTACTCCCTTGCTCTGGGCTAAACCACGGCGAGTGGCCACATGATCCGGTGTGAGAAGTTAAAGCTGCCTCTGCCATCATCAAGGGCTTTTTGCGCCATTTGCTCCGTCACAAGCCAGACACAATCGTGTGCAGAGTGCTTGCTCCGCAAGGCCCTGAAGAGCTGCCACGGGAGGAAAAAAGCCGTCAGAGCCCAAAACTGCTTCCCTCCCTCTAGCAGGCACCATGCGTACGACAGCAGAGGTTGCGTGGTAACGGCAGCAGGAAGGCGCCAGCTCTGCCCCCCTCGCTCCCCGCACAGCACCGACAACAGCGAGGTATGTACGTACCAGCGGCAAAAGCAGGCTCTGAAACTCCCGAAACTTTCCCTCCTGCTTTCCGGGGAGGAGCACGGAACCATTTTAAAGCCGTGCTTTGTAGGGAACAGCTGGTTGTGCTTAGTTGAACTGTTGTGTGAGCGACGGTTGTGGGAACAGGGTGTTGGTAGGAAAAAAACCTGGGGGAGATGCTGAGATTTTGGGGGTGGAGGGAGGAAGGGAGGCAAGTCGGGATGTTGCCTAGTGCCTCTCGGCACTTCAAAACCTTTCTTTGTTCTGTCTTGTGAAAATCTGAATGAGCTTTTACTGGGGCTAAAACTACCGGGAAACAATAGGGAGGGAGACAGGGAGTAGCCGGCAGGCGGAGGAGGAAGCGAGCCAAAGCATGACGAATGCCTTCCAGCCTGGCCAAGCGCTGCCACCCTCGCCCCGCCTCGGGACGGATGTGCGGGACAGCCACTGGTCACTGGGGTCGGGTGGGGGCCGTGGCATGGGCAGGGCCCGGGAGGCCAGCAGGCCTGGCAGCAGCACAAGCCCGAGGCGCCCATCCTCCACTGCTGTCACAGCTTCGTTCCGAGCAGCTCAGAGAGAGGCCTTTGTGCCAGCGAGGTGCAGCTCTGCTCAACGTGTTGCACTAATGAGGGACACAGATACGAGAGAAGATGCGTCGTGGATAGGACTGGTGACAGGGATAGGGAGCAGGGACATCCCAGGCCCTCCAAGCTGGCCCCTGTGCACAGCTGGCTGGAAGCTGGAAGTCGGGGACACCACTGAGGATATTTTTGTTGTTTCCACTTCAAACAATTCCTAGTTCCGAGCTCCCTGGGGAAGTCCCGTGTCCCCTGGCCGAGACCTTGCCATGGTGCCTCTGCCCTGGGTGACCTGCATGCATTCCCATCTTGCTCCAGGTCCTGGCACACAGCAGAGGTTGCCCTCCCAGCCGGTTGGGACACTATCTCATTTTATGTTTGATACTCCCATCCTTTGTGCATCCCCTCATTACAGGGATTTCTCCTTCTTCTGTCTTGTTTCCTGTGTATCCCAGTGCTCCTGCTCAGGGGGGAAGAGCACGGAGATCAGGGTGGATGGAAAAGAAAGGGCAACAGGAGATGGGAATAAAAGGAAAGGGAGGAAAAGAAGAGGAAAATGGAGAAGTTGGTAATAAGATGAAAAAGAAGGAAGACAGGGTAAGAGGAGGGATAGCAGAAAAAAGGAGGGCAGACAGGTGAAAAAGGAACAAAAGAGGGAATGGCAAAAGAAAGAAGGAGGAAAAGGAGAGAAAAGAAGGAAGTGGGAGGGAAGGAAGGAAGAAAGGAAGGAAGGAAGACGAAAGGGAAGAAAAAGAGGGAAGGAGGAGCACACAAAAGAGGAAAGTAGAAAGTGAAAAGGGAAAAAAAGGAAGGACATGAGGAAAACAGGAAAAAAGGGAAGGAAGGAGATATGAAGGAAACAGATAAAGGAGAGTGGAGGGGGGAAAGAAACAAGGGGAAAGGGGGAAAGAAGGTAGGAAAAGAGGGGGAGAGGGAAGCAGGGAGAAGTCGGGAAAAAATTAAGAAAGGGAAAGACAAGAAGTGGGAAAGAGAGGGGAAAGGGCGTTGAGCATCAGAGAGGGCAGGAAAGAAAAGGGAGGGGGAAAAAACGGAGGGAAAAGAGGAAAAAAATGGGAGAGAAAGAGGAAAAGGGTGAAGAAAGGGAAAAAGGGGAGGAGGGACAGATCCTGCCCCTCCCCGCCGCGATACGAGGCGGAGCCGGGCCGGAGCCGGCGGCAGCTGCGCGGTGGCGGCGCGGCGGTAGGAGCTGGGGAGTCGGGCCGGGCCGGGCCGGGCCAGGCCAGAGGGAGCAGGGAAGGAAGGAAGGCTGGGAGGGAAAAGCGCTGCCTGCGGTGCGGGAGGCGGCGGGGGTTTGAGCACCGGGGCGGGTGCGGACGGGGCAGGGGCGGCAGCGGTGGTGGCTGTGCCCCGGGGCAGGACCGGGCCGCTGCCCGGGACCCCGAACGGGATCCCCCCTCGGCTCGCAGGAGGGTGCAGAACTCGCGGCTGGGGGAGAACCCTTTCTCGATCCGGGGGAGATAAAACGGGAAAGTGCCCGAGCGACGCGGGGAGGGCTGTGACGGTCCGGCTCCGACTGTCCCCTCGCGTGTCGCCGCTGGCTCCGATCCCCGTCACCCCGCGACACGTGGGGCTGTGGTGCCATCCCACGGAGGCCGTGGGCCGGGATTCCCGGCAGCGCTCGCGTTGGGAAGGGAAGGATAGAGGCCGAGCTCGTCCGTGAGCTCAGGATCCCGCTGGCGCCGTGTCCCGGTCCCGCCGCGGTTCCCGAGCGCCGCCCCGCGCTCGGGCGCGGCCCCTCCCCACGTGGGTGCCGGGTTTGTTGTGGGTGCGAGATGACGGGAGCGCTGGTACCGAGCTGGCCTCTGAAAAGCGGGTTTGGGGTCCCCGCGGTGTTACGGCGGCGGGAGGGGACTGGGATGAGGGAAGACTGTGGCTGACTGCAGCTCACATTCCGATGGGATAGCTCATAGGGATAATGATAGGGATTATTTCTTTTACAAACGCCCCGTAGCCTGAGTCATGCTGGCCAAACCAGGAGACCAAGACTGCGTTTTGTCACCTACTGCAGCGCTGCCTTTAACCCCGTCCTTTGTAGACTAAACCTAGAGATCAGCTACTGGCCTTGGCATGTTTTTGTGCCCATTTATCTGAAGCCATTCTGCAAAGCACTGTGTTTACATCACTTCAGAAATGCAGTTTGACTGCAGAACAACAACAAAAAAATTCTGCTTACCAGCTTCTGTGTACTTGGATTTGCCCAACCAGAGTGACCTTTCAAACCTTGGATATTGAATTGTCGAGGAGCACTTCCTATCCACGCAAGTTCCCCTTCTCACATACAGACACATGTCCAGCAGGATTTTTAATTTGATCCCAGGCAGTTCTCATGCTCATCTTCCTCTCTCACCCAAATTCTCTCAAAAATACCCCCATTTTAAGTATAGCTTGACGGTCCACAATGGGTCAGGTGTGCCACGCTGGTAGAACTTGGTGTCTGTGTGGCTCAGCAATGCAATAGTGAGCGAGTAGCACCAGTGACCCGTAAAGCTCCTTCTGGTTAAGCTTCTTTGGAGGGGGAAGGGGAACATCTTATTCTCACACAAGCAGCCTCCAGATAACAGGCTGTTGCCATATCTCTTCAGGATTCCTGGGCTTTTTTCCTCGCAGAGGACAGCCTTCCCAAGTCACAGACAAAACCATTCCAACTCTCCTGGCCTTATACTGGTGTTTGCAGCAGACTGGTTTTGGAAAAATATAGTCTGTCCCCTTTGCACAGTGTGACTCATGGATGAGAGCTGGGGGGATTGACAAACATTGTTGCTTCTCAGTCAATTAAAAAAAAAGTGGTTTTGTTTTAATTTTCAGGTCTTAACTAAACTGTCAAAATGGAGCTTGACATCCAGTGTGAAGAGATGAGCCCATCTAGATGGGCTGAGCTTCTGACCACAATGAAATCCTGCAAAACCATCAGGTAATAACTAGTTGTGTATTATCTCCTTTAAGTAAAAACTTGCGTTTCTCTCCTGTGCTTTTCATCTTCAGAACTGTTTGATCTGGGACTTAGAAATTGCACAGCAACAGGAATGATTCTACCTATTTTTATCCAGAAAATTAATTTAAAGGGAGGATAAACCCCCACTCTCTTGCAAAGTTTTTTCAAGTACAGATAAATATCCTTTGGTATGAAATAATGTTTCCCTGTTTCTCAGAGTGCCATAGGGCTCAGGTAGGTAATGTGATTCAAATATTTGACCACCATTTTGGTTATTCTGCCTTTCTCTCTCAAGAGGGGGAAGACATCTCTCTGTGCTTATTAGGTTGCACACTCTTTGGGTTGCAGGTTTGATGCTGTCAAGTGATTTTGGCCTTAATAGTCAGGTACAAGCTTTTATTTCTTCACTTGACCTTCAGAAGTACCAGCCTTGTTTGTTGAGCAAACAATGGGAGGGAACCATCTCCTGGGGTGTAAGGTGTAGGACAGGGCCCAGAAGAGTTGCTCCTACAGTCTTTCCCCTCTGCTGGTTGGGAATTCACACTTCATGGGATGGCACCATCCTGCTGGAGCTGGAGAGGATGGGCCACATCGTGCCAGCAGTGCCTCAGAGGGCATCAGATCTGGTGAGGGCAACTTCCTTTTGCTTTGCAAAGGAGCCTTTTGCAGGCAAAGCTTCATAGGCCTGGTCTTGCCTTGAGTGGCAGAAGGCAGTGGGATGGTTGTCTCCTGGCCAGAGGCTGGGCTGCTCCAGATGCAGTGGATGAGAGTGACTGCTGCCAGGATTGTTCCATCAGTGTTGAACACGATCCTGTTGGAAGTCATGTCTTCTTGCCAGAGGGAGGGAAGGAGAAGCCTCGTAGAGCCTCAGTTTTCTTACTGTTGTCTAAGGGGAGGTGGCCAGGCAACTTTTGGCACTCCTGGCTGTGGCTGTGCCTGGGGCTGTATGGTTCTTCATGACACCTTCCTTTTGCTCCATGTCTTTTCTGCCTCCCTCTACACCTCCCTGGCTGTCCTGTGTTCCTGATCCTTTCCTTGGCTCTCCTTTCAATTGAATTCATCCCCATCAATTTAGCAACAGCTAGAAGAATGCTGATGTCCAGGGGAAGAAGCCACTGCTGAACTGCAAACTCAGGGTTTGTGTGCTGAGATTCCTGCTGGAGAGAGATGGTGCAAACCAGCATGACTCACCTGCAAGAGACCAACCTGCTGATGAGTGTCTCTGGGGCTGGCTGCAGACCCAGCGTGGCTGTTCTCAGTGCAGAACCAGTCTGACAGCCTGTAAGCTGCCAGGTGGATTGTCACTGTCACTGTTTAAAGGAAGGGCTTTCTCCAGCTCTAGGGGGATGACTTGTGCAGCACAGAGCAGGAGCAAGGCTTGTGGAGCTGCCGTCCAGCCCATCCTGTGGTGCAGCCCAGAGCACACCTTGGTTTGGGCCATGCAACACCCAGCAGGTCCTGCACCTACTTGTGGAGGCATCCCAGGAACTGCAGGAACATTGCCCATTCTGCTTTCACGAGCAGTGCTCCAGCCAGGGAGAGCAGAGCAACTGTGAGGACTGAAGTGTTCCTTCTGTCTTTGTCTTTCAGGTTGGATGACTGCAATCTCTCCAGCAGTAACTGCGAGGATCTCTCTTCCATCATCAACACAAATCCATCCCTCACAGAGCTGAAGCTGAACAACAATGAGCTGGGAGATGCAGGCGTTGAGTACCTGTGTAAAGGGCTGCTGACGCCAAGCTGTAGCCTACAGAAGTTATGGTAAAGTCCCACTGATTGTCTTGCTCTATCATGCTGTCACTAATGAGTGTTTTAAGGTCTCTTAAAGAATCACTGGCAAAGGCAGGCTTAATATAAAAGCAAAAGCATAACAGTTCGTTGACAAGGTTCACTCTACTACTTACTAGATGGTTAAAGCACAGAGAGAAAAAGCAAACAAAAATCTAAAGTCAATATCCAGTGTCAAGCCAAAAATTATCTACATGGAGGCTGGGAGAGGGGGGAAGGGTCAGGATAGGAAAGGGTGAATAAAGAAGATGCTCCTTTTGAGTCCCAAGGTTCAGAATCCTTGCTAAACTGAGTCCTGGACTGGACCAACACTTCAGGCTTAAAGGTTTAAACAGCACTTAAACTGAACAGCACGTAATTAATAGCTTGGGTTAAACAATTTAACAAAGGTTCATATAGAAGTTACTATAACACAACAGTAACTCACAGGCCTAACTTACTTACACATCTAAAGTACTTAATAACCTAGGACAGCAACGTTCACAGTCTATTTGCTATAGCATATTCCCACCCCCAACCTCACAAACCTAAAGGAGTATGTACAAGGTGCTCACCTGTGGAAATTTCCCCTCAAATTCAGTGAAGGACTCACATTGGATGCCTTTGAGGTTGAGCCTCACAGAGTGGGGGTGTCTGCCCAGGATCCATCGTCACTTGGTGATCCTCAGAGTGCAGCAAACCAGAGAGTTCCCTGGCTCTGAGAGGCCTTTTATAGAGGCACCCCACTGCATTATAGCATTATAGCATTAGTGGGCTTCCCTCAGCAAGCCTGGTGCAGGGGCTTTAGTCAGAGCCTGTAGCTGCTGCCCCTGCTCCTCAGAAGGCCTCCAAGAGATGCCTTCTCTGTCTAGCATCTCTTCTGCAGGGTACAGGAGTCCTCTAACTCCTGAAGGGAATCTGGGATCTTCAGGACACTACCTTGTAAAAATAATTTGCCTTTTAGATCAGATATTAAAGTCCTTGTGCCCCCTGCAATGAGGACTCAGACAAATAGAAAGAAAGTTGACTGTGAAGCTGATTAAACTGCAACTCTCTGATGGGCCTTCAAGAAATAACTGCGGTACTCTGTACTGGAAGACTTGAATAATATTTCAGAGAGTTTGCCCTAGGCTTCAGACTTCTCCAGATGCTCAAGGAACAGCCTGGATTAGGCATTTTCAGTTCTGTAGATATATAATTGTCGATTTTTGGGGTTCTGGTAAGGTGCCTTAGGAAATAAAAGAGCAGCCAAATCCAAGTCAGACCTCCCTGCACAACACCTCTCCATTGCCACAAGTCTTGTGTGCTAACTCTATAAACACCCCATAGCAATACAAGCACAGTTCCTATGCTACTTCTCCAAGCCTGAGTGCTGAAGGATCAACTACATAGATCCTTCTTGTACTATACCATTAAACTTCTAAATTATATCCGTGGTTGGATGAGATTTTAACTTCTGCCTCCTCTGCATCACATTTCTAGTAGGTGCAAGAAATTGTAAGATACCTTTGCTTTATCTCTGGGGTCAGCCTCATGATATTTAAACCACTTCTGTAAAGCAGTTGTGGGCTACCTCTTGTAAGGTGGATCCTTCTTCTGCTGGAGGTGCTGTATGAGTGAATACAGTGAAGGAGGCATGCGAGCTATTGTTTGTGGCACAGGTGTAATTGATAAAATATTTTGGCACACCTGTAAAATAATAGGACTAACCTGGACAAACCACTTCCTAGAGGGGTTATGCGCTGTCAGATCCATGGTGTCCTTTCCAAGCTCCAACCACGGCAGATAAACCTCTCTGAGAAGAGCCTCTGTAATTCTAGGAGTGCATTTCCCTCACCCCTCTTGCCTCTCTCCTGCAGGCTGCAAAACTGCAATCTGACAAGTGCCAGCTGTGAGACCCTGCGCTCTGTGCTCAGTGCCCAACCGTCCCTGACAGAGCTGCACGTAGGGGATAACAGACTGGGAACTGCTGGAGTGAAGGTGCTGTGCCAAGGGATGATGAACCCCAGCTGTAAGCTGCAGAAGCTGCAGTAAGTAGTCACTGGGCTCTTTTGGGCATCTGACAGGCCATGCTTGCCTTTCCCTTGAGGCAAGCAGGAGTTTTGTTGCCAGATGTGGATTTGCTCTTGTTTTACCTGAAATTGTCATGCTTATTCATGCTGCTGGGTCTTGTGGGTTTGGAATAGTTGGGTGTCTTGTTTGTTCAGCCCTCCTGGCAATGGTGGCTGTAAATGCAGGACCTCTCAGATGCCCAGGAAACATCAGATTCTGCTGCCCTTAGTCCTTTTTTCGTGACTGAGCAGGACCAGGGTGTATTTGCAGCCCCCAGCTCCTTCCGGGCAGGCCTAGAGCTGAGGCTCATGATGGTGTTGCAGTACAGAGCTCAGCCCTGTGCTCCAAGGCTGCCTGTGCACTGGTTTAATGGAGGCCTAGTGTAAAAACTGGTCTCACTAGGATCCCTTGGGATCTAGTTTAAGAATTAATGCTTCCTGAAATGAGCAGAGATGTGCTGTTAAAAATTCTTACAGTTATCTCTGGTTTTATGCGTTGCCTGGTCTCAACTCACACTGGCATGTTTTCTGCCCTGGCTAACACACACCAGGCCAAGCTGATTCTTGTGGTAGCAGGATGTGTGAGGAGGATTGTCTTTTTGCTTGGACTTCTTTTCTTCTTGCAGGCTGGAGTATTGTGAACTCACAGCTGATATTGTGGAAGCTCTCAATGCTGCCCTGCAAAGCAAGCCCACCCTGAAGGAGCTCAGCCTGAGCAACAACACGCTGGGAGATACAGCTGTAAAGCAGCTGTGCCGGGGCCTGGTGGAGGCAAGCTGCAACCTAGAGTTACTACAGTAAGGAAGAGCTGGTCATCTCTCATGGCAACTAGCACTACTGCTAGTCATACCATCTGTAGGACAGGAAAAATTATTGTCAGGAATGCTTGAAATGTAGGCCACATTTTTTGCTGGCTCAGATTTATGTAACTGGAAACTGCACACAAATGTCTGGGGCTCTCACTTTTGGAGTTTTTGGCACTCCAGGTTAAACCACCACTTACTAAGGGAGACTGCTCACCCGTGTCTCAGAGCAGAGGAACAATTACCCTCGGTGGCTCAGGTTCTTAAACTGGAATTACCAGCCAGTTGAGTATACTTATTCAGAGCCCTTTTTTGCTACAAAACAAAGGTGCTGGGTTTGGCCTCATTTCTGGGGTAAAGCCCATGAAGGGCTTTATGGGAGAAGCACAATTCATTTTTTCTTGCCCCTGTGGTTCAGTAGGGCTTGGCTCAGCAGGGACTCATATGATACTGCCAAAAGTTCCTCTTAGAAAGGATAACTGATACAAAGGGGAGGTTTGGCAAGAATGATCCTTGCATTAATGCATATGAATGGCTGGGTCAAAGTGCCCTGCAGCATCATGAAATGCAGGAGCAGTGTGTTGTCCCATCTTGGACACCTGTATCTTCTCTGAGCCTTGCAGGTTGTAGCAGTGCCCGGCTGAGCTGTACTGGTTTGCAGCAAGGAGCCAGCCCATAGACCCTTCTCAGTCTGAATTGGGGTGTTGGGGTGTATCTAACGCAGTGGGTCTGGAGCAGCAACTCCAGCTGTGCTTTTTCCTGCAGCCTGGAGAACTGTGGCATAACCAGCGATAGCTGTATGGAGATCAGCGCTGTTCTCAGGAACAAGTCATCTCTGATGGATCTTTCTGTGGGGGACAACAAGATCGGGGACTCCGGTCTGGCTCTGCTGTGCCAGGGACTGATGCATCCTAGCTGCAAAATCCAGAAGCTGTGGTAAGGATGGGCAGAGGGTTCATAAATCCCTTCTGCAGCCTCTGAACTGTTTAGGTTGTGTTGCTGGTTTGCTCCTAAGTGGAATGTCTCAGTTACCCTTTACGGTCAAAAAAGTGTCTCAGCTGCAAATCAGTTAATTCCCAAAACTGGGTGGAGGACACCATGAACAAGTAGGGCCACAAGTTGGAAATTGCTTGGATCAAATTCTGGGGAGAGGGCACATGGAAGTTTGTGATGGCATTGTCTTGGCTTCCAGTTGAGTTATCTGTCTACTAGAATTGCATATTTCTGTTTCTTTTTTTGTCTGTTACAAGCAGAGCTTTAGGTGCAGCAGTGGAAAGTAAGGAAAGGAGGAAGCTGTGTGGTATGAGTATGAAAGGATACAAGAAAATGAGACAATGTAACCAGAAATTCAGAATACTAAAACTCTGGTTTCTAATCTCAGTCCTTCTTGGGAGAAAATAAAATAACATTTTGTTCTTCCCTGCAGGTTATGGGACTGTGATCTCACAAGTGCTAGCTGTAAAGATCTCTCCAGACTCATCAGTACAAAGGAGACCCTCACAGAGATCAGTCTGATAGACAATAACCTGAGAGACTCAGGGATGGAAATGCTGTGTCAGGCACTCAAGGATCCCAAGTCTAAACTTCAGGAGCTATGGTGAGCTGCTGTCAAGTTTCACATACCCACTGCCTTCTTTGGAGGCCTCACTGAAGAAAGATGTAAGTGAAGTAATGCTCACCCAGATAGATCCTGAGTTGCAATGGTTCCATAAGCAACTCCTGCTGGTTGTTACCGAAAGAATTTATAGAGTTAAAAAGGGTTTTTCTAGACTTAAAGACTTAAAAAGGATTTGTATTTCTAAACTGGTAGACACTTTGAAGATCTGCCCCATCACAGTTAGTCTGTAATAAGCAAAAGGAGAGCAAGCATCACTTGCAGAGCTTCTATTTAATTGTTTTATCATGCAACAAATGGCAGTTAAGAGACTTTTGAAGTTTGAAAGGCCTGATGGAATAGCAAAATGAATGCTGTGATCAGATATCTCAGGGTCTCCACTGGAGCTAAGCTCTCTCACTGATGAGACGAAAGAAAGCTCTAGTGACATAAACATTTCTCAGCATCCTGTGCTGTTGACTGTGTTACCTTTTAGGCTGGGATGGTCCGGTGTCTGGGAGAGGAAATTGGTTCTTTGACTTAGAACTTGAATTTTCCTACATTGCAGATTCAGGTCCTGCCCCCAGCTGGGTTCTTCCCCTGCCCTGGTGGCCTGGAAGTCAGTCAGGTGCCTCAGGAGTGCACAGTGGAGCCAACAGTGACTGTTAGAGCAGCACACTTCATCTTTCTTTGTTCCTGTGCTTTTTGGGCAGGTGCCTTTCCTAGGCGCACACTCCACAACAGACATCCCACAAATAGAGTGGGAGAGGTGCTGCCTAGCAAGGACTGAGCAGACAGGCATTGAGAGGAGTACAGTGATTGCAGGAAAGCTCTGGTTCCTCTGTTCCCACTGTCTGGGCTCTTGTCAGACAAATGTAAAGAAGTGAACAGTGCCTGATAGTCTCCAGATGTCCCACCTAGATCTCATGTCACTTTTGCCTTGCAGGGTTCGGGAGTGTGGGCTCACCACTGCTTGCTGCAAGGCTGTCAGCTCTGCTCTCAGCACCAACAAGCACCTGAAAGTTCTGCACATAGGCGAGAACAAGCTGGGAGATGCAGGTGTGGAACTCCTGTGTGAAGGGCTGATGCACCCCAACTGCAACATCCAGTCCTTATGGTAAGGTGCACTCTCAGAAGTTGTCTTCTGTCTTGCTGTCTGAATTCATCCTTTGTCTTCTACTTCCATGGTCCCTATGGGTGCCAGCGCAAGTGCTGGTCCAGCCTCACCAGAAGGAGCAGGCAGCCAGCTGGAGCATCACCTCCAGCCCTGGGGTGGGATTTGCCTTCCCCATGAGCCTGTTTCCTTCCCAGCTAGGCCCAGTTCTGGGCTGTGTGATGCTCAGGGCCCTGTGCTTGTTCTCGCTGTGCCGTTGGACAGAAGCCAGAACTGTGCTCTGATGCCTGAATTCACAGTGAGTGAGTGGAGAAGATGGGTCATGGGAGACATCAGTAAGACTTGCAAGTCTGTCACAGAAAAGATAAATCTTTTGACCAGCTAAAGCTACTTGGTCATCAACTGAGAAGCCTCAGTTGTCCTCTTTAGAGAGATGGTTGCAAATCTCAAGTTTAGTAATAAAGCTTAGAGCTGATTCTGGATCAGTTTAAACCAAAGAGATGATGATGCAGGATGGTGAAATTGGGAATAACTTCAATGTTCCTTCTACCCCCGTAGCCACACACTGTTAAGCTTTAGGGAGGCCTTTGAGATGTTCAGCAGTTACCACGAGGGCAGCTCTCTCTGTGACAAGACCACAGGCCAGCCCCTGCTGATGTCTCAGGGATGCCACCTTTGTAGGGATCTCTGGTCCATGCTGGGGATGTCCATGCCTGCTGCCCGGGTGTGGGCAGTGTTTGCTGGCCCCAGGGCTCACTGCACTGGCCTCTCCCTCCTCCCCCTGCAGGCTGGGTAACTGTGACCTGACAGCAGGCTGCTGTGCCACCCTCGCCACAGCCATGGCCACCAAGCAGTGCCTCACCGAGCTGGACCTGAGCTACAACCCTCTGGAAGACGAAGGCATCAGGAAGATCTGTGAAGCCTTGAGGAAGCCCAGCTGCAACGTGCAGCAGTTAATGTGAGAGATGGTGGTAGCCCTGGCAGGGGTGGGAGGCTGGTACTGGTGAGGGAATAAGGGGCTCCTGGGTTGTAAAGCATATTTCTGGCTGCTCTCAGACCTAGATGGGGCCCTTCCCGGTATATGACTTTCCCATACTGGCCAGTTGTGCACTTTCTCTTCCCATAACAGGAGGATGCTCACTAAATCTCACTTGCCTTTTTGTTCTGGTGTAGTTTGTACGACATTTTGTGGAGTTCTGAAGTGGATGATGAACTGAGAGCCTTGGAAGAGTCCAAGCCTGAAGTGAAGATCATTTCATGAGTGCTGACTGCCTGCAGAACAACGTGAAAGCAATGTCCTCTTCTTAATCTGAACTTTTCATACATAAAACTAATTAACTTAATAGGGAATTTTCTTGTACCAAAACCATTTGTGGATTCCCTGAGTGGGTGTCTGGGGAGTTGATCAACCTTCCCTGTGTCTCTGGATGTACTAACTCTGAGACTCATGAAAACTGCAGCATCACTATCCTTGAAATAAACAATTACTGTCTTGTAGAAGTGGGTCTCTAGCCTTTAGGAGCTCTTTAATCCTATAATCCCTTCTAACGAATTAGTTGGGCTTTAAAGAGATCTCCTTTCCCAAGGCAAGAGAACTACTCACTGTATTGTTACTGGGTGGTGCTTTTGATAGGTCTCTGGGGAAGGCTCTCAAAAAACCTAAATGTTTTTAATCTAAAATCGAGCTCTCCCCTGTCTTTCCCTAAAAGACTTCTTGGAAAAGCAGTGGTGGCCAAGGCACTAGAGAAAAAAGAAATGAGCATCTGTTCAGCTGTATAATGTCAAAATTAATGTCCTTTCAAAAGTTATTTTCCTACAAACAAAAGATGCTGTGTGCATTTCTGCTAGTATGGGAAATGATTAAATGATTGATATGTTTGATCTGGCAAAGAGTGGTTCTACAGGAACTTTATACTTAATTTTTCTACTTATAAAAATAAAATATATCTGTATATTTCTCCTTTTAAGACCAATCTAGTTACTTGTGAACTGCAATACTACTGATACCTTGTTTTACTTGTTTGGTTTTGGTAAGTCCCTAGCTGAAACGTGCCAGGAGAAGATCTTAGTCAAGGCCTTAGGTAAAGAACAAGCCTAGAAGACATTTCAGTTTTCAGGGGACACTGGGGTTTCATGCCCAGAGTTGTAATAAGCCCTTGTTCCAATGGAAAATGGAGCTGCTGCACACCTAAACCACAAAAGAATTAATACAGCTTTAAAAATACAGAAGGCAAGCCTGGCATTGCCCTTGGCTGGCCTTGCAGGATGAATGCCAAAAAAATCCCATTCCCCACCGTGTTTTCCTGGAGTGGTCACTTGGTGTTTCCTTCACTGGCAGAGTCTGTGTGGCACCCAAGGTAAAGGTGTCCTCCAGGCTTTGCTTTCTGCTGCTCACATTCATCCCACAGAGGCCACAACTGGCTTTTCTTTGACCTAAAAGATTTGACCTAAGCAGTTTCTACAGTAGCCTTCACAAACCTAAAATGGGGCATGAGAAATAGCTTAGTTGTGTCTTCAGGCAGGTGTGAAGGATAGGATTTGGTTTTTTCCTCAAGGCACGTCTCTCGCAGCTGCCCAAAATGCTAAAAACCCACTCATTTTGCTTCAGTCTTCTCCATCAATAAAAACTTACCCATTCTAAGGGGCTCATAAATAGGCTTTTCAGTTCATGGTTTCTCCTGGACTTGGCATGCCTGGATTAATTTCAAGCTGGGGAGAGAAGACAGGGCTCCAGAGAGTAAAGAGATGTGTAGGGAGAGCCAGAAAAATTAGGCTTCTGGGAGGGTGTAAAAACAGCCCTTTAAAAAGACACAGCAAATAGTATTAGAAGTGGATTTTCCCTGTCCTGGCTGCCCGAGGGGGGGCACTCTGCTCTCGCACTGCAGCTGCGGTGCCTGGAAAACGCCTCCTCTTCCTCGCCCGCAGGCAGATGAGCATCGGGAAGGGTCTGCCACCATGGCCCCACTGGGGGCGTTCAGCCTGGGACAGCCTGCCTCCACCCGGGGTGAAGCCCACGCCTGCCTTTGATCCCAGAGTGGCTTTGCATTTCCTCCAAGAATGCAGACAGAATTTGGAAAAGTCTCTGCAGCAAATGCCACATGTCCAGCTGCCAGCCTCAGCAAGGAAAACCACAAGAGCCATATTTTGCCACCTCATGAGCTCAGGGCATCTCAGGCCAGGCCAGCCTGGCAGAGGCTCTATAGTTTCCCCAGGCTGAGGATGAATGTGTGCACTCAGAAGCTGTGCTGTGCTTTAGGACAATGTGAAGTCCTGTGCTTGGCTCTAAAAAGCAGATATGAATCCCAGGATCCAGAAGCCACTGTAGCAAGAGACACTTGTAAGCAAGACTCAAGCAAGGATTTCTATTCCTAAAAATGCATTTGTTTTTATTCATCTGTTAGTTGGTCCAACTCACTTCCCTGACAAACCTTGTCACAACTGTGAACTTGGGAGAGCTGAAAGACACAACAATTTGCTTCTGCATTTTAGATGTGTGGGTAGGCACCATTTTAAGCTAAAGTAGTCAGGAATTGAGTCACAAACCTTTCATGTGGACTAGGTAGTAGGCTGGCAGGCAAAGCCTTACTCATACCAAGACCACAGCTGGAGCACTCAGCAGTTCCTGGGACATTGCAGTAACATCCTGGTTCTCAGGGCAAATGCTTGGACCCCCTTGATAAAGTGGTTTGCAAGTACTGACTTTCTACAAGCAAGGGCTGAGTTTCACCTCATATAATGAAGCTTAAGGACAAAATTATGCAGCCAAAATAGAAGATAAAGAAATACCAGTATGACTTTCACTTTAAGCGAATACTAGAACCTTAAAAAACATGCTCCAGAGATTTAAATTCAGAGAAAATAGGTCTGCATTTTGGACCTCGGTAACAGCAACAGTGCTTTAGGGTGTAGTAAAACTTCAGGTTTCTGCTAGCTGTTTCACATTCTACTATAAATCTAATTTTTTATTCATCACAGCTTATGATTTTGAGATGGGAGGTCACAGCATTCCAGTTAACACTGCCAGAAGCAGTTAAACAAATATTAGTCCTCACAAACAATTTATACTCCAACCAAATCTACTTGCTTTGGAATATCAAGTCATGGCTGCCCTGGCATCCCTGACTGCTCTCTTGGTGCTTGGGCTTTTTGGGAAGGAGTTCCAGCACAACAGGGCTCCAGGCACCAGCTTCAAATAATAGTGATGCTACCAGCAATTTCAGTGCACCAGCTTCAAATAATAGTGATGCTACCAGCAATTTCAGTGCACCAGTTGAATCTGAAAGGGGAAATCAAGTCCACTGTGTTTGAAGAGTTAACCACACACAGCTCCCTGCTCTGAAAACAGTGCTTGCCATCTGAGTCACTCCCAAACATCTACTAAAACAGTCTAAAAGGGACTTAGTTCTTGCCTGAATTCCCCTTTTGCACAGATCATTGTGATTTTCAATTATCATTTCCAATATATCTCCTCCTTTCTGTGTGCTGGTTTCATCAGTCACCCCTTCCTCCACCACACCTCCTTTTCATTTCATCTCTTTTACTAATGGGGAAAAAACATGGGAAAAAAACCTAAACAAACCACGAGGCAGGAAAATCCCTCTCCCCATAAGGGAAGAAGAATTTTCATCTACTTTACCCATTCCCCTCCTCACAGCTGCAAATGAACCATGGACGTTTCTCCTCCTGGGGCACAGCATCATAGCTCCCTCCTCACTGAGTGATGCCCACTCCTCTGGCACTCACACCATAAATGCCAGCCAGTCCAGTGCACTTCCAGCTTGGCAAGGACTTGCAAATTAGCACCTTGGTGAATATGTGAGGTTAGTCTTGCCTCTCTCAGCTAAAACCAGCTGCATCCACCATGAGAGGAAACGCAGCCCCCAGCAGGAGGAAGAAACTGCTGGGTCAGATGACTGCACAGATGATAAGCCTTTCCAAGCTAGAGGGCAAATTGGTGGCATGTGGGATGCAGGACCGTGTAGCTGGGCGGGATGGAAACTTTAATTGGCCAATATTGTGTCAGAGCCTATCTGGTTTGCAATTAGAGGCAGGTATGCAGTGGGAGAGGTGAATTGTTGGCACTTCCTCAAGCCCTTGAAGATGTTCCAGAGCAAACACTCAGGAAAAGTCCTAAGCCAGGTCATGCTGCCCTCAGGCTGGTGCACAGCAGCCCATAATATCCGCAGAGGGAAATAAAGTACTGGCACAGCTGTCACTTGCATGGCACCCTACATGCAGCTCATACAAATCCTCCTCTGCTGCTCCCCATCCCAGGAACAGCCCAGTGCCATAGGGACAGCACACAGAACCAGCACTGCCCACCCCAGCTTCTTTACATCCCCTCTGTGTTGCTTCTGCCTTGTCTACCCTTCACAGAAATGCTTAATTCCAACCCCAGTTATGCTTGGCAGATCATTAAAGCACCTCTTTGCTCCTGGGTACAGAAGTGCTCTGCAGGCCATATTGGGATTGTCTGGGAATTGCTGCCTGCCTCCATGACTCCTGGGTGCAGCTCAGCTGAACCAGCTCCTCGTAGCCAGGTTAGAGGTGTCAGCTCATCTCTCATGTGCTGTAACTGCAAACCAAGGCATGAGGCTGCACTCAGAGATAAGCAGAATATAAAGTACCAAAGAGCTTGCTCTGTGGCACTTCCCACAAAGAGGGAAAAGAAGACCCTTTTGTTCATCCCTGACTCCAGTGGGAAGTTTTTGCTTTCTACACATCAGGCTCCCAGGGGATCCATTCCCTGCTCTGTGCCACAGGATGCAAAGCAAATCTAAATTAGAGAAATACAGGGCATGCATGTCTCCTAACTACAGCAGGATCAAAGATAGCTGTAATCCCACTGACGTGGGTTAGAGTCACCTAATGAATGCTCTGGAGAGGAAATCTGGCTGGATTTGGATCACTTGAGAGAAAGCAAGTAGAATTTCCAAGGCTGGAGAGAGAAAATGGGACTGATCCGAGAAATCTCGGGAAAGGTTCATCGAAGCCCAGGTGGGATGAGGAGTGAAAACCAGATGAGGGAGGAAGGAAAGCACTGGAGGATGGTGTTCTACATCCTTTCTCACCTCCCTCCAGAGTTCTTGGCCCTGTAATCTCCGTGTAATTTAGCACCATCTTCTGAAAGAGAGAACCACTCCTGCTTTTCAGATGGCTCATTGTCGCTAAGTGTTTCAAGCCTTCCTAGGTTCCTGGATTTTAGGCCTGGCAGAACTGAAAGGGTATGGGATAGCTTTGGCACATCTGAGACTAGGGATCTAGCTCCAGAAGTGTGTGCAAAGATTAAAGAGTACTCACTGCTAGCACCAAGCTGCTACAGGACATGTTTGTCCAAAAAAAAAAAAAATCTTACTGCTTTGGATCGAGAAAGTAGAGTTAAAACAACTGCATAGCAAAAGCAGGTGGAAAGTGCATACTCTTGGCCCATTTATGCTGTGCCTGTGAAGGGCCTGCAGACCTGGAAGGACTTCACAAGTCAATATGGACTGGTGTCACCAAGTCCAGCAAGGGCTTAGAATTGCTCTCCCACAAGCCCCTCGGAGCTCAGCCTTTTCCTACATGTCCTGCCTGGCGCCTGCTGGGCCTCTCCCAGGACCTGCAAGGGAGCAGGTATGGAGCAGCTCTCATTGTGACTCTGACAGCTGGATTTTCCCAGCAGACACCCAAAACACCAGCCCTCCAGAGTTTTGGTGGAGTTAATGAAGCAGCAGCCTCTCCACCCTGTTCCTTCCCCACATATGTCCTGTTCTGACCTGGCTTCACCAATACTGGCTCCCTCCTTGCTGAGTGATTTCTCTCTGGGGAATGACAGTGAGTTAATGAGTTTGTTTGGAACGAGAGTGTTTGCTGCGGAGATGGAGACGTGCAAAATACACCCTACACTGCAGCTGGGGATCAGGGGCTCACCTGGAGCCTCTGGCAAAGCACCTCAGGAGAAACCCAAGGTCAACCATTAGGGTTTTAGAGCTGGAGTTATTGAGGACCAGAAGCCCACTATACCCCAGCTGAAAAAGAGATATTAGCAGCCTATGAGGGAGTTCAAGCCACCCCAGAAGTTGCTGGGACTGAAGCATCTCCTCTTGGCACAACTGCCTGTCCTACACTGGATCTTCCAAGGAAACATCCCCTCAACACATCACACAACCAGCGCTAGATGGAGTAAGTGGGTAGCATTGACTACACAACGAGCCCGAATGGGAAAACCTTATTTCCTAGGAATCCTAGAAGAGATTATGGGCTGGCCAGAAGGCAGAGATTTTGGAGCAGTGCCTGAGAAGGTGACTTGTGCCCAAGAAGCACCACCATATAATGAGAAAATGAAAGAGGCTATGAGAGCTGGAAGAGTGTTGATAACACATCAGCATTTTGGCTACTGCTGAGCAGTGCTGTCCCTGTGACATTCCTTCCCCCCATCAAGGGGCTGGGAGTAGGCAAGGTCCTGGGAGGGGTCACATCCAGGCCAGCTGACCCAAAGCAACCAAAGGGATATTCCATACCTCATGACATCAGCTCAGATATAAAAGCTAAAGGAGGGAAAAGGAATTGGGGGCATTTGTTATTCTACACTGGTTGCCTTCCAGAGCAACCACTTCACATGCTAAAGCCCTGCTTCCTGGGAAGTGTCTGAACATCCTTGCTGATGGGAATTAGAGATGAATGTTTCCCTTTGCTTATGTACAAGAAAACTTTTGTTTCTCTTTTTTTTGCTTTACTAAACTGCCTTATCACAACCTAATAGTTCCCATCTTATTTGACACACAACCAAATGACAGTCCTTTTTTGGAATTCATTCTCAAAAGAGGGAGGAACCCAAGACAATATGTTTTCTACACAACATTACACTTCCATTTCTATCCCAGTTATATCTAATCCTGCTCTTTCCCTCAAACATAAGCCCTTCCTACATTCCATTTATATCACAGTAATAGAAAATATTCCTCTTTCACTCCAGCAGAAGCTCTTCCCAGGTGTGCACCACATGTGCAACAGAGTCCAAAAATACTGGAGATGCAAAGTAGAACAGAATAACCTAGAACAGAATGGAACAAAACACAACACAAGATATTTTACACACAACATTTCACTTCCATTTATATCCCAGTAATAGAAAATCTAGTTCTTTCACTCCAATAGAAGCTCTTCCCATGTGTGCACCAGGGCCAGGACTAGACCAGTCACAGAAACACACAACAGGGAAGTGGGGAGATGAGCTCTTTGGGATGCAAGCAAAACCTGGTGGGACAGGGACCTTGGTTTGTTTCTTTGTGCATTAAGGGGAGTCTCAGAGCTTTTGAAGTATGAGACTGAGAGAAAACACTGGCAGACGAGTCCCTGGGGAAACTGTTGCAAAATCTCTCCTCTCACCTGATCAATAGTTTTAATTTACTGCCTTCTCCTTTACCCATCTCTTAAATTTCACAGACAAAAAGCAATTGCAAACCTTTCCCATACTTTCTTCTTCCCCTATGACCAAACAGATCCAGTTTCTTCTCCCACTCTATCCCATGTCTTGGTTACGGGATGTGGTTTCCAGTAAAATTAATTCCTCAAGTTCCCAGTGACCTTCCTGCAGCTGGCCATGGCTTACTGGGGACAAGGAAGCCCAGGCAGGCAGCTCTGCAGTGGGAGAATAGCCAGCTCAGCAACAGGAGAGAGGAGGCAGCACCAAAATACCACCAACAGCTGCTAAGAACAAACTATTAGAGGCTATTAGAGGGTTGCAGCTGCTCCTCTCTGATTAAGAGACAAGGACAGAAAGAAAAGCATGGCAAGAGGGGGATTAAAATCTGAAAGAGCCTGTCCTACGTGGCCAGGGGTGACAGAAGCAGCCTGTGCTTGCTCTCCCTCTTGCAGCACAGACTGGGCTGTGCATTTCATTCACTGTCCAGCCTGGGCTAACACACAGCTCCTGAGCAAGGCCATGCTCTTTCCAGCTCTTTCTTCCCACTGCCTCAACCAGGACTAGATGCTCATGGAGCCAACCTGCTGGGAGTCCTGGCTGTGCCACACAACCCCTCGTGGGCCCCCTGGCTCTACTGCAAAGGCACCAGGTCTAAACATACCTTCTTTTCTTACTACCACTGTAGGAACAGGAGAGAAGTTCAATGTGACCAGACTGTAAAAGATGCATACCTCTCTTTTCCTTGTCTTCATTTTCCTTAGGTGGAGTTGTTACAAACTGAGCCGAACAAGCCATGCTTCTGCCATCTCCTCCTTCAACAGGACCAAGGACCTCAGCAGCATGAATTCAGGACTCCTGCCCTGTTACCAGAACCAACCCATCCTTCCTTCCTTCCTTCCTTCCTGCCTTCCCATCTGGGTCCAGCTGCTGAGGCAGGTCTCATCCCCAGACTCCAGTGTGTGGTCCAGGAGGGCAAAGATGGGTGGTGAAGAACTGCAGCAGACCAGTCTTTGGGGACCACATTGCTCTCTGCAGGATGCTAAGATAGAGAAAAGCACCCTTAAGGGGGAAGTGAGACAGGATGTGAGCTAAGAAGCCATAAAGAAGAGTGCCTTGCCCAGAGAAGAAATGTGTACTGGCTTCTGGAGATGTCTCCTTCTCTTACCCCTCTGAGGAACAGAGTGGGACAGTCATCAGGCCTCACGGTACAGCCAGACAAGAGGCTGGCCCTTTGTGACAAGAATAAGACCCCAACTGCCATCAGCTACCAGAGGGGTCAGAAAGCCCAGAACCCCCAAAACTCTTCAGTTTTCTAGTGGGTGCCCTACCAATTTCTTGGGCATTTTATTTTTGGGCTCTGCATTATTGATGTAGTGGGGGGAACTGATTTCCCCAAAATCTGTGTTTCATTTTTCAACCAACTGTTCCCTGCACATGATCTGCAGACACCAGGAGCTGGCAGTAAGAAAGTGCATGAAACTGAAGGCTTTGTACTTTGAATCCCTTTCCACATTATGCCATGGTGCCCAGGAGCTCAGATGGAGGCAGAGGGAAGGGGGTCACCCAGAAATCTGGAGTTGCACCACCAGCAGGATAAAGACAAGCTGGTACTGCAGAGCTGGTACAAGTTCACAGTTCTCCAGGTGTTAGCTAGAGGTGTAACCAGCCAAGGATTGATGGCTTTCCTGGGGTCACATAATCCTTTTCTGGTCTTAGGCATGTTTGCTCCTCCCAGGAGCAGCCAGCAATTGCTGCTCCTATAAGCACTGCTGGACTAGATGGTTTGAGGGTCTAAAGCTGAATGGTAGCTCCCACGTGTTGCTACAGCTATCATGTTCCTTGACAAGTGTTCAGTTGCACATTATTTCAAAGCCCCTTCGATTTGGGCACTAAGATTTCCTGGGGTAGCAAGCAGAAACCCAGGGAGCTTAGACCAGACAGGGGAAATGGCCACATGCTGGAGAAACAGCTGTGGAGGGGGGACACAAAGAGGGGACTGAGGGCTGAAGCCAAGTGTGAGCACATGCAGTGACAGCCCCAAGCTGCCAAGGAGCACGTGTGGGCAGCTGGCAGAGGATGTGCCCTTGTGCAAGGGGATTCCGGCATTCCCGGCCCTCCACACAGCCCTGACAAACCTTGCATGGAGGAAGGGCAGGACTCAGCAAGGTCAGAGGGGTCATGGCCTCCACACAGCCTGTTCTAGGAGGTCTGAGAAAGGGGACAGGGTGACTTAATGCTGCTTGACGTTCAAGAGCACTAGGTCATTAGCTGGGTGGAACCACAGCAGAAGAGTTTTTTTGGATGATACCACTGAAAGAAAGCACCTGAATTTTACTTCTTGACACGGGCCCCTTTGCTAGCATAAGAGCCCAGTCCTGACTGCCTCAAAAGCTCATGGTTGTGAAAGGAAACACATGAACATAGGCCCTAAAGGCAGGTAGCATCCCTTGAATGAGTTCAGCTGTGGTCCATATGGATGCATAATTAGAAGATAAAAAGACACTAAAAGGTTGATTGATTTGTCTAATCTCAAACAAGAAACATAGCTGGGAGCTTGAATTTATGTTGAGGTCCTCTCCAGCACCTCAGAAAGCCATCACCATTTTTTTCCCTAGTAGCCTCCCAGGCTTGGCTTCCAAATTTGTTACAAAAAGAATGAAAACAGAGACTTTAGGGCTATTGGAGTGAAACTGTCTTTGGTGTAAGCCCTACTGTGCTTGCACAGAACAGGTCGGTAATGGGAATGTATCCCCCACCTCTCTACTCTGAGATACCAGTCAGAGGCTTTCACAGCCACCCCTGAGCACGGGCACCTCTCCTGTGCTGCAGGCACAAGGGCTGTATCTCATCCTTGACCTCCCTGCAGAAGCAGTTTCTCCAGGGAAGGAAGCTGCTCCCAGCACCCAGCACTGGCAGGGGAAGAACCTGGCAGCACCAAGGTGATTGTAGCTGTGGGGCCCTGCCCTGTCTCCATGTCCAAGGGAACACCGGTGTGAGACACACCCGACATCTGCCTATCTCACATCATCCTCCTGCTGCAGGAACCTGTGATGGATCCTCAAGGAGGGCTGAAGCTGGATCTGCTTCCCACCCTTCTTCTCCCCACTCCAGCTGGATCTAACGGCTCAAATGTTTTCTGTACCCTGAAGGAGGGAGTTTAATATACCTGATGACATTTTTACTGCCATTAATTCTAATGAATCCTGATATTCTTGCTGTCCACATCTATTTAGTCTTTCTCGGAATCTTGATATATTTTTGCCCTTGGGAATTTCTGGGGCATGCTCATTGCATGTCATAGGGGAAAATAAATTAAAGAAAAATAGATTTTCACAGCTTAAAATTTCCTTTCACCTGTTTCACTGTCATGATGTGATAAGAGAGACCCATTTATCATTTCCTATACTCCCAGCCTGTCTTGCAACTGATTTCCCAGGCTTTCAAAGTGGCAGATTCCCTCATAAAAGAACCATTCTCTGACTTGCCTGCAGGCAGGTGTGGGTTGGAACGCCAGTTTTCCTTTCTTTTGCATTTTTTCTTAGTGGCACTGCTTAAAAACCCTGCCACTATGCTTGAGTCACAAGATACATAAGGTTTCACCTTCTGAGAAATCTGTTAAATGTGTGGATGGGTTTTGCATAGAGTATCACAAAAATAAAAGGGTAAGTAAGGTCACAGAGGCTTACGTTGGTGTGGAAAGTAAGTGGAAGAAGGCCAGTAGGAAAGGGGAGGGAGGGATAGGTGCTGAGTTGGAATGGGTGACCCTGCAGCCATTCCCATCTTCGCACAGTTCCTCTTGTGTTTGCTTGCCCCACAGTATGTCTTTGGGTGGCAGCACAGGCCTGGCTCCCTGGTCCTGTGCAGGCAGGAAGGAGGAAGCTTGGAGGAGGAAGATCAGAGGAAGGTTGTGATGCACTGCAGGCTGGAGGGGGTGTTTGAGCTGGGATGAGATGTTCCCAGAGGCCAGTGTCCAGCTCTCTGGAGTTGGGCTGAGGTGTCCACAGAGGCCATTGTCCAGCTCTCCATGGTGCAAAGCCTAATCAGGACTATGGCAGCAGGTCACAGCTCAGGGCTGCTTGCAGGAGGTTGGCTTCTGGGCGGTGGAAGCTCTCCCGGTAAACAGGATTTTAGAGCTGCAAGGAGAAAACAGAAAGGAAGAACTCTTTTTGTCATCTCCTGTCTGCCCTTTCCTGCAGAGGCCAAACATAATTTGGTTGTCTTTGGGGTCTTCCTTCTTTCATCCATGACCATTTTCAGCCCTTCCAGGCTTCAATCTCCAAAGCTGTCCACACACAGCAGCAGCACTCCTTGATGTCTATCACCATGGCTGCTACTCTGGGCCAGAGGCTTTCTCTGGCCTCTTTGAGGATGTACCATTGTCTGAGTGTAGAGACAGATTTAGGAGAAGACACTCTGGAATGAGTTGTCTCCTCTAAAAAGGTTCCAACAAATCCCTTTCCACCAACAGGAAATGAATACTAATGGATGAAAGTGGGGGAAAAAAACCCCAACAGTTCATTAACAATCAGAATGCCCACAAGGCAAGGGGGGAAAAGTAAATAAATGCTAGATATTAAACTGTCAGACCTCACCCCCCCCACACACACACACCGGAACAGAACCCCAAAATGGCAGGGAAAATACCTGCTCATGATGGGACACACAGTACAAGATGGCGCCGGCGGCTCTCTCAGGGAAAACGACCCAAACAAACAGGAGCTTCCCGCAGCAGTTCGGGCAGCAGATGAAACCCCGGTGACTCTCTGGCGTCGGGCTCCTCTCCAGGGCAGAGGAAGCAGCCGGGCTGGAGCCTCCTGGTTTGCTTTCTCTCCCCGCCTCGGCTTCCCGAGGTTTGGGGCCGGAACGGAGCGGCCCCTCTGCTGCCGGTGCCGTTCCCCTGGTCTCGGACTAACAAGCTGTCCAGTTCTCCTCAGAGATAGCTGAAGGATTGCTGCTGCAGCTTCTCCAAGGCCAGGGAAGGGAAAAACGTCTTGCCTGGGCTAACAAAACCAAGCTAGGCAAGCAAAATCAGCCTGCACCGCACCCTGGGCCGTGAGGCTTTGAAAAAGCCCTGCAAAGCGCCCAAAGCTGCCCCCTCCCCCGGCCACACACCTTAAAGATACGACAGCCATTTTGGGCATAAAGCGGAGGATCATGGAATAGATTATCATCATCAATCACCCCAAAACGACCACTTGCTCAGGTCTTCTACAGTGGACAATTTTTCTCTCCCAGACACAGTATATTAAATTTCACTTGAAGTTCACCAGGCCTGTTGCTGTGCTGCCTTCACGTGAGTCTGAATGGACCACAGGTATGGTTCTAGATGCAGTCAGGTGATGCTGAGTTGAGGGAGAAAAAAGAGGCTTATAACTAAATACACAGTATTCCTATATTAATATATATTATTATGTGTCTATAGAAAGTATTTAAATAAATACCTGCAGAAGTACAGACAGTTGGGCAAATAGCTCTGCAAAACCTAGCAGAAAAATATCACTGGAGCAAAGTATTATCAAACCACAGAGCCATAACTTTCCTGTCTTCCTCATGCAGATTTCCCTATCTCAAGGCAAAGGTGTGGAGAAGCAGCCAGCTTCTGGCTCACAGGTGAACACACCACTCAGTAGACTGTTATTCCACCCTCAATATAATGAGTCAGTGTGATTATACAGTTAAACTATTAAGATAATTTTACTCCTCAAAGTCTCAAAGCTTCCATAATTAGCCTCTGGCAATTTTAGGTTTGGAGCTATTAACATGAATTGGAGGTTCATTCCTGTACAATTGCCCGTCCTGGCTGTTGGCCGGGTTTAACTGGTTTGGGGGTGCCTGGGATAGCTCTGAGAGTGAACTGCAGGCTCAAGTCCTCACACAGCTTCTCCTGCCTACCTGTAGTAACTACAGGCAATGATGTTCTTGGGATTATAAAGCAGAATGCCCTACTGGAGTAGCAAAAAAACGTTTTGGTGATCCACTGGAGAGTCCCAGGAAACACAGTGACTGGGAACTGTCTGAAAGCAGCACAGAATAGAGACATGAAGGCTTTTCTGTTTGGTCTGGGTGGCTTCAGCAAGAGGCCTTAATTACCTGGGATTATTCCTTGTGTTTTCCAGGGTTTGAGCTTCCTTTTCCAAGCTTGGCTTTGTAGTGCCAGGCTCTCATGCAGGTACCATCAGATTTGGATGAGCTCAATGCGCAGCTACTTTGCTGGATCTGTCAGCAGTTTTGGGGACAGAGCCAGGATCTGGCCCTGAGGGCCCAGTGCAAGTTCAGCCTGGGAGCAGCAGAAGCCCTCAGCATCACCAGGGTTTCTCTTCACAGACTTCATGCAGTGCAATGAGGACAAGCTCTCCCCTACAAATGGCTGGGAGGGAGGGGCTGAAGAAGGGGGATTTCTCACCTTGTGCTCCTCTAGTTGCCTGAGGGACAAAAGTGTCACACACTTTGCTTTTCTGTTAAAAACAGGCCTGAAGGCACCTTCTTTATTTAATGTTTATGTAGCCCTGGCAAAGTACCATGTAAGTGGTCTTGAAGCAGCATGTCCAGTTCAAGCACACCTGAACACCAAGTTCTCGGATCCCTTTTGTTTTACACTCATGTTAGATCTCCTCAGACTATGGCAAATCTGAGATTGATCTCTGGAGACAAATTTTGGGGTCAAACCAGTCAGCATTTAGTTACAAGTCCCCTAAGCCACAGTTTCCAGTGCTATGCTGCCATTCAGGGAACTCTGAAGGCAGCCAGGATGTGTCACTGAACACTTTGAGAGCTCTGGCATTCAAGACTTGGTCCCAGCCAGGAGAGTCTTCAAACAAGGCTTGGCTGGTAGAAACAAAATGATTATGGATTTGCCCCATTGCACCTTCCTTCAGCTGCTAGCCAGGAAAAACCATTTCAGAGGTGCTGGCAGCCGGCCCGGGCACATGGATGCAGGATTGAGCAGCCTTTGATCGGCTCAGCTTGTTAATCTGCCCACACGTGCCACGTGTCTCCTCCCCAGGAGCTCCCAGCTGCTTTGGTGCCTGGCAAACCTCCCATGTCCACCCTTTCCTCCCTCCTCCTCTCTAAGCACCTGCTTTCCATGGCAGGGGAGGGAGTGGAGCCCTGGCTCTCCCCTTCCCTGCCAGCCCAGTCACTGTGCAGTGCAACTCCTGCTCTCCAGTCATGTCTCCTCAGCTGAAAGGAAGAGACAAAAGGGAGCTGCCCAGATCATGAGCTGTGCATCAAGCCCAGGCATCTCCCCCACCATTCCCATGCTCCCCATACTGCTGGGTCTTTGACAGCCCTCCCACCATGACCCTAAAGTCATTTCTGACTGTGCTTCTCATGCCCCACATGGGCCCTTTGGGTAAACAAAAGCCACCCAAAATCTCTGCCAAATGCTAGTCCTTCCCCTGCCTGCAGCAGCCAGGCTGGCAGCTCCCTGTCAGCCCTGCTGGGGTCCCTCCTCCTGGTCTGTGCGGCTGACCTTGGGAACAGTGGCAGCTGCTGGGATGGGGAGGGGGATCTTTCAAAGTGCCAGTTTGTGATGGGCTGTCATGGGAAGGAGTCAAAAATGCTGGGACTCGCCCTGCTTGCCTGCCTGTGTACCCTCAGCTACCCTCCCTGGCAGGGGTGGGCATCTTCAGGAGCAGGTGAAACCTCTTGAGGACCAAGCCAGGTGTGGATGGTGTTTCTCCCTTGCTGTTGACTTGAAAAATCAAATCCAGGATGATTCTAACCCTCCTGGATGAACATCATGGCAGGGATGGTACAGTGGTGTTTGCTGGTGAGGTGAAACAGCCCACCTGCCAGTCCCCAGCCTTCCCCCACCATCCCTGCGTGCCAGTGGCTGCTGCTGGGAAAACCAGCGATGCATCTTCTCTGGAAATAACAAGCATGTGATTGTTCCTAATCCGACCTAGCCAAAGCAGTCCTGATAAGAACAATCCCTCATCAGGAGTGTTCTGATGACCTTGGACAGAAGCTGCTGTCCCTGCCAACCATTCCCAGCTGCACCAATACTCCTTCAGAAATATTTCCTATGAATGCAGCACCCTACTCCTCCACAAATGCCAAGGATCTTGCCCAAACTTTGACACATGGGCAAACTTTGACACATGGGGCTTCTGCTTGGGCAATATTTCCCACTCAAACTGGAATCCCAGAACAAGAATAAAGAATAAATCATCATATCCAGTGAGAGGTCAAAAACAGGGAGTCAGGAAGCTGTGCCTGCCCCCACCCAACTGTGTCCCCCCATACACCACTCACACACTCTGCATGGGGATATGATCCCTCCGGGAGCGTCTCTGTGTATTTTAAGATTCTTTCTGTGCTTGCCAGGACAGAAGTAGCATGTGCTTGGGATAGCTCTGTGTCTGCTTCCTCATATGATGTCACACCATTGCCATATGGTCCTCACCCAGTCCCATCAGGTGGTGGCAGCCCGCAGCCCCACCCGGCCAAGCAAAGCAGGGGGTTGTACCAACAGCCAGCAGTCAGAATTTGTGCTTCCTTCCCTCTGTATTTACCCCACAGAAACAAAATGCAAATATGTGTTTAAAAAAACAAACTGCAGGGAGCTGGCAGGGGACCAGGTGTCATGTCTGTGTCACTGTGTCAGCTCTTGCAGGGCCTACGGCAGCATCACCAAGACAACAACCTTTCAAAGGAGGAGCAGTCGGTTCCCCTGGAGAACAGAGCAGCAGCCTGACCCGGCAGCCTCCAAGGTCTGCTTGGCTCTAGATAAGCATCTGCTTCCCCACACAGCACTTATCTCCTTTTCCAAGGCTCTCATCACTGAAGCTAAGAGGCTTCATGACTGATTTACCTTTTCCAACAAATTAGCTGGGAGGTGAATATTATTTCATGCCAGAGATAAGGGCACATTGATTGAACTCACCTAGAAAGCCTGTTAAAAAGAAGGAAGAGAATTTAAACCTGTGGAGCCTTGGTATTGCTCATTAGCTGCAGGCAGAGGCTTTACTCCATGTGGGAGTGCAGCTCATCCCCCTACAAACCACTTCTCACCAAAGACCGTGTTAGGAAACCATTTTATCCAACCACTCTGTGGCTGGGGCAGAAATGAGAAGATGAAACTTCTGCTACCTGGTAGAAGCATAACATTTCCAATCCTGGGTTAAAATGTTGGTTTTTTTTTAAAAAAAGACAGGAGGTTGGGAAAGTGGAGGGGGTGTGAAAGGTATCCCTTTGGAGAAACAGAAGTCTGAGTTCCTTATGACTCTAGGATTTGGTGCAGGGATCCAAGGCAGTGTGTTTGGCCCACTTTGCTTAGTCTGTAGCCCCGTCTGCCTGCACACCTGCCTGTGTCAAAGCTGAGGAGAGCTGAGGCTCAGCTTTTCCTTGCTGACGACCCACTGGTGCCCCACTGTGAGCATCCCCAGTGAGCTGAGCCTGGCTTTCTGCCCCACTGTGAGCATCCCCAGTGAGCTGAGCCTGGCTTTCTGCCCCGCTGTGAGCATCCCCAGTGAGCTGAGCCTGGCTTTCTGCCCCAGTGTGAGCATCCCTGGCGAGCTGAGCCTGGCTTCCTGCCCCAGCAGATGCAAAGATCTCACACTTACTCCTGGCAGCTTCCTCTTCCTGCCGATGCAGGGGAAGCCGAGCACCCCGACTGCTGGCACCCTTCCAGACACCCCTGCTGGCACTGCCTGGCTGCAGCGAGCACCGTTGAGCTTGGACAACAAGTGCAACATATCCTCTGGCCAAAGGGAAGGAATTCCTGAATGGAATGCAAGCACCACTCAGCTTTTGGCTCAAGCAATACCTTGCTGTGGTCCCGATGGGGATAACAACATGGCAGGAAAAACTACACTGGAAAAAAAACCACATGTGGGGGCTGAGGCGGGGAGAGGAAGAAGCAATATAAGCAAAGGGAGGAAATGCTATGGTGAGCCAAATGAAACTGCAGGGACAGGTCTTCTTCATGTGCCCAGGATCTGGCCAAGCACAGACTTCACTTTTGTTCTTTGAAGAGAGATAAAGACACCGGTTCACTCAGCCCATGGCCCAAAGAGCTTTGGGAACAAACCCTTCTGTTGCCCTCTCCTGGAGCCAGCTCTGCTCCTACAGGGAAGGTTTGCCATCCAAAGACAGCTGGGCAAGAGTGAGAGAAAAACATTAAATCTGTTGAGTGTTTTTTGGTGCCCCAGCAGTTTGAAGACCCCATCTGACATCTTAAAGGCACCTAATTTGTCCTGAAGTTTGACTACATCCAGGAAAACTCAAGCCTCACCAGGGTGGCGTGTTTGGGCATCTGACTGCATGTTGAATTTCCCTTATTCTCACTCAAAAGAAACCTGCAAATGTTTCTTGCAGCCTTATTTTCAAGGGCAGCAATTGAACAGGGTTTTTTTAAAAATTTTAGTAAAGCAAGACTGGCAGTTGGAAATGCTCACATTTCAGTGAGCATTGAAAAGTACTCATAAGAGGAGTCCTGAAATGAATTCAGGTGGTACAGACTGCAGCATGCCCTGTGTGCACACAGGGTTTAGAAACAGAAATTTTTAGAAATAACTACGGTGCCGGTGCCCCAGACTGTTTGTTGCCCAATTAATGCAATAGTTTATCTTTGTTTACTTAAGATTAGGCCCTATCAGCCCAGACTCCAGATTGTTTAGTAGGGAAATGGTACATTTGTGCCTTCTTTTAAGGCTTTCTGCACGGGGACTCAGGGGTGTTCAGGGCTGACATTTTGGAGATGTCCCTCTCACCATCCTCATCACTTCCATAGCCCTGTGTTGTACTGAGCCATTTTCCTAAGTGATGCACTGTGGGAATTTGAGAAAATACCCTCAGCATGCAGTCTGAAAACTTGTTATTCTCACTCAGTGGAAGTGAAATAATTCCTTCCCTAAAAGAAGTAGAGACTTAATGTTTTGGGGTCAAAACCACACTAAACGTGTGCCTTCTGGGGAATGTCCTTGACATCTGTTTTTAAACGTGTGTTAATGAACAAACCAGTGCCTCCAAGCAGAGTCACGGCTCCCAGAGGAACACCTTAATCATTAACCATAAAACGCGCGATTTCCCTGCAGCTCAGAGAGCAGGGGTTTAGATGGAGATCTTGTTAAGGGCCATCAGGAAACATCCCAGCTCTGGTGCCTGGGAGGGCACTGAGCAGGGACCACTCACAGCCCACGGTGCATCATTGCTTACATTGACTGAAGATGTTCCCCCCCAGTTACTGATCTGCAGTAAGCACAGAACTGAACTCCGATACACATCCCAGGAGGACTTTAGCTTGGTTTCTTTACAACTTAAAAAGAGGTTTCTCCCCTGGATGCCTCTTATCATCCCATTTTAATCAAAAGCATCCAGATTGCTGAGCTGGTCTCAAGTTCAGGTGGTTTTTCAGATCTGCCCTCTAGCATGCAGGAGGGAGGGTTCAGGTCAACCCCAAAATGAACAACTAGGCTCACAAAAACTCACGAAGTTTTTAATCAAGGCATCCCCAAGCTAATTTGTTGGTGGGGTTTTTTTTGTTTCTGTGTGTGTTTGTTTTTGTTACGTAGTCAGATGTTGCGATGGCCTTGTGCGAGTGCGGGGAAGCTGCACTGTGTGAAACAAGTGAAACCCAAGATGGGACCTTGGAAGGCAGAGTTTGCTTTGATTTTCTTAAGGCTGAGGACAGGAGAGCCAGTGAGAGCTGGAGGCACAGAAGTTACGCTGGTGGTTTGCCTTGCAAGGACACTGCTCCAGGGGCTGATCAAAGGGGCTCCCTTTGTCAGCCCAGCATCTTTATCAGCTGCCCCACAAATGCTCTGACTCCAGTCGGTCACGCTCACTCCACAAACAGAACATTTGCTTTCAAATACTGAAGCCAAAATCAGTTGCTGCAAAGGACATCCAGGTACTGAATGGCCTGGAAAGAGAGGGTTGGTTTCTTTTAATGTCTGTGTGTACACAGGACACACGAAGCCAGCTCTGTAAACAAAGTGGTGCCATCAACTGAAAGTTTCCAGGGTTTCCAGCAACAGGAGGGGGAAACTGGCACAGAAAAAGAAAAGCAAAGTCTGCAGCCATCACCAGGCACACGGGAGCTGAAGGAGGAACAGATTTGGGTTACTGGGCCGAAAATGTTCTCTGTCTTTTATCATATGTTTACAGAGCTTGTGCAGTCCTGTCCCTATACCTTAATGCAGCGTCCAAACAACTTTGTCCTAGAAAGAGGAGACAGGGCTGAACAGCTTTTCAGTAATTCATCAGTGTTCACAGAAATCTTGATTTAATAAAAATATGGATTCATTGATAACAAGGGCAGTGATCAGTCTTCTGCTCTGTATTGGTGGCAGGTAACGGTTAAGCCAAGAAATCTGCAATTTAGCTAGGGCTTGAGGAGAAAGCACTATTAAAAAATAACTTTTCCCCTTCTGAGTGACATCCTCATCTTCTGTGGTGGGATTAGAAATCCTACACAAAGGGCAGTTGGCCTTTACGTCAACTGCCTGCTCCTGTTTCTTCAGGGAGCCCCTCATTCTTCAGGGAGGCTGCAGGGAAGACCAGTGAGTTCACTGCCAGTGACCTGAAAGCCACTGGGAACTGTGGGTGGAGCTTATGACCAAAGCTTCCCCTGGGGAAGGATCAGAGTCAGGATAGGCAAAGTTATGTTGCAATTTCTGGGACAAAAATGTGTAAATAAGCTATTGACCCACTGAACTCCAGCTGCAAGAAGAGGATAAACCAAGTAGGAACACTGGGCTCCACTAGACCCTGAGTCGTGCTCCCTCAGGTCAGGTTCTGGTGAACACCACTTAGAGCTTTTAAAGTAGCTTCTTTAAGCATCATCATCTTACTGCTGTTTCAGCTGGAAGCATACCAAGATCCATAGGATTATCTCCATGTTGACCCAGTGGAGAGCAGCTTTTAAAGCCCAGTTTCCTACATCTCCTGCCCAGTGCCTTTGCAATTTTACACGTGTTTCTTGAGCCAAACACATCATCCCGTTAACACTTCTCAGAGGTCAGCAAGCTTGTACTCATAGAGCATCAAGTTTTGCCAGAGCCCATGCAGTGGTGCAATACCAGCAGCTTTTCAAAACAAAGCTCACTTGATAGGTGCATGATTCCAGCCTTACACTGTTCTACCACTGAAGCAATCCGTGACGCACAAGTACTGGAGGTAAGGTTAGTCCTAGAGCAAAATATTCTGTGAGAACAGAAAGTAATTACCTTACAGATTTAGTCAGATCCCTGCCAAGATTTCTGGGCCATTGCACTGTTCAGTGATGACTTGGACTTGACGTGAGGAGTCCAAGACTTGACAGAAGAAGAACATAAGGTCCTCAAGGTGGTGTGAACCTACTTTTTATGCCAAAGGCAGGAGTGCTAAAATAGGTCTGATACAAACCCATTTGTATGGAAGAGTCCAACTGAAAGAGCTGTATCCAGAGACTTAATTTACAGCTGAATTCTGAAAGTCTGGGTCTCTCCCACAGGTGAAAATAAAAGTGAAACCTTACCAGGAAGTCTGACATCTGAGATAGAAACTCTTTGCAACTATAAATATTTCAGTTGGAGACTGTAGTTTTATTAGTTCTCTTGGATGCTGTAGTCTTACATCCAGCAGCAAGTGAAAGCAAGAGGCCTAGTTTGGGTGTCCGAAGAGAGTGAGGATGCTGGCATCCTCTTCCTCAGGGCATTCCTGCCTGTAGGACCTTTGCTGGACATCCCCACTCCAGCATCCAGGTTCATTTGAAGCCACTCTCTTCTGCTGGCAGTTCTCGCACAGTGCCAGGCTGACAACCTGGGAGGCTGTGAGCCATGAAGCAGCCAGGCAGAAGCAGAAGCAATGTGAGCTGGAGATTAGGAAGCCCCTTCCCTGGAAGATCAGTGCTTCTGTGTTGCCACCTTGCTCTGGCACTGAGCATCAACTCATGGTGCCCTGGAGGGGCCATGGCAGAGCAAGGCCCTGAGGATGCCCAGTGAGAACAAGTGACTTGTGCAACATATGCATTTTAAAGCTGCTATTTACAACCTCTCCAGTTTTGTCTTTCTTTTCCATCCCTTCCTCTTTTTTTTTGTCTTTACTTTCTTGGGAAGTGAGAACCCAAATTTTGACACAAACTGTGGTTTCACATACAACACAGCTGGAGCATTCAGCCATGGAAACTTCTGCTTAAGTATGACTTAGTAGTTCTTATTTTGTCTTCTTTTGATTAAATCGGAAGATCATAGTTGAGAGATCCACTTGCTCCTCAGGAAGCATCACTACCTGTCAGTTACTCAATACTTTTGTAGGTGTACAAATACCTTTAATATTTTATGAAAGCCTGCATATTTCTAATTAAACCTAGCAAAAGTATAGAAAAAATCCAAACTAGTTGGCAGAGGTCAGAAAGGAAAACAAATTAAGACATTAGGAAAAACTTCCATTTTACTTTAGGTTGCTCATGCTTTCAGACTGAAGACCTCAGAGAATTTCAAAATCCTGAAGTTTGTGTCTTGAGCCTTCATCTAAAACATAAATCAATGTAATTGAATTATGATTAAAAAAATGAAAAAATTATTCATCTTATTTCTAAAGAAAAACCAGTATTTTTCCAAACAGCTCTAATGAGGGATTTGTGAAATAACCATTTGTCTTTGCAGCTGTAGCCTTCTAATTAGACTTTCATTCTAAGGTGAATTTTTAAACCCTTCAGACCTGAGACATTACACAAAATCCTCTATAATCTCTTCCTGAGGAAATGATTGTATTATTTAGTGTTCTTTGTGTTGGGTAATTACAGCAGGCTTCTTTCCTCCTTTCCATTCCTTGTTCTCTTTATGTACATTTGCAAGGGGTTCCTAGGGCCACAGTCTCTGCTGACTTCCAGTGTATTATTCTTCAGTGAGATGCAGCAAGAAGAGAGGGACACGGGCTTGGAGGGATTATTGAGCATGGGAGATTTGGGTTTTTAACACAGAAACTGCAATGCCCTTTGCCTTCAATACAAACACACATCAAGACAAACACACCATAGCAGCTGCCTCACAGGCTGTAGGTGGAAGTGCAACGGCAGGGAGAAAAAAGCACATGCAGAGGAAACACTGAGAGTTTCCAGATGACAAACTCCAGAGCAGAGGTCAGCAAATGTTTGAGATGATTGCGGGCAGTGCTTTTCCTCAGCCCAACCAAAGGCTCAGTGTCCTGCTGGGGAGGAGATCTCTGTCTCGAGACAGGGCACACACAACTGGAAATGCTTCAGCTCTGTTCAAGGCTGTGCCTTTTAGCTCTGCTGTATTTCTCACTTGGTGGGAGCTGGGAGCTTCTCATGGATATCCTCACAAAATGGCAGAGCTCTTTAGACAGCAGTTTCCAGCCCTGACTTTAAAGGACCTTCAAAGTTGTGGGCTTTGAAAATTAGGAAGGATGGCTGATTCCCAAGGCATATTTTATTTCTGTAAGAAGGGAACAATAAATAAAAGTAACGTTCCCTAGGACTGGCAGCAGAGGCAGCATCTGTAAGGCTTTCTGCAAAGATATTTAGTCCAGCACACTGGGCTGGAATTCAAGAGCTGTGTGCTGTTCCTGGCTCTGCCAGAGCCTGCCTGTGACCTGAAACAAACCCCCTCACCTCTGCTTGCTCTCCTGCCTTTTCTAGCACCATTCCTCAGTGCCTATACCACATCTCAAATGGCTTCTGGTCAGGATGTTTTCTCCCAAGGCAGGACTCAGGGTATTCACGCAAGGCAGACTGGACTGCATTCAGACTTCATTGGCTAATCCCTATTTAATGAGAGTGGTAGAGTCGTGGGTGTATATACACACACAGAGCCTTGTTTGCGCATTATAATACAATAGCACTTAATGCTGAGGCAAGAGGAGCTCTGCATACTTTGAAAATGAAAGCCATAGAAAGTGAATCTTGCATTAGGAAAAAACAAGTAGCCTGTTTTTTAGTGATCAGCTTTGTTGCCTGGGTACCAAGTACAGAAGCTCCTTTTTGCTTCTTGCCAGGAGCCTGTAAGAGTATGCTGTATTTTGTTTCAGTCCAGAGCCATTATGGCCATTTATCCATCTCCACAGAGGTGCTCCATTTGCTGCTTCACGTAGACCCAGGCTGGCATCAGAGACAATCCTCCCTGCCTGGTGAGGGAAGTCACCCAAGGCTGCCTCAAGGATCTTTCAAGGAAGGATTTGAATTCTCAAAAGCCTTATTGTCTTGGTAAGGCCCAGAAAACAGCAATCCTTCATCTACCTGCTTTTCTGTAAGCCACTGAAGGAATGCAAGGCTGTGCTGCCCAGCAGCTGCTGCCTGTATCAAATGGGATAGCTGAACTGGAGTGGAGAAACAGCAGCAGAAGCTGCTGGACTTGTGATTTTACCAATCTGGAAAAGCTGTGATGACTTGCTGATGCAGTCTGCAGACAAGACAAGACTGGTGTCTTGAGGCAGCAGCAGATTCAGTGTGATTTAACGCAGCATCACTCATCAGCTGAACCTCAGGAACTCACAGCACTGCAGTTGGAAAGCAGAATACATAAAGCTCAGAGGTGCTGGCACTTGGGCTAAGGACAGTCACCTTTCTTTATTCTGGGAATGAATTTGCTTTCTCATTTTCTGTTGCAAATCAGAGGAGTCATTCTTCAGTTCCGAGTCCTAGAGACTCTTGCAGAATTAAGCCAGGTTCCTGCCTTCCCATCAACATGTCTAATAAACTTGCAGGACATATTAGGTCCCTGAACAACATGGCTGCAAGCCCCAGTGCCCTTGAGAGGCTTCCACAGCCATAATCACCAAGAAGAAATAATTACATCCACCTGGAGGAGTGAAACCCAGCTGATTCCATTTAAGCTGCAGTGCAACCTCAGCAAAGTCAATATTCAGGAAAAAGCAGAAATTCTTGTTGATAGTAGCAAATATTCAGACTCGCAATGAAAGAGCCTTGATTTGCACAGTAACATTTCCAGGTTTTTCAGACCACTTATCACTCTTCCAAATTGCTGTACAGAAAAGTGCCAAACACCCCTGGTGAAATTTTCCCAGAAGTATCCTAAGTGCTGGGGAAACAGGGATTTTCCAATAAGGGTTTCTATGACCCTTAAGTGAAGAAGCCTAGCAGTGAAAACAGTAGTTCTCAAACAGTAAGAGGTCAAAATACTGGTAAATCTCAGCTTCTTCCCACTACAGGAAATACCTTTGCATTTGGTGGAAAGGCCCAGAGTCACAGAGAGCAAAAGCTGCTATTGCTTTTTGCCAGTTTCTTCTTGCAGAGTGTGTTCCCTGAGGAAGGGCTGGAAATTAACTTCTTCCCTGATCGATTCTGTACAGAACAGCAACTCCAAAAACAGTGTCATTCTATTTAGTAGCATCACCACTATCAAAGATATTTAATTTACTAATTGATTGTATCCAATTCAGCCTAGAAACACCTATTTTTCCAGTTAAAGAGAAGGCCCTAAGACTGTGCAGGGAAGATCCTTAATGAGCTGTAGTGAGGCACTTAGAGCATTTGTATTTTTTGTCTTACAATAAGTGGTTGTAGGAGAGGTGGGGGTAATACACTAAACTGGGCCAATTACCCACTGAATCACCTCAAAGTGGTGGCTGAGATGAGCTGTCTGGCTAGACAAGCAATAGACTCCTTTAAAAGTAAAAAGTTTTGTTTAACTCTTACACCAAAAAGTCACATTTTGACCAGTTAATAGCAGGTACAGAGACAATTCAAAATGGAAATAAATCCCAGCAGTTTCAAGAAAGAGCTCAAGCACAAATTGTTTTTACAAATCAACTGAAAGGAGGATCAATCAGTTTTTAAACTGCTTTTCTGAAAAGTAAATCAGCTTGACCATAACCATTTTGAAGTTAAAGAACTAAGAAGTACTTAACTACCTTTATACTAAATCTTATGAAATGCCAACACATTTGAATTGCTGCTTTATCAGCCTGTAAATCAACTTTAACATTCAGTGACTATGAGTAAGAAGGTTTTACTCCAGTTCCTTTGTCTACTCCAAGTTCTCCAAGAAGACAGAAGGAACTTGCCATCAATAGGCAAGACTAAAAAAAATACCAGGAAGTGACTAAGCTTTGCCTCTGCTCAGGAGTGTTGACTTACCTATGTCCCCACTAAGTGTACCCCACAACACTGAGGGCTCACCAATTTAAAAACCACTTTACACTACAAAAGACACAAGCTAGAGCATGCTTTGCTTTCCTTCAGGGTCTTTCCTCACCCTGAGAGATCACAGTAGAAATGCTGGTGTACAACTGCAGTTCTGGGACTTACCCAAAGCATCTCACCAGGGAACTTGAGTTTCTTCTCTGAATTTAAGAGGCACCTCAACTCCCTGAAAGGGCATCACCTCCAATCACACCTTTTATTGCAGTTAGCACTACTGTGACTGAGTCCTCTTCCCTATTTGGTTCTGAGAAACACGAAATGAAGTGATGAGTCAGTCTCCACGGGTGGTTTCTTAAGAACTTGAATTTACTGTTGGAATACTTCCCAAGAATCCAGACACCTATTACATATCAATAATACTTTCAACTATCTGCAAAGCCTCATTCTGAACTGTGTGTTCCCACCCCTTTCCCTATCCTGCCACTTCCACTGGGTTTGCTGGGTGCGACCATACTGTAAATGAAGGCTTCAGCAGCCTAGAGAAATTACCAGGCTGTTCATACTGGCACACCACATGAAGTGTCTGTAGTAAAATTCAATGTGTGGTGGTACCTTTTGCCTTCACTTTGAGGGTAGTCAATAGGGCAGATACAGTGAAGTGTTTAAACTAGAACTTTTCCCACCTCTAAAGCTGTAGACTTAGAAACTGATGTTCAGTCTGCTTTTCATCGCTTGCTTTAAACACCTTTCTTTCTATTAGAATTCAATTATACAATAAATGCTGAAGACATATTTAAGTAGAAGATATATCCCAGAGCACTGAGCCTGTATCTCAGTCTGCCTTTGCAAGGATCCAACAGAGATCAAGGCCAGAAATGGCATCTGTTTTATTCTGCAGCTGTAACAGAGACTCAAGAAAATCAACAACAGTGTTTTTAAGTGCTTTATATTTATTATAAAGTATTAATAACTGAATGTATGGAAAATGATTCTCTGTACAAGAGAGTAACATGACAGCTTTTACAAGTTCTGCTATACAGTACATGAAATGCTGCACATTTTTTCAGCCGCTTCAAACAGTATTTGCTATACAAGTCAAAAAGGGTAAACTTAAAAGTTTGTTTATAATACAGTGTGTTAGAAAGCACAAACAAGTAACAATCAAAATAAACAAGCTCCCAAAAATCAAAAGAAATCTTTAGATGGCATGTACACAAATTATACTCAAGTTTCAATATACATGTTATTGTTCCCCACAAGATGCTCCACTTTACTGGATTCCTGGAACATGATGAGAATTGAAGGTGCAAGAAAGGCACCTCTCAAGCCACATAAGAACTGGATGGGCAGAACAGCAATTTCCTGAAGTGTTCTCCACAGTCTTTGGCTCTACTATTTATATAGCCATATACTGTGGCAACACAAGAAGAGAGACAGGCCTCAAATACCAGTACTGTCAATGCCAATCCAGTTATCTGGGGAGCTGCTAGAGCAATTCAAGGCACTCTTCCCAGTGCTGCCAGCCCACAGAACCCCCTGTGCAGGACACAGCATTTTAAGAGAACCAGGCTGGGCTAAAGCATGTTCTTTAACAACATGAACGAGCAGTTCAAAAACTCCTTCAGAATGTCCAGTTCAAAGTTCATTTGTACTTCACTTCCCAGGCACACCAGCCTAAGAGAAACATTCATATGTGTGTCACTAACACTTTAAAGCACACTGCTTCAATGTGTTTAGTTGCTTCTGGTCAAAGTGGTGTAAGATATCAGCAGCTTTGAAGATAGTGTTCTTGGGGCATGGTGAACCTAAACTCACAGTAAGTTTTTAAGCCTACTTCACAGTTTAGCAGTTGTCTCCTTTGCTCTTCCTTCTCCTTAAGAGGCAGTGTCTACAATGAATCAGCTTTTACAACTGTTCCGCTTACAACATAAACCAGAATGCCAACACCCCCTGAAAATGTACTCACAGCAAATTTGCTCTGATGCATGTGGTATTGACACTTCATTGTAAGCTTCTCCCATGATACAAAATAGCTTCTAGATTGAAAAGATTTAAAGATATTGCATGGTTGTATTTTACTTTTGCCTCCCAGTCTCATTCCAACTATTTATGGAACTGTAAACAAGTAATTTTTATAGTCCTCAGTACTGTACACCTGCATTCCCAGGAACTGGAATTCAGTGACACCTTCATTAGAGATACAGTAGCCTAAGCACAGTGAAAGTTCTGTCCAGCTGCCCTCTTCATACAGTAACCAACAGGCCACTCCTCCCACATTCACACCTTCAGCTTTCTCTTCTGATCAAAGTAGGCATCAAATCTGGATAACGCATATTCCTGGAGAAATAAGGGACATTCAGTACTCAATACAGTAAACAGCTGTTTTCTTTTTGGGGATGGGGAAACAATGAAGGTATTAACTGTGTTACTTTCCTAATCCATCATCTCAATGCACTAATTAGCTCTATTCAGAAGGATAATCTCTCCAGAGTTGTTCTGGCCTCTTAAAATTTTCTCCAGTTTTGTTTCAACTCTAACACAATTAGCTGCTGCCAAAATGTCAGAAAAAACAGGCACTAAAGAGGCCAGGACTTCACTGAAAAGGCTGGCTCCTGCAACACTTCCTGCAAGATATTCCATGTACCTGCCAGCCCTATCACTTTCCAGTACACCAAGCACAGACCAAGAGCCAGACCCATCAGTTTCTCAAGTACAAGCTGCTACCTGGCACAGATATTGCTGCACACTGAACATCACCATGAGACAACATGCGCACTTGGGAGTACTCAGATCGAAATTCGCACTGCATGCTGGCCTCTCTCTTGCCTGGGATGTCTTACTGCAGAATAATGCTGCGCTGCAAAGCCTGACAAGGCTATACACTGTCCACATAACATTCTTAAGCAAAGACCACAAACTAGTAACAAATGGGATTTTTAAAAGCTTTACTCCACTTAGAAGATACTAGTTACTGTGAGAGGCCATTCCATTGCCTTTTCAATAATGTACCACAGGTTTAGATTATTCATCTAGATATTCATTTAGATATTCATTTAGGTATTCATTTAGACATCATTTAGATATTCATTTATTAGTTGTGTAAAACTACAATTAAAAAAACTTACCAGGTACCCAAACTCAATGGATGAGATCTTTGCTTGTATAATAGACCAGAGACCCCAGAAGAAGTGTGAGGCAAGGGCAAACCTGAAATTACAAGGCTATGTTATTGAAATAAATACCCAGCTAAGTCACAACACCTTATTTCAATGTCTTCTTAGAACAGTATTCCCTAGTTTGGGGATGTCCACACCTTTTCTTCAGCTATGATACTATAAAAATAATTCCATTAGCTTCCCCATGGAGTACTATTCTATTTACTCCACTATTAGTGTATTTCACATATCTAACATTACAGTGGACAGATTGTTCTTTACCACATATAAATAGTTTTCAATCTCTCTTGGCTCAAGTTCCTCCACACAGTGAGATGCATACAAGTACAGGCGCCACAGTGAAGTCTGAAGATACAGTTGTACAAGGAAAGTTACCTGTTAACTTCTACCAACACTTCTTCTTCTAGTTTGGACTTCTCTTCATTGCTCAGATTTTCGAAGCCATCATGGAATGCAGACAGGTAACTGGAGAGGAAATGAAGCTGGAAGGCAAGTAAACAACTGAGTTACAACTTCTCATCTCAAGATATATTTGCTTCTTTCAGACCTAGGCAGACCTTCTAATAAGTTGGCATTTATTTTTTTCCAAACATCAAGAGTGTTGGAGTTAGCTTTAAGATTAACAGTGCTTCCAACAATTGCTTGAAAGTCTGGTTTAAGAAAAGTCATAATATTAGGACAAGCAGCATAGTGCTACTGCCAACTAATTTCACAGCTGCAGTCTACAACTACTGGACTTTTTGCAGTGGATGGCTACACAGCACACAGTAAATATTCTATCCTGAATAGCTATGAAGTTCCTATGGTTTTTAAAGCAAAGGTAGTCAGGATTAGAGGAAGTATTACACTTCAGGAAGTCATGGAGGAAAGATTTTGGGACACAGTAAGTCCAAAAGAGAACTGAAAAAGAGTTAAGATGTGAAGACTGTGGACACTGGCATTTAATGATGTCTTTTGTGTCTACCTGTTGTTTCTTCAAAGGATATTTAAGAATACTGGCTTTGAAGAACGGGTACTTCTCATATGAGTAATCATACATCCATTCACAGAAGTGATTTCCAATGTCAAATCCTCTGAAAAAGAAATAAAGACAAAGTACCTCAATATTTGCAAACTAGCAATCTGGGGTTTTTTTAGCAAACCCAAAATCAAGTTTAAAAGCGCTGGGCTACTCAGAACTTACTGCAGTTTTGCTGGAGGTAGAGAATTGATAACCAGAAGACAACTTTTTGCAATTTATTAAAAACAATTAGTAAAGAGGGGCAGTTAAGAATGAAAGCTACCAGCTACATGAAAGTACTAGACTTTGCTACCGAACTTTATACCAATGGAGACAGTAAAAATACTTGAGTGTGCACTACATCTCAGCATGAAGTCAGACATCTCTAACATTGGCATTATTGGAAGCAAAGAGATCATATTCAAAGTTGTCAACATACTCCACTTCTACATTATCAGAATTCACTGTTTCATTATGTTCCAGCTATGGTAATGTTTAATCTCAGTGGCTGTACACACTTAGATCATCCTTAAAAACACATAATTAGATGGCTGAGGGAAGAAAAAAAGCATGTTGCATAACCATGTAGTGAAAAAACTTGTATTCTCATCTGCATAGATGAAAAAGCCATTAGAAAGGACAGAAGGAAAAAAACACACAAGCAAGGCTGCCATACATACATTTGCACACAGAATCTACCTTTCTCCTCAGCTTCCCACTAGAAAGAAATTTTGACATGCAAGCCAAGAAGCCATTTGTGCATAGACAAGCCCTCTAGTCTGAACAACCAAGGAGCCCCAACGACTCTGCCTCTGCTGTGTGTCTAAACTCAACAGCATCAGAACCAGAGCTGTTTTAATTAGTTATATTTGCTAACCACCACTAAAAGAGCAGAACACAATTCACTAGAACAGACAAGCAATCAGTAGTGCAGCACTTGGCCTCCCTGTAGCATGCAGAAAGGAACACACTTCCATGCTGGAGAGAAAATAAAATGTTTACCGGTAATTATAGCTGCTGTATTCAAAGTCAATGAGCATCAGCTTTTGGTTTTCTGAACTCTCTCTGCCTTCCAGAAGTAAGATATTACCTGAAAATTAAGATAATAGTGCGTATTTAATAATGCAGGAGAATCAGAGAAAAGCAATACTGTGTATCTCATGGAATGTTGTTCAGCTAATCCCAGTTATCCCTTAAATCTGCACAGAAGAATTATAGGTGTGCTGGTTTTGGCAGGGGTAGTTAACTTTCTTCATAGTAGCTGGCACCGGGCTATGTTTGGATTTGTGGTGTTGATAACACAGGGATGTTTTTGTTACTGCTGAGGAGTGCTTCTGTAGAGTCAAGCTCTTTTCTGCTTCACACCCCATCCCAAAAAGGGACTGGGGGTACAGAAGGAGTTGTGAGGAGACACAGCTGAACAGCTGACTCCAGCTGACCAAAGGAATATTCCATACTATTTGATATCATGCTCACTATATAGAGTGGGAGGAAGGAGGAAGAGGGGATGTTTGGAGTGATGGTATTTGCCTTCCCAAGTCACTGTTGTGTGTGATGGGGCCCTGCTCTCCTGGGGATGGCTGAACACCTGCCTGCCTGTGGGTAGCAGTGAATTAATTTTTGTTTACTTTGCTCGTGTGAGCAGCTTTTGCTTTCCCTAATTAACTGCCTTTACCTCAGCCTGTGAGTTCTCACTTTTACCCTTCCAATTCTCTTCCCAACCTCACTGGGAAGATTGAGTGGCTCAGTTGCCAGCTGGGTTTAGTTAAACCACAGCAACAGGAAAAGCTAAGTTGCACTGGCTGTTCACCAGCTCTCTGGAAGCTGAGATATATGATAAACCTTGTAAAGCTGAAAGCAAGGAAGTTTTTTTCTGTACAGGGAGAGGCAGATTTATTATCCCAAGGATCCTGTTTCTCCAGTTTACCTTGTAGCTGGCTCAGGTGGCCCTGTCAGCCTTAGCAGTCCTTGCTGCACTGTTTCTTTCCACAGCTTGAATCTGTAAGTTTCGCAGCATCTCTCATATCTGCATATCACTATCATTGATCATACAACACTTGGGACAGAAATTGCTTTTCAGCAGCCTGAAAGTCACAGTCTGATCACTCTGCTGTTCTAGTATGTGGCACAACCAGTACCTATACAGAAAGTTTAGGCAATTGCTTATGTGTCTTTCAATTCACATAGTCACTATAATTCATCTAAAAGACATCAAGTCTGCCTCTGTCAAGTACCAGTTAGTAAATAAATGTAGAGCAATGTCAAGTTCTGCAGTACATCTGTTCTCCATGCCACATTCTAGCACCAACATAAAAAGCAGCACAGTATTTCACACACACCCTCCAAACCCCTTGAGTTTTAGGTTCCCCAGCTTACCCCAGCCCTATTATGCTCTGACTCCTCCAGTAGTGCACCTTGCCATATCAGCAAGGAGACCTCAAACTCCACCACTACTGACACGTCAGGTTAGTGGCCTTTACTCCTTGTACTGCCTATCCCTGTGTCTATCCCTTCAGGGCAGTTCCTCAGCCTTAGCTGACAAGGCTGGGACCCCTGACAACAAAACAGCCCTGCACATAGTCCCAGTAGAGCATCCTTCCAGCTCAGCCCAGCTAATCCACTGTTCAGGTGACAGGGCACACAAACAGCATACCAAACACACCTTCAGCCTTGCTTTCCTCCTCATCTTTTTCACTAACTGGCTCAGGAAAATTGTTATTTCTTCCATAACTCCCAGAGAACACTAAAAAAAGGTGGATAAGGTTTTCCAAATGTTTCTTACCGGTACAAGTTAAAAACTGCCAAGTCAAACTACCCTACTCTCCATTTTCACCACTCGCTGCACTTTTTCAGCATCTTTCTTTTAAAATTACTAAGTATATCCTACCCTGATCATGTAATATTGCAGCAAAAAAAGGTATGGTCTAAAAAGAAAACACGTAAGGCTCCCATCATCAACTGACCTGTACTATCAGAGCATGAGTACATTCTTGGCTTAACCCAGTTATGACACCAGAGTGGTCTGAAAAAGGGTTGCAGAAGCCAATACTTTGCTTTGGTACTGTAGCACACCAGAGTGCACAGGCTGCTGCTTCACGGCAGTACCTCCACAACGTGGCTACCTCTTACAGAGCAAACAAGTAACCAGAAAAGGCTCAACAGTACTTCACTGAACAATACTGAAATATTAGCAGCTTACCCTCTTGACAATCATTGTGGCAAAATACAACTGGTGAAGAAGTAGCTTCAAGCATAGCTCTAGAAAAAAGCAACACAGCATCTTTTAAGTAACAAATGACTAAGTTCAGTTCCACTCCCAGGTAATTTTGGGTAAGAATCTGAAACATTATTCCCTCCCAGCAACACCTTATTTTCTTAATTAGGAACAAAACATTAGCACAATGAAGTTTGACCTCACTGATCAGCAAGTCAGATGAGCAATTTCATCATAGAATTTTTTATTTGTATGTGACTCAGGTTGGTCACAGAACCGAAAACCATCCCCAGCTTGCAAAGTAAAATGAAGTGTTATACTGTATAACATGTCTGAACAAGTACACAAAAATCCATCCAGAAACTGTGGAGATTAGAAGATAGTGGTAGACAAAATAAGCCTACCTTAGATTTTTCATTTCCTGGGGGAGATTGTAACTGAGAAGCTTGTTCAGTTTTCTGGTTTGGGATTCTCTGGTAAATTTAATTCTCAGCACTTGATTTAGATACCTGTTAAAAAAGAGGACAATATTACAGAATTTATAACAACGAGTGTATTATTCTTCCCATACTATGATATCATTTAAACTAAAATCAAGGAAGTTTGAAAGAGTTACTAAAGAAAACATTACTGTTCTTCAAGGTAACTGAAGTCCTTCATGTGATAGTTTCTGGGTACAGACAAAGCTTGTGTTCTCAGGCATTCAGGAAGAATGATCTGCTTATCAAAATTACAACAGGCCACCTTTTTTCCCCATAAAGTATTGCATAACTTACTTTTCCATTGTTCCAAAAAGCCACTTAGGTTCCTTATTAAATGGCATTTTCATGCCATGAAATCTAGCCATCTTCTCTGCTATTTCAGCAGATATGTCAGGTAAGCTTAGTTCTTCAGTGCTTAGTTTCCTGCTCTGTAATAAAATACAGCGTTCTTAAAATACAGTTAATTGATTAATTACAGAAGTGTGACTCATTACAAACACTAGCATTAGGCTCTATGCAGCATGGTGTGAAATACTAGCATAGTACTCAAGCAATACCCTTTTTTGCTCACAGATGAACTTAAAGTTACTGCCTTTGGAAAAGCTGTTAGCCAGCCCTACTTACATCTTAATTCACTTCTAGATTCAAGACCTGGGGAGTATCACATCTCACACTAAGAATATCTTCAAAGCAGATCAAGTATAAATATTTAAGAACATCAAAAGGATCTGCTCCTGTTGCTGTTAAAGGGAAGTGTTACTCCACAGCTTCCCATGCTATGTTTGGTATCTAACAGGCTTTTTATCTTCATTTATTAGCCTCTGCTAGAGCTGAAGAGTTTTTAGATATCTCCTCCTGGCAAGAGCTACAATGGGACTCTCCAACACCCACTCTTAACTGTATCAAATTACAGCCAGCAATTACTACAGGCAGCCAAGTATTCCATTCCCACATCCCTGCTTTTCTGGGCAGTCAAGAAACCTTCTTGTCATGATCAATTAAAACAACTTCCAGCAGCCCACTGACTAATTATGACCAGGACTTACGGGAATGAATTCCTCCAGTCGCCCTTGTGGGAAGATTCCATAGAGCTTTGGGCCAAGCGCTCTCTCTGCAAGAATGGCAAACATAACACTTTCCAGAACCATGGCTTCTGCCCCCTACCAAAAAAATTAAAGCATTAGTTGGTGCTTCCATAGAAATTATCTCGGGTGTGCACAATAGCTAAACTGTTACCAAGTGAGAAATTTTAGGGCTAGCTTTGAAAAGACTCAACATTTTACTAAGCAAAGTTTCTTAACTAATAACTTTTGGTCAGCATGGGAGCAATACAAGTATTTTGCTTTCAAGTTTGAAGCTGGGGAGGAAAATATGTATTACTTAACAGGTACTGTTGGTGGGCCAGGTCAAAGAAAAACTGCAAAAACCATAACACCCTCTCCTCTCTAACCTGTGGGAACTCTGCATATTCATTTCCTGGAGGAGTTCATCCCACTGAAACAACACAGGAACTACAAATATCCCATATCAGCTCTTTTAACACTCTTCAGAACACTGCCTCTCAAAAGGATGTTTTAGCTACACAAGTGAATGAAGTGAACAACTAAACAAAACAACTTTTCATTTAGAAGAATGACTCAGGATTTCCTTCCATTAAGCACATTTTAAGTATTACCTTTTTTTTTTAAGTGAGGAAGTAATTTAAACGCCTGCTAAGGAACATGTGTGTGTGAATAAATGTTTTTCCCTTTCTACCACCAAACATACCTTAAGTTTCAGTAACTTTTCTCTAAGGTTTTCTTATATCAGTAAGCTTGGTTCATAACAATGACAAGCAGACAGCTTTTTAATATGAATGCTTAAAAATTAATAGAAATATGAACTATTTAGTCTTAAAAACACAGTTAAAGGTCACTGAAGTGTAGCTTTCTGGATGGGCAAGATTATCTGTAAGTAAACACAGAGGTCACATTATAAATCTCTACTTCTAGCAATTATGTTAACCAGAATGCAGCTCTACTCAAATCCTCAAGATCTGCCAAGCCTCTGCCTACTTTTGAGCAGCTCATCTCAAAGTCAGACCCACACACTTAAAAGCATAAGAATTAAGAGCACAAAATTAAGAAAGCTCTCAGGTATTTCTGAACACAGATCCTTATGCATTATTGCAGTCAACGCAGTATCAGACAGTATATAATTCTATACGAGTTGCACTCTTGACTACACTCCAGGCAGTACTGTTGATAAATTATTTTTATTATTGCCCCACACCTTATTATTCTGAGATCTGCAAGAAATTCTAGCATGTCATATTGAAGTGTAGTAAAGACTCATGTAACTGTGTTCTGAAGCACTGAGACCTTAAGACAATTTGCATACGAATGTATTGCATCTATGTTCTCCACCATCTTCTCATCTCAGTTCCTTGAAGCACCAAATGCTTTATGCCCTAACATACCAAAAATGTTTTAATCATTTCACATGCCCTCACCATCACAGGTCTGAACTGTTCTGTTCAGTTCTGAAATCTAATGCCAAACACTAAAAAGCAAATTACTTACAAGTTACTGAATGTCCACTCTATTATTAGCCAACACTGACTTTGACTGCACCTGGTACAACACCAGGGTGTTTTAAGTCTGTTCCCATTAAGGCGTCCGTTCCTTGTTTTCATATCTTACTGAAAAACCAACTCACTATTCTTGGATAACAGAAAATACAAAAAAAATGTTACTCATTAAGACATCTCTTCGTGCATCAGAAGTGACAAGCACTGGAAGAACTTCCTCTACTGAAACAGAATGGTCATTTGAGCACAAGTCCAAGGAGGGTCCAAGGAACAATACCATCTATGTAATCTCAGGCACAAAGGCTTCTCCTTCATAAAACCCAAGGAACCTTTTACCACATCTCCACTCCACACACTACGGTCAAACAGAGGATAGGTATGGAAATAAACTACTAAATGACATTTAAAAAAGTCTATAGCATAGTTCATATGGACACAGAACAAATCCAGGGATCTGACTCTTCAGATTAATGTTCACCTGATGACTTTAAAGGATGAAGCATTGTAACCAAGGAAATTATGTACCTCAGTGCCTTCAAACACTCTGCAATATATTTATGCTGCCAAGACAACAACCTGTTATTTTAAGATCTCTCTCTCAATTTTGACTAGTTTCAGAGATGCATCCATAAGCACTTGTATTTAGATTTCTGGAGAAGATTGGACCACTTATGTTTTAAAATGAATACTTAGAGGTCAATGTTTTATTTCAAACCTGACAATTACACACATTTTTTACAAGACTTTCCCAGGATGCAGCTCCCATACAGGCAAGGACAGATCAAAAGCTTTTCTACACTTCAGTTGGAACTGAAGCTTCTGCTTTTTTTCCTGCCTTAACAAAAAGTTCACTACAAAATAAACGAAGTAATCATATTCCAAGGAAAATTACTGCAAATTATAGCAAAACCAAAGTAAAATATAAATAATTCCTGTTAAAAGGTGTTATGAGCTGACAGAAGACTATCTAATGTCTAGACACAATTGTCACACACCAGGCAGCTCAGAAGCTACAATGCTTTTGCTAGTGTGATGCCTTAGGTTTTAACTTTTATATTTTTCAAATCCTGTACTGCCTAGTGTATAACTCAGAAGTTTCGTGTGGCCTGTTAGCTGCTGTTCTCTCATGCTGGTTAGACATAACAAACCCTCTCTAGGTTTGCACTTCAAGGACACCTTGATTGTCCCAGGCCCCAAAATGTGTACATTAAAAGCCTTTGGGGGGGGGAAACTTGGGGTAATTAGATCATTAACTGAAATTATAATTGGAGAATTAACCCTGATATGCAAATGGACCAAACTTATAAAAGTGTGAAGAACCTGTGACCCAGAGTCCATCTCGGGTGGAGGCCCTCGTAGGCTTTACACTCCCAAGGTGTTCCTTTGAAGGCCCTTCAAATAAATACCTACTTTTATTCTCTTAATCTTGTGTAGCCTCTGTTTTCAAGTAGCCACTTAAAGGCATCAAGTGAACCCAGAGAATATCATTCTCTCTAAAGGATGTCATCTCCTCTAATAACCTAGACACAAGAAAATTAACAAATCCATCCTGACAGTAATTCTTGAGAAAACTGATTCAACAGTGAATTTGCAGCACTAGATTAATAGCAGAAAGAACCTATCAGCAGAGAACCACTATTTTCAAGCAACAAATACCACAAATGAAGTTCTGAAGTTCAAAACCTTGTTTCCTGTACTGCAAAACTTCTATGAGCTTCTGGCACTAGGGTAGGGCTTGTTTGGACTTTTTTTTTTCTTTTATAACTGTAGGGGTTTTTTTATAGGATTGTGGTAGAGGAGAAATCAAGCCATCTCCATTTTTCATCTTTGAAAAAAACTGAGGTATCAAACCAGTACAGTTTTCAGTTCAATCTTGGTTCAACTGATTGAAGCTGTTCCAGTAAGCTAAACAAAGTTCAACAAAACTTCAAAACCAGTCATTCAACAACAAAAAATTTAAAACCAGTTTCAACTCCCTAGGAAGAAAAAAAACCCAAACCAAACAAGTGCTTGAAAATGTTTCAGATGGCATTCCCAGAAGGCAAAAGTACAAGGGGAGAAAATCAGCACTTATCAATTGAGTAAAATGTACTTTTCTCTAGTTACTGCCAAAATCATTACAGAGTTGAAAACAGAGTACGTAACAACCAAGGCATCTGGCTAGCATGCTGCAATGTTATCCCTTACTGAAAAAATACTGCCAGGGTAGAAATCTAAATTACCAAATCCTGTTCAGATGACTTTATGAAAAGATACACTCAGCTAAACATTATGCTGCAGGAAAAGAAATGGTTCCAAAAGCAAGAACTTTAAAGTTTGCAGAGCAGAGATGATCCAAGCACAGTGCTTATCAGGAACACTTCATGTTCAATAGCAGGTTCTCTCCAGCTCCATGTACTTTCCTCAGAAGAGTTCATCAAAGTATTAAAAAATTAGTGATTAGGGAAAGTAGAGAACTGATGTTCATCTACTTAAGAAGAAAGAATCTAAAACTAGAAATAGCAGTACTGATACCAATATTCAAAATGGTAAGAAACCATTTAGGGTAGAAATGGGGGGCTGTTTCTTCGTAATGTGGGATGTTTACATCTTTCCAAGCTATGTCCAGACACTCACACTATAATGTTGCCTCTGTGAGCAAATAAATTTCTTTTCTTCATTACTTTTTACATTTTCTAGACACAGTCCAGGTGGAGTAACTACTGGTTTAAAACAAGCAGGATCACCACATTTCCCTATAATCGATAAAATTCTGTGAAATAAGCAAATTTAATTACTCACTTGCAAGTCATTTTCCTTCTGAGACTGTACAGACTCTCCCTTATTACAGGACCTCTATGAATGAGAAAAAGCAAACACAATGAGAAGATGAAATTTGAAGTTATTAACCTGCAACCACCAGAACAACGGGAGTAGAAGTACCAGCTACAATTAACTAGAAGTCTCAACACTGCCTTGGATCTGTGACAGCTACAGCACTAGCATCCATCTGACCTCTGACCACCACACTTTCAACAATTCCAAAATCTTTCAAAAGGATGTGCCACTGAGACCAAGCCACTCCTGTAAACACCTGATTTTCACATGTATTTTTATTGTTTCCCAGTCTTTCAAAACAAGATTTCAATGCACCACAAGCTCAGAGGAACATTTTTAATTAAGAGAAAATTAAGTCCCCCTGCATGACATCTGGGATGAGATTCTTCCAGCCAAAGCACTTGACACGCATTACAGAGATTACATAAAAGCCTTAGGAGGACTATTGGAAGAGGCATGTTATGAAGGTTGCAAAGCACTTCTTGTTATTATTACCTTATTTGCCAAATTTTTTGTGGCTAGAATTTCCTTATTTAGAGCGTGCTGTCTAGGCTATATGTCCAGTGTACCACTGGCTGTGCAAATCCAAGATTTTTCTTAGAATGAATTGCCCGTGTAAGCTAAAGCAGTCTCAGTAGGAACCACAGCTTACTAGCAAAACTTTAACAAGTTCCATGCATAATGTATCGTGCTAGGGTTGTTAAGAGTCATTATAAAGCAGTTTCAGAATATTAAACCATACCCTCAGCAACTGAACCCTCAATGGCACATGCTTTTAATAGAGCTGCACATTTAAAATTCAAGATGTATTAAAACCCTTGTCCTTTAAAGGGCTTGAAGATAAGGAGAGGAGAAAGCATATATCTGCTTAGAATTAGTGACAGTTTGTGGCTGCTATTTATGTTGCAATTCCACCATTGACTGTTTAAACCAGACTAGCTTTAGAGGCCCATAAAGGCAGCCTGCATCTCCACCTTCTGAACACAAACATTGCATTCACAGAACCAGTGCATACCTTTCTGTTCCAAAGCTCTAACATATCCAAAACAAGGGTGGAAATACGAACTTAATGGAATACAGTTAAGCAATACCAGCTGCCTTAAGTACAATACAACAAGCTAATGATTTACACAAGCTATGCAGTTACAGTATTTCAGAAGCTATAGAAGAAGGACAGTTAACATCAATCGATGGTCTTTCAGCAAGTACTTCCCATAACACTACTATGTAAGTTTAAAACAAGACAATATGGAAACTACTATTACTTTATATTACTTTCAAGGAAATTAATCAAGTCCAAACATATTCACTACAGCTAAATGTGCAACTAGTCAATAGCATTAAAATCATTTACAGAGGGCTTCTCTGAACAAGCATGTTCTACATCAATACCACTCTCAGGTTTTTCTTGAACAGTCAGAAAGTTACTCACCATTCAGGAGTCTTTCCTGATAAAAGGTGCTCTCAGAATGGTTCAGTTCAATCAGAAGGTAAGCACATTTTCCCTAGAACCTGAACTGGCATCTGCTTTCCAGAAGTCATACTGTATAAAGAGCTAGCCAGTTCCAAGACTCCACCTCAAATTAGTGTTGGAGACAACCTAACGGCATCTATTGTGCCATTAGAAAGGGACAGTTAGGGCTTTACTGCAGAGTCATCACAAGAGGAGACTTCTGCAGCATCCCTTCCCTCTTTTCTGTTCCCTCAGCAGGAAGCATTAGTTTCCAGAAGAAAACAAATACAAATATGTAAATAGCTTGCAAATATGAATGGGAGCTTGGAGAGGATCAGTCTTCACAAGTGGCCATATACTCAGCCTAGGATTAGGAAATTCTTCACTATACATGGCCAAGGAGAACAAAGTAAGCAGGATGCAATATTACGTACCAGAAGTTTAAGAGTTTGACAGATTAAAGTAATAGAATTTGATTGTTTCCTGATTCCACAATCACCTATGAGAACAGTGGTTCAAAATTAAGCATCTCATAATTTGATCAATCTATTTAGCTCACTTGTTCTTGGCTAAATCAATCAACTTCAGTTTTTCCATAACTCTAATAGCCCACTCCAACTAATGTCCAATTCTGGGACCTATTTACTTCACCAGAAATTATGAGATTTTAATTACCTGAAAAAGAATGACTGAGTAACTGCTAGAGCTTTTTAATTGCTCTCTCTACACGGAAATTAACTAGAAATGGACGTGTTCTACAGCTTCAAGATTTCTTTAAATATTCGTTCAGAGCTTCTTTTATTGTGGGAAGATTTACTCTCAAAGCCCTGAGAAAGTTCACTACAGTTTTAGTAAGGAAGGACAACTATATTCAACAGAAGTTGTTTAGAGTCTAGTTTGTGATCATGTAAATTTACTTTAATGCAGGATACAAGATAAAAGTCCTAGAATGGGAAACAGTGCACATTGATCTGTGATCAGATGACCAGACAGTGTTTATACATCTGGCAATTTGATTCAGAAAATTGAGTTCAACATTTTCTTCCTAATGCCCCCAGTTTATTTCTCTTGTAGCTGAAAGATGAAGTCTCTTACAAAAAACCCAAAAGATGCTTGGCCAGAGAATTCTGTACAGAGAAGGAACTTTTATCTCTTTTTCCTACATAACTTTGAGCTCTGCTCACAAATTTAAATCTAGTATAACTCAATTTTTCTGAGCTTAGTCAGCTTTAGTTTTCAATACTTCAAAATACTGCAATACTTCGAATTAGATAAATCCTTAGGAATTCAAATCTCAAGAAATCACAACATTACAAGGAACTGCCTCAGAGGTTAGAGGTGACCTGTGCAGGGAAACTTTTCTAGAAGCTGTTGGAAGACATCAATTTGAACTTCAGTGTATGGAACAAAACCAGCTTTAGATTCAGCAATAACTATTTCTGCTTCTAAGGATCTGCCATTGATCACTTACCCCTGTCAGACCTGAGGAACTGACACTAATTTGCTGAAGTCCTAAAAATCTACCATGTGAAGAATTCCTAATTCAAGCTCTACAAAAGCCACAACTCCAATCCTCTACATTTCAAGTTACCATTCTGTTATGAGGGAGCAGAGAAAAGGAAGGGACAGTTTTTTGATACTCTGTTATTGCTGTAAACATTCAGATGCACAGACAGTAGCTGGTGCTACTTAAGGCTTACTTTTAAACAATGAAATCCAGTACTAAAGAAAATGAAAGCTGTAGAGAATGCTCCACTTCAGAGATCTCATACTATACCGTGAATCGTGTCTGTCACCTGGAAACCAGAGTGCTCTAGGCACGATCGCATGGGCAAGCCTGCAGCAGAGAACACATGCATATACAACTAAAGTGGTACATTACCCCCAGAACACCCTTAATGCCACCCAACACAAATATATCCCCGTAAGAGGTGCTTGGTTTCTCTCAAGCCGTCTGCCAGTGCCAGGGATTTGTAGTTACTCCATGCTACAAACAGACATGGACACCAACAACCACAGAAGACGTTGATAATTACAGTTACACAGCAGTCTGCATTTTATTTAGTTACACAAAATAAAAGGCAGCAAGGCAGGTATGGAAAAAGATTGACCACAGAACTGTGGCAACCATTTATACTCATTTTGCATCTGCTCACATAGAAACTGAGATACCAGAAAGGAACATAAGCTATACTGGTTTCTTTTTCCTCATTTGTATACAAGATTCTGTTTTGGCTGTTGTAAAGTAACAGAGCCCCAGTGAATCAGAGATCAAGGTTATTTTGGCACGTATAAAAGAATGGGAATCAAACCCCGAGTTACCTTTTGATAGGTGAACTTAAATTTCACCTTAATTTGAGCTTTTGTTGATGCCACCTTATGTTGAAATCCTATTAGCATTTTCAAGATGCTATTCTGAATTTAAGTAGAAACACTACAGTGATATGCATGTGAAATCCAATTTTAAAGTCTGGACATTAAATGGCATATTGTTGGATAACATTTTGCTTCAGTTGTTAACACTAATACAACCAACAGTTAAAGACATTTTGTCGTGACAAACTTTACTTTCAATGCTCCCCTTTAAATTTAGCAACTAAGCTGGAGCAAGAATAAGTGAAGCAGAGTAAGACATTTCCCTTTTTTCAGTGTAGGACATATCTGCATTGTGCCTCAAACATTGGAGTTTTAATGTGGTTAGTACTTTAACCTGCCACAAGTACAATACTTGTCTTAAAAAAAAAGTTCTGCTCAAGGATATACTCAAGAGAAGTCCTTGATTTATAAACATCCATGCCAGTGCGACCATTCATAATAATGGCCAAGCCAGCACAGTTCATCTCCACCCAGCTCCCCCCAAAACAGTCATGCACACAAAAAATTGGCTTAAACATATCAGCTATGACAGAGGAAGGCACAAAGCCTTCTCTGTGTGGCAGTTTTAGCCAGCTGGCATGGTTTATATTGGATGAGTTTCATGTACTGACATTTGTGTCTTCCAAGAATCATAATAAGCAAACTGGAGCTATTTTCAAAACTGCAAAAAAGGCTCCTTTAAAAGGTGGCTCAAAGAATTATGGTGCCAGTATCATTCATTCTTAAGTTAGTAATCAGGGATCCATTCTTCACTTGTATTCAAAATTGTGACAAACTTGTCTTCTGTATGTACAACAATTTGGTGCAGGTTGCTATAGATACACAGCATTTACAGTAAAGGGATAAAAACTGATATCACTGGTTTGTGCTCCAATTTCAACAGAAGGTAAAATGGACAAAAGTTAAAACATGCTACAAAGGCTCAAACAAACAAGTGGTAACTACTAATACCCAGTGGCAGTTACAAGTGAGTCATTGAGAATTAAGTTGTGATCTTAGCATAAGGTCTCAAAACTCAACTTAGGCAGTGTCCCTTAATTTCTACAGGGTTTTTAACTTAAGCAACTTTACTAAAAATATCAAATTACTCCCACATAACAGGCTTGTCATAACATTCTGCTTATGCCACCCAGAAACTCAGGACTCCTATGTGAGGTTTTCAAAATACCCAATAAAACAGTTTGCTTATATTTTAACTTGCATTTAAGGTAAAGGGGCTGGAAGAGACAAATGTTTGTTGACAAAAATTGTGAACCTCAATGCAATCAAAGTTTTACCTTGGGACTTTCTCTGCTTACTTAACCATTAGTGAACTGCACCAACAAGAGCAGTCATTTCACTGCCACTATGGAAATAAAGGAAGTTAGACATCTCAAAAGATCCTTCAACACCAAGAGCAGAAAGGTTAGAAAGTTATGAACACACTTTCAATTTCAAACCAAATTAGTTCTGATTTTAGAGCCCAAAAATTTATTTTGATTTCTTCTGTGGATAGGGGCAGAGAAGAGGCAAGTTAAAAAATACCCTGAGGGAAGAAGGGGGCAACCAAATTCTAGAGTCGACTTTATTTTTCCTTTGAAATATAAGGGAAAGGCTGTATTTCTTTACAACTCTTGGGAAACAGAAGCTCTACCTCTACAATAGTTTTACAGCCCACGTTCCTACTCAAGCTTTCTACATATTAACTCAGCATTACTTTGAAACCATTAATAATTCTTAAAAAGAACCCCAGCTTAGCATCAATCCTAGGAGTCATTTTGAAAACAAAATTTCACACAACCATTTTTTTCACTCTGCTTTTAGTTTCTCTTTAAAACTAAAGACTATTTAAGCTTGAATTACTCAATTTCTACACACTTTTCTTGTTTAAGAGTTTAACTTTCCCAACACGCATATGGTGCTGTAGCCAAGCAATTCATGCTATTCCAAACCACTGGAATATTTTACATATTTCTGGTAAAGTTTGTTACCACAGGAAAGTTAACAACTCACATAATATAATAAAGGAGCAGTTCAAAGTCAGTAAAACAACAGTATCTAATGAGACTTTTAATAGTAAGCTTGGTCAAGACAGCAGAAGCAGGAAGAATGGGCTGAAATTTCAGGAACAGAAAATCTTCTGCAGATATTGGATCAGTTGTTCAAAGCAAATGACTGAGTACTGGAAAATATAAAATTAATGGATAATAAAACCAGACCCTCTAAGTCAAATAGAAACAATTGCCAACATACAGATGTAATGTTATGAAGCTGCAATTTTCCATAAGGTTAAACACTTACATTATGATTGCTTATTTACAATATAATCAAGGGTGTAGCAGGGATGAATAAGAAGATCTCCTGTACAATCCTAGAGTAACAGTCTGTCAGCTTTAGAAGAGACCACATTTACAAAATAGTCTTGCTTTTAAATGTTACTATTTGAAACAGATTTGCCAACCACTTCACTTAAGGTGTGACAAATTTCAATACTATTTACATTTTACTAACCAAATAAAAGTAACATTAAAAGAGTTCGACAAAACATCTGGTTAAGCTTCTATGCCAGCTGTAAGGCATTTCACACATTCAGGAAAGCATGTTTTGGAACGAGATGACTGTACAGTATTGATGTTCACGCTTCATTTTTATTCTAAAACTATAGATGAAATTTTCTAGCAACACAATTACCCATGAGATCTAATAAAATGCTTGAGCAGTGTACAAACTTGACAAAACCTTCAACTAATCTCCAAGATTCATAAATGCTACCATGATTAAATTTAATCAGTTTAGTCTCTTGCAATCTAGCTAGTTATGTCAAAGTCCTATATTCTGTACAAAAGCAAATTTTTCTAAAACACCACAGTCCAAACTTAAGACCATAAACAAAACATTAGCGCTCAAACAAACAGCAAATGAGCCTTCAGCTAACACACGCCAGTCGGGATCTGTGTGGAAAGGAGCGTAAGTTCTAGACAATAACAAACCATAAAGAAAACTGCTTTCAGCTTGTAATCTACCCCCCACCAGAGAAACATTCCCTAAAGGATAAAGCATAGTGTCACAAATGAAGATCTCCAAACATATTACAGTGAAGCTACAGAAACCCTCCCACTCCCAAAGCACTCTATGTACTCACCATCTGCAGGATTGCCCCATATAAACGCAGCAGAACTTTCCGTGGTTCATCTGCAACTGTCTCAATGGTGTCAGGTAGTGAGCACTGAAACAGCATGTTGCTGAGGCCCCCTCTGAGGAGAGAGAAATACATTCACTAGCTAACTTGGATAAGTACATGTTTTGTTTTCAACAAATTAGAGGTGCACTGAACATCCTTTTGGTGTGATTAACTGGTCTACTCTAACAAGAAAGTTTTCCAACAGTACCATTAACTCCTAGCATACAAGACTTCAATAAAACAATGGCAGCTTCATGCTTCTTAATATATAGTCCACCACCACATCTATTGATCCAAATCACAGCTCAAGCTATGAGCAAGCTCATGTAAAATGCAACAAACAACTATGTAGACCTCCGTAAATGATTTTCAGTGATGCTGGAGTCTTGTCAGATATACTTGGCTGCACAAGCAAGATGATGGCAGAATAAGTTTAAAACCATGCAACGAATATAAAACTAAGTTTGCATTAAGAGCTGCTATCACTGGGATTGGCAGCTACAAAATTCGGCTATAAAGATTTAACCTGAATATCTGTGCTAGAGCATTGCTGATGAAAGTCTTACTTCTGCTGTCTTTCTTAGGGACACATTTTCAATTCTGAAATTTACAATTAAAGCAGTTCTTTATTTAAAAGTTGCTCATGTATTTATTAAATCCAAAATCACACTCAGTTTCTCTGATCTAGTATCTACCTAGATTGATAAAGCTGTGGAAAACAAAAGAAATGCTGTCTTTTTTTCCTGTAAAAACACTGATGTTAAATAGTAATTATATGAAAAAACCAGCATGTTTGCGTATCATCCAAATGACTGAAGCATAAATCTCCCTAGAGTGTGTCTGTATTGATGAGATTCTAAGTTTCTTGATGTTCTAACAGCTCCTTAAGAACACCCATCTACTCAACCCACATCTTCTTTACTGCATTGCTTTTCTGCATTCTTTTTGTTATCATTATGTTCATTGATGAGATTTTCAATTTTACCTTCTGCAAGTGACTTTGCCTATAATATTTAATACCTTGCAGTGACCTTGGATTCCAAGAATCCACAGCAGATCCAAAATGCAGTGGCTAAAATGCAGTTCTCAGTCCTAACCTGACATTCCTCTCAATGCTTTTTCAAATATTCTTCTGGGCTCTCTTTCAACACAGTGGGGAAGCAGAAAAGACTTTCTGGAGAAAAAGGCTACTAAGAAGGAGACAAGGGCTGGCCTACATATCCAAAGTCAACAACTGAGAAGAAAAAAAGAAACCTCAAGAAAACAGGGTAAAACAGCAGCTGCACAATATGCTTAAGAAAAGAGACAGAAAAGAACCAGGTGGCTTGGCAGGCATCCAAAAAAGGATGTTTAGAGACAAGATATGAAGTAACTTTGAACCATGAAGGTGAACAGGTTTGAAAAAAACCCAAGAGACAGATGGAAAGGATACCAAAGGAAGAGCAGAGCCAGCTATTCAGAGGCAATCTGAACACTGGTTAGTTATACTAACTACACTTCTGGCTTTATCTGAACTGTGCTAGACAGACTTTTTTAAAAAAACATTTGCCACCTTTTCTAAGCCTCTGACAAACTGAAAACATCCATACTTAAATAGAAGAACTAAGCACACTGAAAAATACTTCACAAGAAATATTGGACTAAAGCTCAAGAATCTGTATAGTTACATGACTTAAACAAATGCTCAGCCTGCACAGTGTGTGTAAGCCCAGAAACAGCTTCTTTTTTTATACCAGACAAGCCAAACTGGAGTGTCTTAGTGATCCTGAACTCCATTAAACAGAAGTTTCACTATAGGTTAAGTTCACTATAGCACTTAGGACTTCAAAAATTACCTGGAAAAGTTATCAAGGAAATCCATTCAGGAGCGTAATAAAAGGCACTGTTCTCTTCAAAGGTCAGTAGACTCAGCAGCTTGTTTAAAGGTCAAAAGGGCACATCTCACTCATACAGATAAAGCTACCAGTTACTTTACTGACAACTGTTCAAGAACACGATTTTGCAATATTGATGGACACACTGGGGAATGCACACCGACTGAAACCATAATCAGCAAACCAATATGATGCATCTTCCAGAGATGAAAGTGGTGAAAAACCTTTGCCAAAAAAAACCCTAACTGCCAATTAGCATGGCTTACATTCTTAAGTTTCAGCTCATCTTCTCTTCTGCCAAATCTGGAAACCACCAAGCCATTTTGAAGTGGTCTCTCACATGGGAGGTTTCCAAGAAATGCAAAGATAACGGTACTAAAATGCAAGGCTTTAGAAAACAAGTACCAAAGGCAGCAATACACACTAATACAGATGAAAACTTAATTAAGCAACTCAAACTAGACATGTCAGACTAGTCTACTGTTTAGGAACTGCACTGGTTTTGTAAAAATTCCCTCCCTTCATAAACTCCTTATGATCATGTCAAGTGAGGAGAAATTATCTAGAAAAACAAATACTACCTGCAGTGGGTCTCAGTGAGTTGCTCATTTTTCAATAAAGCTTTTAAAATAAATTCAGAAATGAGCAGGATGTGTTTTAATCATACTTTTATACATCAGAGCTTTGTCAACTGTTTATGCTCCCTTAGCTACCTAGGGTAGATGTGTGCATGTTTTCTGCATGGACAAAAGTAGAAACACTGGGAAAGCAAACTGACAACAGTATCCTTTGAAACTACCTGACTCCACGTTTGATCAGGTAGAATGATCAATCTGGAAGATGTGAGACAAGCGGTAAAGGGGAAACACTGAACTAACATTGGTTTAGTTAAAGTAAAATAAAGATGCTATTTAATTCCGCAAAGAAGGCAAAGATCTCAAACACATTACATCATATGGCTTTAGAACGTCCCCAATTTACATATTTCTGCTGCCAACGTGCTGAGTCACAAGCACTCGTTACTGTGTGCTGTAAAAGATGACTCACATCATATCACCGGTACACCGCGTTTACCTGACGACTTCTCAGTGCGGAGCAGCCAGGGCCAGCCCAGCAGGGCCCTTTCCCCGGGCAGGGAGCTCGGGGCGCGGTGCAGCGGTTTCTGCCGGCTCCATCCCTCTCCCGGCCGGGCGCGGAGCCCCTCCCCCGGCGCGGGGCCGAGACGGGGCCGTCGCGATGCAGCAGCCGCCGCCGCCGCC